>OY856186.1:111588285-111917215 GCA_963693315.1 Diogma glabrata
AATGTCGTGCACAGTCAAAAATCTGGGTGTCATTTTTGACTCAGTCATGTCATGGGAAGCTCAGGTTAATGGAGTTTGTGGTAAAATTTATTCAGGCCTCCGATGTCTCTGGGCTTCTTTTTCATTTACTAATCAAGATCTGAGAATTAGGCTTGTTAAATCTCTCTTAATGCCTCATTACACATACTGTTCTTCGATTCTAGGATGTTTAAACTCCACGATCTTTAACAAACTCCAAAAAAGTTTCAACGCATGTATGAGGTACATCCTTGGTGTTAATCGGTTTACCTCGATCTCGCACTACGCCAAATCATTTTTAGGTTGTTCCTTAAAAACATACCTCAAATATCGTATGTGCATCTCGATTCATAAGATCCTTTCTTCGCATTGCCCATCTTACCTCTTTAAAAGGTTCTTGACTGGTACTAGCAATAGACTGAATCACCTTCGTATACCTACAAATCGCACAAGTGTTAAAAACAAATCCTTTCTTGTTTATGGTTCATCTGTTTACAATACTATACCTCCCGAATTGAGATTAAGATCACATGCCAAATTCAATTATTTCGAATAGCGAACCTAAGATATCAAACCATCAGTTTTTTTTAAGAAACAAAAATGTTATCAATGTTTTTTAAGAATAATTTTCACACGCCATGACACCTTTTCAAGTTGACGAAATTTGTATCTTTATTTCTAATAAATCTGCATTTTCATTAATTATATTATGAAATTTAAACTAAAATACTCCATTTTATTTACATTCATTTATTCCTGGTAATGGCATTTTGATAAATTTTTTTATTTTCTCTAAATCAACAAACAAAAATTTTTTTTTTTAATCAAAACAAGAAACACGAAATTCCAATTAGAAATGTTTATGTATATTCTCGAAATACTACAACAAAAATTGACATTTGATTTTTTAATGTAAGAGTGTCCTCTTACATAATTATACCCAACTATAGGTGCGTTCGATTTGACTGAAACAACTGAAAAAACAACAACAATTGCATTTAATTTTTCAGTTGCTTCAGTTGTTTCAGTCAAATCGAACACGGCTTATATACCACGACTTGTTGATTAGATCGTTTCTTGATTTAACACTACAAAAATCAGATAAATTCTATAACCTTTTTAAAAATGTTAATAATTTTCATCGACTAAAATCACTACGGTTTAATTTCATTTTAATTTTAAATGAAAAAAAAGTAATAAAAATAAACAACGACACAACAATGTTGTATCGAATTGAAAACCATAAATTACGAGAATTTCAAGAGAAAAGTGATAATGCCGCTAATGCTTCTACTATTGAAGACAGTATTTGCATGGGTGAATCACTTCAGGACTTAAGAGATGTATCACATTGGAATATACTCGTCTCTGGTAATGTTCGCATTGAAATCATAAAAAAAGAAAGTGAACATTTTCAAAATAGAGAAGGGTCGTTTGTTACTGTATCTAGACACGGGTTGGACATAAAAGGTGATGTTCGCCATCTTTCTAAAGAATGGTTTTAAAAAATGATGAATAATGGTGAAAAAATTCTACGGCCATGGATTGTTTATTCTACTGTAAATAATAAATTGCGTCCTGTATTGCTTCTGTTGTCGTGTATTTGCTGTCACCAATAATAATAATACAAAATCAACATTTACTACTGGATATCAGAAGCGGTGGAAACTAAATCCCAAAGTGGCCGAGCATGAAACTTCAAATGAACATCTGGAGAATTTTGAAAAGTGGAAAACTTTGGAAATGAGGTTAAAAATTCATAAAACGATACGAGACGCAGCCTTGCAATTAATATATAATAAAAAACAGAAGTGGAAACATCTTTTATCAAGAGTATTGGATATAACTTTGTTTTTATCTAAACAAAACCCAGCATTTCGTGGACATGATGAAGGACAAAGTTCTTCAAATAAAGGCAATTTCTTAGAACTAACCAAACTATTGTCAAAGTATGATGTAGTGTTAAAAGAACACATTTTGAATTTGGAGCATGGTAAATCACCAAAAGTATCATATTTGTCACCAGATATACAAAATGAGTTCATAAATGTTTTAGCGATCCACGTAAAGTTTAAGCTTGTCAACGAAATTAAATCGGTTAAATATTTTGGAATTATGTTTGATAGCACACCTGACATTTCACATATTGATCAAATGTCAGAAGTGATTCGTTATGTGAAAATTGATGGTAGTAAAGTGGAAATCAAGGAAGCATTCCTTGGATTTTTTCCTTTACGTGGAAAAAAACCGCTGATTTAAGCGATGAAATTCTTACACTGAAAAAAAAATTGAAGTAATGACAACCTCATCTCGAAGATGGCAGTTTATTATTCATGCAAAGAAAAGATATTTACAAACAATTTCACCGTGATTGGAACAACTACTCAGTACTCAGTAACATTTTCCTGATAACAGAATGAGGTGTAATTAAAATATAAAGTGCTATCCAATATAACAGTAGTTGAATAAAGTTAATAACTATTTCCATGAAAACATATTTTTTTGGCCTTATATCATGAATTTTTCATTTTAAAATTTAAGTATTTGAGATTAATTGAACTATATTTTATTTTCACATAAATATTTCATGTGATTGTCTCAACTGCATCGGCTTATCATTGTACGGTTGTTGAATCAATCTCGTATTTCGATTCGCCATATCTGCCCGCACGGTGAGGTTGAGACAACTGCATTTCGATTGGAAATAGGACATGTTTTTTTCAGTGTAAAATCTTGAAAATGATGGTATAGATGTTATGAATTGTCGCTCCCAAAGGTTATGATAATGCAGCTGTTATGAGTAGTATACATGGAGAAGTGCAAGCTATTATTAAAGCAAAAAATAACAAAGCAATTTTTGTGGGCTGCAAAGATCATTCAATTAATTTATACGGCCAACACTCGTCAGTGGAAGCCATTTTTACATGTTTTTCTGCTTCGACTAGCCGCTGGGAATTACTTGCTAAACACAACAAAGCAACTGTTAAAATACTCTTAACAGCGCATTGGAGTGCTCATTATGTTGCAGTAAAAGTATTGGCCGAAAACTTTGATGGGATTGTGGCTGAAATTGAGAAGTTAAGTGATCAACAAGAAAATGTAGACACTAGATGCGCTGCACAGAACCTTATCAATGCAGCATGTGATTTTTCGTTTCTTTGCTATCTTTTGTTTTGGAATGATATTCTAAGAGAAATAATATCTGTGCTCAGATTGGATTGCAAAGCACGGGCTTGAATATTGATCAATTAGCTACAAAAATAGAGTCAATTCATAACGAGGTCGCATTGTAGAAGAGGCAATAGATCTTGCTGCGAAAAAATCGGCGGACTATAACATTCCAATGGAAAGCCGAATTCGTCATAAAAACGCAAAAAACGAACGGGTGGTGAGTTTGCACCTGATGTTGGACTGACACTGAGAGCTCAACTTAAAAAGGACATGTTGGAATGTCTTGACCGATTCAGTGTTGAACTCCGAACTAGACTGAAGTCAGTTCAAGATTTAGCTTCATTGTTCGAGGTTGTGCAGACAAACACTTAGCTTTTGGTGAACAGTGAAGAGTTAAAATTATCGGTATCAAAATTTACTGGTTTTTATGATGCGGTATTGGCAACAGAACTCCTCATAGAGATGCAAAGGGTGAGGAGGCTGTAACTCAGGCCCTGATACGGAGCCAGTTATTATCTTGGACCTTTTTCCCCTACACTAGATACAATGTCTCACAATAAAAATAAATCAGCGGATAGACGAATCGTCTCCACGACGAATGTCAATTTAGGAATCTCTTATCAAGATAATCTAGTCTAGCATTTAATAGAAAACGGAAATTGCAATAAAATTAAAACAATAAAAAGAACTTATCTTAATTATATAATGTTAAAGGTGATCTGGTCTTCTTATCCTTACACAACTCTTTCATTCAGTCACCAACTAATAGTTAACTCTTCCAAGAAAAATAATTTCCTTCACCAACTCTCAATTGACCTTCAACTTTTCCCCAAAATAATTTTCTTCCAAACAGTTCTTAATTGGCCTTCAGCTTTTCCAAAAATACTTTTCTTCAAACAATTCTTCCACGAAACTTTACTAGATCTTTCAATTTAGGATAAACATAACACAATTTCTTTTGTTATACTTCTCTAATTAATTATTGATTTTATTACGGGTTTCCTTTTTTATGAATCACCTTCGACATAGTTTCTATGTTTCATTAAAACACCGGTTATTTACAACATCATAGGCATCAAGAATAATACAATTTTTATTAGAATCTTAATAACCATTTTACTATTTTTCTTTCTAGAATTCCAGGTTAAAATTAATAGAATTCTACTATTATGAATTCTTTATATTTCACAACCAATGGTTAATCGAATCAAAAAAATATTTCACAATTTAATATTATAATCAAAACTTATAATCGTTGTTTCTCTTGAAAAAGTTGAACACGGAATGAATTTACTTTTTATCAGATTTTTAACATCGAAAAAAAATGAATCTTTTTTTAAATTGCAAAAATGTGATTTTGCTTTTGACATCTTATGATGTCAAAACAAAATCGGGTAATACTTGAAATTCAGCAATGATTAACAACGACGTCTGTTCATTAGTATTGGAAATAAAAATTTAGTACGTTCGTTGGCTTTTTATAATATATTCAAAATCAATTAGCAGTTAAGTTGGGAAAATTTTAAACGTACTATTAATGTAAAAATGAACGGAAATTAATGTAATACATTTCTATTGAATTGAAAACAAAGAGGAATTTGATTTTATTATTGTTTTGCGATTATTGCGATCGTTACACCATGAATTCAAGGTAGAAACCAAGATTTCTACTCTTGAAATCACAAAAACGTCGCCATCCCCTCCATGACAGAAAACCACCGAACTACTTCCACTTATTAAACTGTATCTGGGATCGAGATACCCACAGTCACCGGCGTCAAGACCGATGACCGGTTCCAACACTCATGAAGTCCTTAAGAACTTCACTGAGTATTGAGACCGACCATCCATCCGAACGCCAGCACCATGGACACCCCGATACAACCAGTAAGTATGACCTGAAGATGTGAACCCCAGAGACGACAATCAGCCAGAGGAACAACCCTACCTAACGAAAAGACATCATTCCCTGATGTCTTTCGCGTGATGGACTCCAAGATTCTTACCGCTCATATCTATGCACTCATAAAGTACATTTCCAATCTTAGTCTTAATCATTGCAGGTAAGAACTTTGGAGCCAATTTTGCCGAGAATTTTTTGGTAGCGTCACTCAAATGATGTTGCCGTACAAACACACGTTGTTGTGGTTGAAAAGTCCGTAGTTTAGATCGCAGGTTATACTGATGTTGCGATTTTTTGAAAGCTGCTTTTAAATTTTGTTGAACCCGGTTCCTGAGCAGGGTCAAATGATCAGAGCGTTCTATTTCTTCACCAGCATCTTCACCAAGCTTGTGTAGTGATCTCAACAAATGGTAAGTATTTCCATCCGAGATTGGATGTTGACCAAATAATAAATAGTACGGTGAGTACTTGGTAGCAGAATGTACTGCAGCCCGCAGTGCATATGCGATTTCACCAATTTGTGAATCCCACTTGGTGTGTTGACCTTTAATGAACGCTCGAATTGCTGCTAAAACTGACCTATTGACCCGCTCTGACGCGTTACTTTGAGGACTATAAACACCGGTCCTAATGTGTTTAATGCCGAAATCTGACAAAAGATTTTGAAAGTTCCTACTAGTGAACTGTTTGCCATTGTCACTGTGCAGAAACTCTGGTACCCCATATGTAAGAAACACTTCGTTCCTCAGAAAAGCATTCACCTTCGGTGAAGTTGCGTTTCTAAGTGGTTTCAGTAGTACAAACTTCGTAGCATGATCCAGAACTATCAGTAATACCGTATTCCCAAGTGTAGAACGAGGGTACGGCCCCAAAAAATCTATATAGACTCTCTGCCATGGACGTGCTGTTTCGAATTGATATTGCATCGGAGGACGCAATATCTGATTCGTGGCTTTTGTTTGTTTACATGTGTCGCAGGACACAACATAGTTGTGTACCTGTGACGCCATGCCCGGCCAATAATAAAGACGTCGAAGTAATTCTAAAGTCTTTTTAACACCTCCATGAGCAGCAGTACTATCATCATGATGTTTCTGAATCATGTTTGAAGTCATCGGTTTTGGTACCCAGAGCTTCCACACAGGAACATCGTTGGGTATTGCATCAGGTCTTGGCTCAATACGTATGTATAGCTTATCATCCACGACTTTAACAGATGGAAAGTCCTTGGGAGATGATTGAACTTTAGCTATCATATCCGTATATTCTTTGTGCCGATAACCTTCATTGTCGATTTTAATGTCGTTAACATGATGTAATAATGCTTCCGTCAATTCCTCGTGTGTATCGTCATAAAGACGAGATAGAGCATCAGGGACTATATTTTGGGTACCTTTTTGGTGGACAATGGAAAAATCCATGTGTTGGAGTTTTAGGCTCCACCTAGCCAGACGGCCACTCAAGTCCTTCTGTGACATAAGCCACTTCAGACTTGAGTGATCAGTCACAATTGTAAATCGGTGACCTTCAACATAGCCCCTGAATTTCTTCACACTCAGAATTGCCGCAAGACATTCCAGCTCAGAAACTGAATAGTTTCGTTGAGCTTGGTTTAATTTCTTCGACATGAAGGCTATCGGACACTCTTGTCCATCCTCGTCGACCTGATATAATACACTACCTACCCCTGTCAGACTCGCATCGCATCTAATAAAGAACTCTTTATTATAATCCGGGTTAATTAATACCGGTGCTGTAGTCAGCAATTTTTTTAGATTTTCAAAAGCTGTCTGCGCTTCCACTGTCCATTTTAATTTTCCAGAACTTTTCTTTAATAGGTCTGTGATCGGTGATACCACGCTTGCATAGTTTGTAATCTTTGGTTGTTGGACCTGTTACGGAGCCACGTTATGATCTAGACCCTGATACGGAGCCACGTTGTAATATTTGGACCTTTACTACTAAAATAAAAAATAGAATTTGCGCGGGATACAGCTTATCCCCAAACGAATCTTGAGATTGGGAATCTCTCACTATTTTTTCCTAAATTTACTCTAACATTCTAAAAGGGATAATTAAATTAAAATTAATATACATATTTATAGTAAATACCTTAAGTTATTTTTGTTGATTGATGTCATCAATATTCGGTTGTTCTAAGTTATTTCTTTGATTTTCCAATATCATTTCTTCCTTATGTTCTGTCAAATTGTAATATTTCCATATTCTTTTTGTCTTCAATTTTTTCGTTTGTAATAAAACCTTATTTTTACTATTATAGTAATTAATACTACAGCGAAGAAGTTTGTAAATTTTATTTTAATTTAAATCGTATTCCATTAGTTTTTCACATCAATAACAAAATAATAATTTGTTTTTATAATTTTTGACACAATTTTTTTTATAATCAATTCAATCTTTGGTTCACGTTTATAATAGAAACACTTTTGTTTGAACACATATTTGAGTTTTTAAAATTCAAATCAATTAAACTTGAATATGATATATTAAACACAGCAAATTATTTTAATATTTATTTATTTATTCGCTATTTTTTACTTACGGACGTTTTCTTACAATTTTATTGTTTTGAAGCAGAAAATGGAATGAATAATAATTTTTTCCAAATTAAAAAAATTGCAAAAATGTGATTTTGCTTTTTCCCTCTTCTAATCAATGTGTCATATTCGAAATTCAGCAAATGATTAACAACGACGTCTGTTCATTAGTATTGGAAATAAAAAATTAGTACGTTCGTTGGCTTTTTATAATATATTCAAAATCAATTAGCAGTTAAGTTGGGAAAATTTTAGAAGTACTATTAATGTAAAAATGAACGGAAATTAATGTAATACATTTCTATTGAATTGAAAATAAAGAGGAATTTGATTTTATTATTGTTTTGCGATTACTGCGATCGTTACACCATGAATTCAAGGTAGAAACCAAGATTTCTACTCTTGAAATCACAAAAACGTCGCCATCCCCTCCATGACAGAAAACCACCGAACTACTTCCACTTATTAAACTGTATCTGGGATCGAGATACCCACAGTCACCGACGTCAAGACCGATGACCGGTTCCAACACTCATGAAGTCCCTAAGAACCTCACCGAGTATTGAGACCGACCATCCATCCGAACGTCAGCCCCATGGACACCCCGATACAAGAACAAAAAAAAACCGCTGTCGCCGCCAATCTTTACTGAATCTTTTACAAAAGCTCCCAAAATATTGTAATATTGTATATGTAAAAATATAATTTATTTATCCAATTTCAGATATACTGAAATATATATATATACCTAAAATTAGTTATTGACGATAGCATCCCTAAATAAAATATTTATTTATATTGAAAAAAATAAAAAATATTTAGAAATTGCCTAATTATTGGATGCACCGTCCTAACTCATATATTTATTTATTTTTTTTTTTTTTTTAAAAAAACAAAGAATATTTATTTATATCTTGAAGTTTAGACTATTTATAAAAAAAATATTATTTAATTACCTAAAACTAGTTAATTCTAAGCAATTTATTTTATTTAATAAGATTCTAATTAAATTTCAAAAAAAAATTTGTTTTATTTATTTTATTTTTATTTAATAATATAAGAGATTCCCAAAATCAAGATTCGTCTGGAGACAATTTAAAAAGTAAGTATGGTACAATATTCATTTTGTTCAAATTTGACTTCCCGCGTTCGCGAGCCCACTCCAACAATGCATGTGAGAACCTACTGGAAAAGCCCCTAACGACCAGATTCTACAGAACAGATTCTCCCCAACCTAATAAAAACAATCACAACTGTCACGATTGGACACTAGGTCCATTTCTACTGACCCAGTTGTGCTTGTTTAACCTACAAATAAATTACAACTAAACCTAATGCGAAAGTTGTAGAACGCTCCCGAGCACCAGACTTCAAATCCTAAACTCTATGAAAAAATTGATCTATTGAAAAGCTAAATGAAAAAAATGGTAAGTTTTTGAATTTGTATGAGGTGAAGCCTCTGATCCTGAAAGCAAAAGTACAATTGGTTCTTCTCTTCATTACACCGAAGAAGCCTCTGAGCAAAGAATGGTACTACTGGTTTGCACCTAAGTACAAACACAGCAACACCACTCCTCGTCCCTGAGGACTTCCTCGCCGAATGAAGAGAAGAAACCAATGTTCTTCGATCGCATAACCCCGATGGCCATAGGCGATCTAAGAACGACATCAATGTTAAAGAGTGAAGCTCTATGGATGGCTTGTTAGGCCTACCGCTGGGAAAAGTGAATCAATAAACCTAAATACTATATAACTTATCCATAATCTAAATAATTTCTTATTTAAAAATGCTAAATCGAAACATGAAATACATAATATGTGTCAATAAAGTTTTACATGAAATTAATTAAATTTAATCTTCAGACTAAATAATAAATTGGTAATTTAAAAAAAAAATTACGATTATTTTAAATTCAAAACTAAGCTTACTAATTTTTAAGTTATTAACTCTAATATATTTGTTCAGGTCAAATTCCTCGCTTTACTTATTGTATTCAAAACAAACAACAAAAATAAATGTTAGCTAAAAATAATTATTTCTATATTTATACCACTTTTTAAATTAATCGCAATAAAAATAATTTTAAAAATGGTAACTAAAATGGACTCATACGAGATATGTATACCTACGTCAGCGGATCAATATGATGACAAATGTGAAGATACCGATCTGGATCCGGCCCACTCCATAAAGCTAATGGGAATTAATTATTTTCAATGTACTTCCATAAACATAGACCAATAATACTTTGATAGTAGTGACGAAAGACTTAAACTTATATAAAATTGTTGAAAAACTGTTTGGTCAATGTTAACCTTTATTACGTCAATAACATCCTAAAACTCATAAAAACATGACTTAACCACAAAAAATTCTTTCGCCAAACGAATTGTGTTGCAATAGGAAACCTACCCAGACTTTCAGGTTTGACATAAATTATCCTGTATATATATATGAGATACACAAAATAATTCATGTACAAATCATAAAATCTAATAAGGCGTACTGCAATAGAAGTCGTTTTGGCCAAAAATGAACATTATATTAGCAAAAATAAAAATATTTCAACATTTCCGTACAAGTTCAAAAGTTTATAGAACTGTAATGAGACATGTTCTATTGACATCCATTCCATAGTGTGAATAATACATAAATCAATACCTCGAAATTGTAACTCACATTAAACCAATGACGAATATGGGGATCGCGTATGAGTGCATTGAAAAAAAGCTAGCTAAACATTTACTAAATCTAACCATAATCAAAAAAAAACATACAATTAATTTCATATATAAATCAATTGCATCATCCAAAAATATGTACAATATATAAACAACTATATGTACAATATGTACATGGTAGCATAAAAAAATTTCAAAAAAAAACTGCTTCCCCAAAACGGTTTTCTTTTTTCCAAATAAAAAACAATTAGTATTACTAAAAGCAAATGACAGCACAAAAAACAATCTCCAAAAAAATTGCTGTCCCAAAACGGTTTTTTTCAAAATTAAAAAAAATTAATTCAAAATATATAATTTCCTAATCAAAACCAAAACGAAACCAATAACTGGTTTATTTCAAGATACACAAAAAGCTGATTGACAACCACGGCCCAAACTGGTTGCCACCACCCTATTACCAAAAAAAAACCACAACTGGTTTATCCTAAAACTTACAAAGAGAAACGCGGAATTCTTTAAATTTTTGAAAATATAAATTTAGAGTACTTATGATAAATATACACATGAACACCTTAGAAACTAAACCTTTATTTTTTTCCTCTAGCTTTTTAACAAAATTTAGCCAAATAAACCGACGCGAAAAAATAAACTATATATAGATATTAATTAATCTGAATTGAAATAATCAATTAATATATAAATATATAAATATAATAATATAAAATGTTCCACAAAAAAAAGTTTTTTCCAAAAAAAAAACCGGCTTGCCAACGCCCAAACTGGAAAATATTTTCCCACCAAATTATTTATATATATATCTAAAAAAAATACAAGAAATATAACTGTAATTAAGCTACCGGGTCCCTTTTTGTTCGGCGCTACGTTGTAATCTTTGGTTGTTGGACCTGTTACGGAGCCACGTTATAATCTAGACCCTGATACGGAGCCACGTTGTAATATTTGGACCTTTACTACTAATATAAAAAATAGAATTTGCGCGGGATACAGCTTATCCCCACACGAATCTTGAGATTGGGAATCTCTCACTATTTTTTCCTAAATTTACTCTAACATTCTAAAAGGGATAATTAAATTAAAATTAATATACATATTTATAGTAAATACCTTAAGTTATTTTTGTTGATTGATGTCATCAATATTCGGTTGTTCTAAGTTATTTCTTTGATTTTCCAATATCATTTCTTCCTTATGTTCTGTCAAATTGTAATATTTCCATATTCTTTTTGTCTTCAATTTTTTCGTTTGTAATAAAACCTTATTTTTACTATTATAGTAATTAATACTACAGCGAAGAAGTTTGTAAATTTTATTTTAATTTAAATCGTATTCCATTAGTTTTTCACATCAATAACAAAATAATAATTTGTTTTTATAATTTTTGACACAATTTTTTTTATAATCAATTCAATCTTTGGTTCACGTTTATAATAGAAACACTTTTGTTTGAACACATATTTGAGTTTTTAAAATTCAAATCAATTAAACTTGAATATGATATATTAAACACAGCAAATTATTTTAATATTTATTTATTTATTCGCTATTTTTTACTTACGGACGTTTTCTTACAATTTTATTGTTTTGAAGCAGAAAATGGAATGAATAATAATTTTTTCCAAATTAAAAAAATTGCAAAAATGTGATTTTGCTTTTTCCCTCTTCTAATCAATGTGTCATATTCGAAATTCAGCAAATGATTAACAACGACGTCTGTTCATTAGTATTGGAAATAAAAAATTAGTACGTTCGTTGGCTTTTTATAATATATTCAAAATCAATTAGCAGTTAAGTTGGGAAAATTTTAGAAGTACTATTAATGTAAAAATGAACGGAAATTAATGTAATACATTTCTATTGAATTGAAAATAAAGAGGAATTTGATTTTATTATTGTTTTGCGATTACTGCGATCGTTACAAGTTTGGTATGAAACGTTGGTACCAACCGGCCATACCTAATAAACGTCGTATTTGTTTTACTGTAGATGGAGCTGGGTACTCTGCTACAGCTCTTACCTTGTCAGGGTCTGTTCGAAGACCATCTTCACCAACCAAAAATCCCAAGTATTTCACCTCTCTCAGAACAAATTTACTTTTCTTGAGGTTTATTGTTAACCCAGCCGCTCTTAACAATGAAGAGACTTTGGACAGCAATTCCATATGTTCCTGGAACGTGGAAGAGACTACCAATAGATCATCTAAATAAACAAAGACATTTTCGTGATATTGATGTGGTATCACTTTGTGCATTAGCCGACACATTGTCTGGGGAGCATTGCACAATCCAAAGGGCATAACCCGGAATTGATACAATGGACGACCAGGCACTGTGAAGGCTGTCTTGTCTCTAGATGCTTCTGCCAGAGGAATCTGCCAGAAAGCATCTTTGAGATCAATACTGGAAATGTACTTTGTGCTATTTAGACGACCTAGTAAGCCATCAATCAAGGGAAGTGGGTAAGCGTCCTTTTTCGTCAGTGAATTGACACGACGGCTATCAATACATAATCTGTTTTTACCAGATTCTTTTTGTACCAAAACCACTGGCGAGCACCAAGAACTGTTACTCTCTTCGATCACGCCCATTTGAAGCATTCGGTCAAGTTCGGCATAGACCTTTAGTTGAACAGCCGGTGATGTGGGATAGTGCCTCTGTTTAACAGGTGCACTATCACCAACATCGATGACATGTTCAACCAAAGAAGTCTTTCCGAGCCCAGACACTTCAAATGACGGGAAAGAATCCTTGATCATATCCAGTTCATGTTGCTGATCAGTGGTGAGGTTATGTGTATTAAAAGTTTGTAGCTCTGTGCGAGTCAGTTCACTAACAAAAGAAGGAACAATACCGAATTTCTCCCAGAAATCTATGCCCAGGTAGAGCTCTTCTCGTAATCCAGGGACTATATGGAACCGCATTGGTTTAGTGGAGCCATTCACAGTTATTGGAATTTCGATGTAGCCCAAAATTTTTGTTGCAGTACCATCTGCCGTACGAATACACGAAGTGTACTTACGGTAAGTTGTACCTGATGATTCCAATAATTCCAAGGAATTTCTTCCAAGTATTGTGATTGACGCTCCACTATCCAATAGTCCGGAAATATGTTTGTCCAAAATCTTTATTGCTAGTCGCGGCCGAGGATCCTTTGTTTCTGAAAGGATAGATGAAATACAAGCTTTGCGAAATAATTTCCTCATCCTCCAATATCTGATGTTACGTCCCAGACGTCTAAAATACGTGCAATGTAATGATGGGAAATTAAATGTGCTAGATGATTTTATTCTGGTTTCTTCGGTGGTAGATCGTCTTGTGTTCCTACATCTCTCGTCGCTTTCTTCGGGCTCATTGGATGTTGAACCGAGGGTACCATCCCCGAAGCATGTACTCTCGGACGGTAGTTTACCGACGGGTGACAATATGAACAATTTGCATATATAACGTCCGGCTTATTACATTTCCAGCAGTGCAATTTTATTCTGTTTTTAGAACAATCAGGAGCTCGATGTCCATTTACCCCGCATCTAAAACAGACAATTGGTTGTCTGGACATTGATGGACCAGGTTGATTAGTATTACCAGATGATATCGCAGGTCATTGCAGAATTCTTCTAGGTTGTGTATCCACAGCTTCAATATATCCATCTTGTTCTGGATCTATTTCTGATTCATAGTCGTCCATTTGCTGTAGTTCGCTAATCCTTAAGTTTGACATTCTGGTTGGGACTGGTGTAGACCACAAACGTTCGAACTTCTGACACAATGTCCGAAGCTCGTCCATAGTTGTGATTGTTGCTGCAAGTGTAGCGTTTTTCAGTTCTACACTCAGTCCTTCCCTAGCGATTTCTAATAATTCAGCTGCAGCAAATGGTCGAACTAATCTCCGATTTAACGAACCCACTTCAACTAAATACTCATAAACGCTCTCTTTGACTTCCTGTTTACGGTTCAAAAGAACACGTAATACCGCTTTATCATCGGTGAGCGTACCGAAGGTGCGTAGGAGTCCTTCCCTAAGCACTGAGTAAGTCACTTCCTCATATTCATGAGTTAAATTCAAATAATATCTATCGGCAGCTGCCTTGAGGTACCGTGGAACGATCGACCTCAGGTCGTCCCAGGACACACGGTCCCTCCTTGCAGCCGCCTCCACTCGATGAATAAACTCATGAACATCAGGGGAGTGACCATCCCCTGTGAAGTTCGGAACCCAATTTGAGTCATAACGACTCAAATTGTTCCTACGTACCTCTCGGTATGCTCCCGGTGACAATGCTGGAGCCGCGACACGAGATACCTGAGGAAGTGGGTTGTATGGTGGTGGTGCTGTTAATGGAGCTTGTGGATAATTTGTTTGAAATTGTTGTAACTGCTCCTGTGGTATCGGTTGATAATTCAGAGGCTGCTGTACCAATGCCGGATTGATGTATATTTGTCCAGCTTGGAACGATGAACCCAGTTGTGGTAATGCGAAGTCCTCCGCTCTTAAACCTGATTGTTGAAAATACGATGGTGGTAATTGTTCTGCCCGTCTTTGTTGTTGTTGATACCCACGATTTAAACTGTGTATCGTATTAGTTATTGGCTGTACTGGTATTGGAGTGGATCTCTCCTCTGGCTGAAACGCAGGCGATTCGGATGGTACAGATGATCCTCCTGGTTTACTCTGCATAACTGGACGTGTCGACAACGATCTTATTATATCCCAAGCGCGTGACAATTGGGAGATAGCGTAGGTGCGGGCTTCTTGCAAATCATCGCGAGAACCCAACCTATTCATCCTCCCTGTATAGTGCAACACACGATTAGCCAGACCATCTAAGAATGGCTGATTAATCGGTGGCTGAAGTCTACGTATCTGATTCACAATTAGTTGTGCTGCCTGCACCACCATTTGAGACTCAGCTACCAAATCTCTCGCGTGAGATACAGTTAATGGAACTGAACCTTGTACCGCGTGGTTTCGAAGTTCCTCTGCCCAGTTGACCCCTCTGAAATCCACACCTCGAACCAGACATTCAATTTGCAGTTCGCTGGGTTCCAATCCATAAAATGGATGGTCAATGTCTATTTGACTTGACATTTTGATGGTAAAATTTATAGAATCCAGAATTCACAATAACAAATAACAATAATAAAACCAATCTCAACAAAAAAAATGTAGCTAGTATGCTGTAAAAGTGTAAACAATAAAAAAGCGTAAAACGAAAAAAAAACCAACGAACGCCCCAAAAAAACAGAAAATTTTTGTAATAAAAAACAAACTCGTAAAGGAACCAAAGGAAAGACCGTCGTAGCTAATCCTTGCTGAATCTGTACAAAAATTCCTAAGATATTGTATATGTAAAAATATAATTTATTTATTTTAATTTCAGATATGCTGAAATTTCAGAATTAATTATATACCTAAAATTAGTTATTGACGATAGCACCCCTAAGAATATTTATTTATTTTTAAAAGAAAATTGAAAAATAAAAATATTTAGAAGAATGCTTATTTATTGGATGCACCGTCCTAATTTGAAATATTTATTTATTTTTTTAAAAAAACAAAGAATATTTATTTATATCTTGACGTAAAGCTTAATTAAGAAAATTTATTTATTTAGTTACCTAAAATTAACTTAAATTTTAAAAAAAAAATTATTTATTTAATAAAAATTTTATTTAGTTAATTGAAAAATTTGTTTGATTTATTTTATTTTTATTTAATAATATAAGAGATTCCCAAAATCAAGATTCGTCTGGAGACAATTTAAAAAGTAAGTATGGCTACAATATCCATATTGTTTAAATTTAAAATATCGCGTTCGCGAGCCCACTCCAACCATGCATGTGAGAACTGACTAGAAAAGCCCCTAACGACCAGATTCTACAGAACAGATTCTCCCCAACCTAATAAAACAATCACAACTGTCACGATTAGACACTAGGTCCATTTCTACTGACCCAGTTGTGCTTATTTAATCTACAAATAAATTACAACTAAACCTAATGCGAAAGTTGAAGAACGCTCCCGAGCACCAGACTTCAAATCCTAAACTCTATGAAAAACTGATCTATTGAAAAGCTAAATGGAAAAGTGGAAAAGTTTTTGAATTTGTGTGAGGTGAAGCCTCTGATCCTGAAAGCAAAGTACAATTGGTTCTTCTCTTCATTACACCGAAGAAGCCTCTGAGCAAAGAATGGTACTACTGGTTTGCACCTAAGTACAAACACAGCAACACCACTCCTCGTCCCTGAGGACTTCCTCGCCGAATGAAGAGAAGAAACCAATGTTCTTCGATCGCATAACCCCGATGGTCATAGGCGATCTAAGAACGACATCAATGTTAAGGGGATAAGCCCCATGGATGGCTTGTTAGGCCTACCGCTGAGAAAAGTGAATCAATAAACCTAAATAATATATAACTTATCCACAATCTAAACAATTTCCTATCCAAAAATGCTAAATCGAAACATGAAATACATAATATGTGCTAACAAAGTTTTACATGAAACCAACCAAACTCAATCCTCAGACTAAATAATAAATTGGTAATTTAAAAAAAAAATTACGATTATTTTAAATTCAAAACTAAGCTTACTAATTTTTTAGTTATTAACTCTAATATACTTGTTTAGGTTAATGTTAACTTTTATTACGTTAATAACATCCTAAACTCATAGAAACATGACTTAACCACAATCAGAAAAACATACGATTAATTTCATATATAAATTAATTGCATCATCCAAAAAATATGTACAGGATATACAAAAGATATGTACAATAGTATACCAAAAATATGTACGATATGTACGTGGTAGCACAAAAAAATTCAAAAAAAAAGCTGCTTCCCCAAAGCGGTTTTTTTTTTCCCAAATTAAAAAAACAATTAGTATTACTAAAAGCAAATGACAGCACAAAAAACAATCTCCAAAAAAATTGCTGTCCCAAAACGGTTTTTTTCAAAATTAAAAAAAAATTAGTCTTAACTAATTATACAATGAGGAACAGGGGCCTCCTGTGGACCAGACCACTCCTCTTCCTGTCGCGTGGTCGGTGAGATGGGGACCTCCTCAACCAGCTCCTCCGTTTGAGTACTCTTGGTCGAGGAAGCTCCCAGCTCCACGACCAAGCGACTCTCCTTCTCCCTTCTTCTCCTCTCCTTCCTCTTCAGGTGAGAGCTCCTATTTCTATTTATCCTCCTTCTCTCACGCCAGCCCACATTCACTTCCTCAGTCACTTCATCCATCTCATCCGCTTCCTCATTCACCCCATTCAACTCCTCATTCACTATCTCACAAATCAAATCATCCAGAAACTCATCATATTTTTCTTCGTAAATATCATCCATCAATTCCAAAAATATTTTATGTTTTACTTCATCCAGAATCACATTTATCATTCCATCCACTACATTCCTCGCCTCAACCATTCTCTCTTTTCTCTCCTCATTCGCTCTCCCATCCACCTCATTCATCCAGGGCTCAAACCCACCTGGCCGACACCTCCTTAACAACCCCTGACCCCTCATAATTGTATACATTCTTATCAAAATTCAAAATATATAATTTCCTAATCAAAACCAAAACGAAACCAATAACTGGTTTATTTCAAGATAAACAAAAAGCTGATTGACAACCACGGCCCAAACCGGTTGCCACCACCCTATTACCAAAAAAAAACCACAACTGGTTTATCCTAAAACTTACAAAGAGAAACGCGGAATTCTTTAAATTTTTGAAAATATAAATTTAGAGTACTTATGATAAATATACACATGAACACCTTAGAAACTAAACCTTTAATTTTCCCTCTAGCTTTTTAACAAAATTTAGCTAAATAAACCGACGCGAAAAATAAACTATATATAGATATTAATTAATCTGAATTGAAATAATCAATTAATATATAAATATATAAATATAATAATATAAAATGTTCCACAAAAAAAAGTTTTTTTCAAAAAAAAAACCGGCTTGCCAACGCCCAACCTGGAAAATATTTTCCCACCAAATAATATAACTGTAATTAAGCTAACGGGTCCCTTTTTGTTCGGCGCTACGTTGTAATGCTGACCCTGATACGGAGCCAGTTATTATCTTGGACCTTTTTCCCCTACACTAGATACAATGTCTCACAATAAAAATAAATCAGCGGATAGACGAATCGTCTCCACGACGAATGTCAATTTAGGAATCTCTTATCAAGATAATCTAGTCTAGCATTTAATAGAAAACGGAAATTGCAATAAAATTAATACAATAAAAAGAACTTATCTTAATTATATAATGTTAAAGGTGATCTGGTCTTCTTATCCTTACACAACTCTTTCATTCAGTCACCAACTAATAGTTAACTCTTCCAAGAAAAATAATTTCCTTCACCAACTCTCAATTGACCTTCAACTTTTCCCCAAAATAATTTTCTTCCAAACAGTTCTTAATTGGCCTTCAGCTTTTCCAAAAATACTTTTCTTCAAACAATTCTTCCACGAAACTTTACTAGATCTTTCAATTTAGGATAAACATAACACAATTTCTTTTGTTATACTTCTCTAATTAATTATTGATTTTATTACGGGTTTCCTTTTTTATGAATCACCTTCGACATAGTTTCTATGTTTCATTAAAACACCGGTTATTTACAACATCATAGGCATCAAGAATAATACAATTTTTATTAGAATCTTAATAACCATTTTACTATTTTTCTTTCTAGAATTCCAGGTTAAAATTAATAGAATTCTACTATTATGAATTCTTTATATTTCACAACCAATGGTTAATCGAATCAAAAAAATATTTCACAATTTAATATTATAATCAAAACTTATAATCGTTGTTTCTCTTGAAAAAGTTGAACACGGAATGAATTTACTTTTTATCAGATTTTTAACATCGAAAAAAAATGAATCTTTTTTTAAATTGCAAAAATGTGATTTTGCTTTTGACATCTTATGATGTCAAAACAAAATCGGGTAATACTTGAAATTCAGCAATGATTAACAACGACGTCTGTTCATTAGTATTGGAAATAAAAATTTAGTACGTTCGTTGGCTTTTTATAATATATTCAAAATCAATTAGCAGTTAAGTTGGGAAAATTTTAAAAGTACTATTAATGTAAAAATGAACGGAAATTAATGTAATACATTTCTATTGAATTGAAAACAAAGAGGAATTTGATTTTATTATTGTTTTGCGATTATTGCGATCGTTACAAGGCATTTAAAAGCGGCCAATGTTACAGTTTCTAGCTGGGTGTACCTAGACTTTTTGAAATTCATCGTAGAATGGGATTTTTTAGAATTTCTTCCGAATCTTACGGTCGCACTAAAGTTATTTATGACTATTTGCGTATTAGTGGCTTCGTGTGAGAGGAGTTTCAGCAAATTAAAATTAGTTAAAAATTGCTTGCGGGCTTATAATAATAATGCTCATTTGTATTAATTAAAAAAAATTATAAATTACGTTTATCGGCTTTTTATTATTATTGACAGTTTTTATTTTTGGGGTGACACCACAATATCCGCCCCGGGTGCCACCCATGCTAGCTACGCCACTGCTCTGTCTTCTGGTGTTGTTTCATCGAAGCGAATGCCGCAAAGTTCTGCAAAATTCCTTCATTTGTTAAAAATAATTTTAAATTAAGTATCATCTCTGCATTGTTTTAACATCAAGAAAGTAGTTTTAATTAAAGCGCTTGTGCTAAAAATTATTATGTCTTTGCTTTGTAACTGTTCAGAGAATTTTTTTTTTTTTAATAAAATGTGTTGTGTAATAGGGTTTAGAATATGTGTCACAACAACACATAAATACCTTTTAAGACCTAGGTCTAGACCTGGGTCCCACAACAACTGGCGTTCTGAGGTGTAGATTAACGCTTTTTTTAAACATCTGTGGGTTGAAGCCACCTGAAACTAAGTGTTCCGGCAAACTATTCCATTTGTACGCAGTTCGGACAAAGAAGTCTCTCTGCGATCTGCCAGTATGACAGCGCGGGATCTTTACCGTTTCACTGGTTGCGGCAGCCGATTGCCGAGTGGAACGAGGGTAAGAATAAGTTTGAGGCATGATGCCAATGAATTTGTAAACGACAGCAGATCGTGCAGCATAAAAAAAGGATGGTTTTTCTATACGATTTTTTAGATCTCGGGCATCCCGGGATTAAAATTTATGAGTCACGTAGTCCCAGGATCCATAAAACACCACGGTATTGCAATCCCTACGTGACCCCTCTTATGTCGAATCGTTTTTTTGTTTGTTTGTTTTCCTTTATTTGTCTCAGAGAGCAAGAATTATGTCTACCCTAAACTGACCAGAGCCACATCGTTAAAATGTGGGACAAAATGCAAATATTCTTCCAAATACTTACTAATTAGAATTTCTATTGCGAGAAAGTGGGACGGTGAAACTAGGTTACTAAGCTAGCCCAGCTAACTAGGTTGCGCATAAATTTACTATTTAATGCTTTCCTTTACTATTTGTTTACTATTTAATTCTTCAAAAAATTCCTTTATTTTAATTGGACATTGTTCAACCGTTAGAAAATGTGCTTGCCGTGATTCGTAAATTTTCAAAATTCTTTCTAGTGCTGGCATTACCGCCAGCCAGCGAGTTTCACTGTATCTAATAAGTTGGTTTATGTTCGACATTACTTTTGCCACAGAACTCCTTCAACGTCTCCAGTAAAGGCAGTAAAATATCCAAATTTTTTTAACCCTGCCATTTAAATCAGCTGCACTTCTTATTGCATTATTTAGAATATGGGCTGCGAATCCAATAATTAACTGTAATTAAGCTAACTGTAATTAAGCTAACGGGTCCCTTTTTGTTCGGCGCTACGTTGTAATGCTGACCCTGATACGGAGCCAGTTATTATCTTGGACCTTTTTCCCCTACACTAGATACAATGTCTCACAATAAAAATAAATCAGCGGATAGACGAATCGTCTCCACGACGAATGTCAATTTAGGAATCTCTTATCAAGATAATCTAGTCTAGCATTTAATAGAAAACGGAAATTGCAATAAAATTAATACAATAAAAAGAACTTATCTTAATTATATAATGTTAAAGGTGATCTGGTCTTCTTATCCTTACACAACTCTTTCATTCAGTCACCAACTAATAGTTAACTCTTCCAAGAAAAATAATTTCCTTCACCAACTCTCAATTGACCTTCAACTTTTCCCCAAAATAATTTTCTTCCAAACAGTTCTTAATTGGCCTTCAGCTTTTCCAAAAATACTTTTCTTCAAACAATTCTTCCACGAAACTTTACTAGATCTTTCAATTTAGGATAAACATAACACAATTTCTTTTGTTATACTTCTCTAATTAATTATTGATTTTATTACGGGTTTCCTTTTTTATGAATCACCTTCGACATAGTTTCTATGTTTCATTAAAACACCGGTTATTTACAACATCATAGGCATCAAGAATAATACAATTTTTATTAGAATCTTAATAACCATTTTACTATTTTTCTAGAATTCCAGGTTAAAATTAATAGAATTCTACTATTATGAATTCTTTATATTTCACAACCAATGGTTAATCGAATCAAAAAAATATTTCACAATTTAATATTATAATCAAAACTTATAATCGTTGTTTCTCTTGAAAAAGTTGAACACGGAATGAATTTACTTTTTATCAGATTTTTAACATCGAAAAAAAATGAATCTTTTTTTAAATTGCAAAAATGTGATTTTGCTTTTGACATCTTATGATGTCAAAACAAAATCGGGTAATACTTGAAATTCAGCAATGATTAACAACGACGTCTGTTCATTAGTATTGGAAATAAAAATTTAGTACGTTCGTTGGCTTTTTATAATATATTCAAAATCAATTAGCAGTTAAGTTGGGAAAATTTTAAAAGTACTATTAATGTAAAAATGAACGGAAATTAATGTAATACATTTCTATTGAATTGAAAACAAAGAGGAATTTGATTTTATTATTGTTTTGCGATTATTGCGATCGTTACAAGGCATTTAAAAGCGGCCAATGTTACAGTTTCTAGCTGGGTGTACCTAGACTTTTTGAAATTCATCGTAGAATGGGATTTTTTAGAATTTCTTCCGAATCTTACGGTCGCACTAAAGTTATTTATGACTATTTGCGTATTAGTGGCTTCGTGTGAGAGGAGTTTCAGCAAATTAAAATTAGTTAAAAATTGCTTGCGGGCTTATAATAATAATGCTCATTTGTATTAATTAAAAAAAATTATAAATTACGTTTATCGGCTTTTTATTATTATTGACAGTTTTTATTTTTGGGGTGACACCACAATATCCGCCCCGGGTGCCACCCATGCTAGCTACGCCACTGCTCTGTCTTCTGGTGTTGTTTCATCGAAGCGAATGCCGCAAAGTTCTGCAAAATTCCTTCATTTGTTAAAAATAATTTTAAATTAAGTATCATCTCTGCATTGTTTTAACATCAAGAAAGTAGTTTTAATTAAAGCGCTTGTGCTAAAAATTATTATGTCTTTGCTTTGTAACTGTTCAGAGAATTTTTTTTTTTTTAATAAAATGTGTTGTGTAATAGGGTTTAGAATATGTGTCACAACAACACATAAATACCTTTTAAGACCTAGGTCTAGACCTGGGTCCCACAACAACTGGCGTTCTGAGGTGTAGATTAACGCTTTTTTTAAACATCTGTGGGTTGAAGCCACCTGAAACTAAGTGTTCCGGCAAACTATTCCATTTGTACGCAGTTCGGACAAAGAAGTCTCTCTGCGATCTGCCAGTATGACAGCGCGGGATCTTTACCGTTTCACTGGTTGCGGCAGCCGATTGCCGAGTGGAACGAGGGTAAGAATAAGTTTGAGGCATGATGCCAATGAATTTGTAAACGACAGCAGATCGTGCAGCATAAAAAAAGGATGGTTTTTCTATACGATTTTTTAGATCTCGGGCATCCCGGGATTAAAATTTATGAGTCACGTAGTCCCAGGATCCATAAAACACCACGGTATTGCAATCCCTACGTGACCCCTCTTATGTCGAATCGTTTTTTTGTTTGTTTGTTTTCCTTTATTTGTCTCAGAGAGCAAGAATTATGTCTACCCTAAACTGACCAGAGCCACATCGTTAAAATGTGGGACAAAATGCAAATATTCTTCCAAATACTTACTAATTAGAATTTCTATTGCGAGAAAGTGGGACGGTGAAACTAGGTTACTAAGCTAGCCCAGCTAACTAGGTTGCGCATAAATTTACTATTTAATGCTTTCCTTTACTATTTGTTTACTATTTAATTCTTCAAAAAATTCCTTTATTTTAATTGGACATTGTTCAACCGTTAGAAAATGTGCTTGCCGTGGTTCGTAAATTTTCAAAATTCTTTCTAGTGCTGGCATTACCGCCAGCCAGCGAGTTTCACTGTATCTAATAAGTTGGTTTATGTTCGACATTACTTTTGCCACAGAACTCCTTCAACGTCTCCAGTAAAGGCAGTAAAATATCCAAATTTTTTTAACCCTGCCATTTAAATCAGCTGCACTTCTTATTGCATTATTTAGAATATGGGCTGCGAATCCAATACCCAATACATTCTGGTTCAAATTCGAGTTTAGCTTGCTTTTAAATTTTCACCTTGACGTGACACTACTAAAATTGGTGTTTGTGTTATCAGCGCAAATTGCAACTAACTTTTTGTCAATGTTAAATAACAACAAGAAAAGAAAATAACAACAAAACTTGTTTATGCTACTAGCGCTGGCGGCTTATAGCAACGCTTTTTTATGTTTATCTGTATCTATATGTCTTTTAATATGATAATGTCCACTGCTAATATGCAAATTCACTCCGACTGGTAATACAATAAATTTTTGTGTCGTTATATTTTGATTTTTTTTATAAAAGGATAGTCCAATTCAATATCGTATGAGAATTTACGCAAACGTTTTCTATCCGTCTTGATTTGTAGGAGAACTTTTTAAAAATAATTTTAAAAATTAGCATAAATTTACCTTTTATAGTAGTAGCTTAAAACTTTTGTTAAACAAGTAAAGACTGCAAAACAATTGAAATAATTTATTTTAATTTTACTAAATAATTAATATCTTTTCTGTATTCTGTAAGTATAAGAGGTATACAGTATACCTCTTGTTCTATCTTTTGAAAATCTATACCATTTATCAAGTTTTTATGCTGTTTACTTTGTTCTTTATTGAGAAAAAAATTATAAATTAGAAAATAATAATTTTACTTTTGAGCTACCTAGCTAAAGTGTGTTTTAAACAGAGTTTGAAACGCTACTTATATCACTCCTTTAATTTGTTCTTTCAGAGTGCGTAGCTTAAAAAAAATATAACACTCCCACAAAAAGAAGTGAAAATAATAAAATATCGTTCTTGCTCCTAAATTGAAATAAATATTTTCTTTCAAATACTCAAAACTTTTATTTTTGCTTCAAATTTGATGCTTTCCAACGTAAAATGCTTCAAATGATTCGTTTAATTAATTATTCATGTATTGTTAGAAAAATTAATATAAAGGATGACTAATTTTGTTCTTTTGCAAATCGAATGAAAGAACAGGAAAATGTAATCTGCTCCAAAGGAGTAAAATCGAAAAAAACAAAATTTTACTCTTACGAGTAATAACGATATTCAAATTATGAACATTTTTATTTTTGAATATTATTTCAAAGGATTGAAATGAGTTCTCGAATAAAGTAAAATTGTAAACTCTGATTTGAAAATTTAAATGTTTATGAATTTATACGGAAAACTGCGTCTTTTTAAGTAAAATATTTTGCATTTTATTTTCCATAGTATATGTACTTTCGATCTCTCGTATATACACCGGCGAGATGTTCTATAAACAAAGAAACCTTTTCGCTGAGGTAGTTCTGTTATCTGAAAAAACTGAGTTTAGTATTTCTAAGAAAATTATAGTTAAAACACTATTTTAGTAACAAATATATTGCACTGGTTTGTTCTCTCAATATAGTTAACTCAACATATACATAACATTATACAAACTGCAAGAAAAAACTGTGAAGCCATTGCTTTGATTAAGATATTGGGCAAACTGTACGTAAGTAGATATAAGGTTTCTTGATTATTTCGATATTGCGGACAACTGTGGTAGAAATATTTGTTTCGTGGGACGCTTCGTGGGACAAATTTCTCCGTGGGACGAGTTTAGTTTAGTACTACCCATAAACGTGCGTAAATTTTTCATTTGATTCAAAATTGTACAATTATAGCGAGCTTCTTTTAAATCTATAAGAAAAACCTACCACAAAAAAATAATAGTTTCTCCCTCCCTGTGACTGCATAAAAAAAATGAACAAAGATTGACGTTTAGGATACTTTTTGGATTTTATTATAACCAGCCAAACATATAATTTTTGCAATTTTATGAATTAAAAATTATAGTCCATATAGCGAAAAGAATTTGTCAGCAAGTTTTCATAATATACTTTGAAAATATTTGCATAACATAAAAATTTGTTCGTGTCGTTAGAAAATATTGCTTGTCCATTATAAAACATTCACTATTATAAAATCACTGGAAATAACACAAAAATTTAAATTACTCTCGCAATTATTTTCATTCATTTTATAAAAATTAGCACAACTATCAAGAAAACTTCTGATATGTTATATAATTTTACATTTAGAATTGTTTTTAATTTATTGTTTTTAAAAAAGTCTTCTAAAGTTTTTACAATATGATGTAGATAACAAATAGGGCCCAACAGGTATAATTAGCTTGTGTTCTCCTGCATGTACTTACTTTTAAGTTTATATAAATTACTAATGGACAGTAACAATTGAAATTTGAATGTTAAATACTGCACTATGAACTCTCGAGGAACCCTATACTAACGAAATATTTTGTTTCCTCTGGCTCAGACACGAATATCTTGTAAACAAAACACAATCGTTTTTCTAAAAGCGATGATGCCGCCCACCGATAGATAGTACAATAGAATTTTGTCAAAATACGCACCCACGGCGTTTTTGGAACAACGATCGTGTTTTGTTTATAAAACTGATTTCATCAGAAGATTAGAAGCAACACTACCGCCTTTCGTATCGGCGGCACTCTAGTCCTTGATACAAAGAACGATAACGGTTTGAAAATTGCGGTGAACTGTACTTTAGTCGGGTTAAAATAATATGTAACGTAATAATGATATATTTCAATTAATAGTATGCGATAAAATTAGTATATTATTAGTTAAGTAAATCTTCTAAAAATTAAATGAAATTTACAAAATAACAGTGCACTGAAATTTTTATAGTGTATAATTTTACCACGATTGGACGGTTTTATTGAATCGACGTATTGATAGTATCAGATCCTTGGGGGGGGCCAATTCCCCCCCCCCCCAGCCCTACCCAATTGACGCCCCTGCTTAGGGGAGTTAGCGAATAACTCTATTCAGTCAACGAAAATCTGAATCCTATACGCAGTTTTTCTTATTTATGCTACGCGATTCTTTGCTGTTGTTGGTGAAGTGGCGAGTACGGTGCTAAACCACCGGCTCCATGTCCAGGTTCAGGAACTCTCCTACTGCCGTGTGTGATACCATAACATTTTCCTTCGTCAGGTTGTTTGAGTTATCAGGACAATTGAATAAGTCGTGCGGCGTGCCCTCACATGCGGAACACTTGTCAACGGTTACTTATGTAGTAGTTTAGGAAGCGTAACCAACTGGTTCTTAGTTGCACGAGGATAGATCTAGAGGTCTGCGGTAGTTGGATAAAACCTCTTCGTTAGTGACTTGTGGTGGCTTTCTATTCAGAACTCGATTTGGGGCGTAGTTCTTTATGATGTCTTCAACAGCTTCGGTATGGAGTGTTTTTAAGCCGGTTTTTTTGTGTTAACTCGAGGTTGTTGCTAGTTTTTTTTTTTTTTTTTTTTAACGGCTCTCATGCTCCATGTAGGAGCGTTGCCAGGCTAATCAGTTTCGAATATTCACCACGGTCATTCGCAACAGTGACATAATTACCATGGCAGCCGATTTTTTTAAGGTCGTTTATTACGTCAGTCTCCCATTGTAGACGTGGTCTACCTCGCGGTCACCCACTCCCTGGGGTACTAACGTACATTTTTCTAATCATTCCAGACTGTGAATCGGCTCGTAGAACATGCCCAAACCAAGCAATCCTATTAGAACGGATACAACCTATTATATCAGGACCCTCAAGAAGGTCTCTGATCTCAAAGTTATATCTTGGAAAAAAAATTTTTTTAATAAAAGTTTTTATAAATTCTGGAACATAACTGATTTATACATAAGTTGTTATACAGATTTTTGAATAAAAACTGCGAGCCGTTTTGAGTTTTCCTTATTTCAACTGCGTTTATGTATTTTTTCTGTTCTTTTTGTGCCGCATCGTAAGTAATATTTTACAAGTTCAGTCGTTCTCAAACATCAGTTGAGAATTCTTTTAAAAATTTTCCAAATTTTGAGTTTTGATTTTTTGGGGAAAACGTGAATAACTTGGTGCAACCTGCACCAAAATTCGTGTCTTTTAACTTAAAAGAAAGAATATTGAATCAACTGTAGATTCCAAGAAATTAAAAAAAATTACAATCATTGTTTGTTCAAAATTTATGGTGTTGAATATAGAAAATATTTTAAAAAAACGTAAATTTTTGATTTTTTCCAACTTTTTCGAGTATAACTTCCATAATCCTTGATGAATTTTTTCAAAAAAGAGCTCAAAATGTTTGTTAGTCACTTTACTTTGCACTTGCTTCTTTAATATGTTGAATTTGTTTGTTTTGTAAAATATTCGATCCAAAAACCGGAATAACCTTTTTGTTCATCAAAAACTTTAGATTTTCGCGAATATCTTAAAAATAAGAGCTAACCTAAAAAAATGATTATGATATTCGTGTTTAGCAGGTCAAAATCTATAGGGAGAGTTGGGGTTTATTTAGGGAGATTTTTCTTGTAAACTGATATTGGTCTATACTCTACAGTGATATTTGTCTATACTCTATGGTTTCATTATATAAAAATTATGTAAAAGGAGCTATGTTTAGTTACAAATTGTATATTTTTATTTGTATATTGTTGTTTTAATTCCTTTTACACAACACTTTTTTATTAAAAAAAAACAAAGTGTGAAAAAATAGATTTTATGATACCAACTGATAGAACTGACAAAGGTTTAACAAATACAGCATTAATTGAGCTAACTGATATGAAGATCTCATTGAATAACATGAGAAGCCGAAGATATGAAAACGAATCGAACAGAAAGGGAAAAATGCTGGCGGTCGAAATAAAGCTGGTTAACTCTACGACAACTTTCATACCATGTGGTTTGAAAAAATTATGAAAAATAAGAATTTCAAGTCGGACTAAAATCTTCAAAATTAAATATCTCAAGAACGCGAATTTACACCTCTTTGAAAATTTAAAATATTTTAGAATAAGGATAGAACTGTTTAAAAAAAAAATAAATTAAATCCCATTTGTTCTTCGACCCTAGCGCCATCTTTAAAAAAGTTTTTTTATATTTTAATTTTAAAATTAATTACAAAATAGTATATTAAGAAACTAGTTGCATAATCGACGATTTTATCGCACGCAATCCGACCCGCACAGCGGGGAGTTTTCTAAAGAATAAGTGCGATAAAACGTCTTATGAAACGAGTTTTTTATACTATTTTTTCTATTTTGCATTTTTTGTCTTGAAATTTTAAAAAATGTGTATTTTATTAAAAAATAGTCAATTTGAAATTTTGTTATTATTACTAATTACAGTGTAATTCGCTTATAACGACATTGAAAATGACATCAAAATCCGTCGTTACATCCGAATGTCGTAATATGCGAAGTGTTCAAATTTTTTATCAGAAACAATTTAATGACAGTAGATAAGATAGTAGATGTATCTGTAATTGTTGGAGACGAAAAATTTATGGTATCTTCAGGTTCATTTTGAATATTATCTAAACGTTAATATTAGCTAAATTTATAATATCGTCGACAGTATCTTTTAATGTGGGCTCTTCATCTGTGAATAAAAATTTATCAGCCATAATAAAAATATTCCAATTTTCCTTACTCCTGGCAGAAGTTGTTATCGAGGAGCAAAACTTGGCCTATCCGATTAGTGGAATATCATCATCAGCATCGTAACTCACAACGTCTGTTTCATCATCATCATCAATTTGCAAGAACTCGGTATGTCTAAATCAAATTGAAATACGACGTTTACTTACTAACACGATTTCTTATTGTATGGCATCTACCAATTATAATGAGTTGTGCTTTGGTCATTTGCCATATCTAACAATTTTTATTAAAATATTCTGTCGATAGCGATGTTAAAATATTTTATTACATCCTTATCCTTCGACTGAAGAGCAGAAGACGTGTTGAGTGGCATAAGCCCTAACTTAATAAAATTGGATTTTTCAAGTAAATATGTGCAGGGCAATTATTCAAAAGTTAATTTTTCTTTAACTCGGTGTCCCGTTTTCTTAAAAATATTCAATAATACTCGAAGTCATCTAGGCCTTTATATTTCCTGTATTGTCCAATGGTAGAGCCCTAATGTTTCATAAAAACCTGGGTGATTTACTTTTTCCTATCACAAGCCATTTATATTCGCTCTCAACTTACACATTTTTATTATTTAAATTTTTTTCTGGAGTCATTTTATAAAACACTCGTTTTTGGGACGTTGTAAATTTCATTTACTTTGTAGTCGTCGAGTATTTTCGACTACGCTGATTGTTAGCTATTAGTCACATGCACTTCCATCAACACTTGCTGACTCATCAAAAATTCCACCCTATGCTCCAAAGCACAATATATGTCTCTCACGGAAGCGAAAAGTTCAGCTTGCCTTACATTTGAATTCAGAATTTAGCAGCGATCCAATTTCTTCTGTTTTCTTTTGCAGTATTGAACAGATGTTGCAACAATTTTTGAATTGCTGTTGCTTAAACCACGTCAACCGCAAATTTTCCCCAATTTTTCTGTTTTATTCCTTGTAATTCAAACGCCTTTTTAATGAAATGTTTGTTTTTCCATATGGTGCTTATAGTTTTTTATGAATCAAATCAACATATTAATCATTGTATTCCACCATTTATAAATCAATAGCTTTGAATATCCCAGATAACATGTTAAACGTTATCTTTTACTATACATTCAGAGATTAATACGATATATTCACGATTAGTTAACGATCAGGCCTGAAAACACACGTTCTGAATAATGTACCATAAAGTAAAAGTGATCTCCGTCGGGAATCGAAGCCGGCATCCTTGAGCTACAAGGCTAGCGCCTTATTATTTAGAGCACGGGAAATATGCAGTGTGGACACTTTAATCAAAGGTATATTTGGATACTTTAATCAAAGACAAAAAAAAAGTCCATAAATTAGAAACTCTACATGTCTTTTCCGATGGTTGTGCAGCCCAATTCAAAAATAGGTACAATATGTTGTCCGTGTCATACATTCAAGAAGACTATGACATAAAAGTCACAGGGTCTTTGCAACATCGCACGGTAAAGGAGCGGTGGATGGCGTCGGTGCAGTTGCAAAGGAAATGGTATCGCTGCCTGTGCTTCAACGCTCTGCAACACTTAATTCAGCATCAAATTTTGGTCATGTGTGCAGAAAAAGTTCTTAAAAAAATAAAAGTAATTTATGTATTCTCCTGAAGGTGAAATTTCAAAAGAAGTTGTGAAAATGCTGGATGCACGCTGGGACAAAGTCAAATCAGTACCAAATATACAATCTGTACATCATTTTGTTCCGACTAATGTAGGAACAATTGATGTAGCACTGCAAAAAGAAAGTGCACATAACAAATTGGTTTGAAATTATTAATTCCAGATTACAGATGAAATTTATTTGATTGATCTGAAATTATCAATCTATTTAATAATATGTAATTATAATATGTTAATTAACTTTTTATAATATGTTAATTAAAAATTAATCTGTTTTGTCTATTTCACTGGCCATACATGTCACACCCGCAACGAAAATTTTGAATATTTCCTCCACAAGCAAGAATTGAGTTAGTAATTTAATTTTTTCATATATTAATTGTTTAAGTATTACTATCCAACATATAAAATAACCAGTTCACAAAGTTGTTATAATTCACAGAATTTTGAGTTCTTGTATTAAAAGATGAAAATGCATGTCTTTTTATGTCACACCCGAACGGATAGAAATTAATTTTTTTAAAAACAAATAAAATATCGTGCAACTTGCAGATTTGTATTAAATGTATATATAAGTGATCTTCATTGAAATCCATAAAAATTAAAACCATTGCTCTAAAATATTTTAGCGGATGGGAAATTTATTTCGTGTAAATGTCACACCCGCAACTTTGGATTGGGCGATATCAAACAAAAAAAAGTTTGATGAGATCGGTATAGCCGTTCTAGAGCAATTTAATTTCAAAGTTACATTGGATTGGTAAAATTTTCATTTTTCATGCAAGTTGAAGTATACCTTATGCTGAAACTATGCACTTTAAAAAAATTTTAAAATAAGTTGCATTTTTTATTTTGTCTATACATATAAGCATATATGCCAAGTTTCAGAAAAATCAAAAATGGTCAATTTCAAATTTTGATTTTTTTACCTGTGTAGATCAAGTTTTTCATCAATTATAACATGAACATAACTTAGATTAGATAGAAAATTTTAAAACCTCTGTATTTACAAAATATGGAAGATCTATTCCGAATTTATTTATAGCAGTCAAGATACTGTTGACATTGCCATTAAAAGTAGCGTCCGCTGAAAGGAGCATTTTTAAATTAAAGCTTATTAAATATTATTGGAGATCAAACATGTCTGAGAGACTTGCCTTTTTTAGATAAATCTGAAACTTTTGCGACAAAATGTGACGAAGGGGTGAGGGAAGCTTAAAAAAATGTGAAAAAATGATGAAAGCATGACCGTTTGCGTTTTTTTTCGTTTTAACAGCCCTAGGGTCTCAGCCTCTGAACTTAAACAATTTGTTTTTTAAGTTTTGGATAGATTTATGTTGTATCTACGTGTGCAAAAGTTTTCATTTTTGAAGTGGGTCATTTTCATCTATATCAAGGACAACTGAGTTTAGTGAATTTTTAAAACATCTGATTTTTGAGGAACCTTTTGCGCTGAGTTTTTCATTTTGAAAAAAATGATAACAAATAGTTCAAATATTCAGTATATATCAATTTTATTTAAACATTATGAATCGAACGGCAGTTATAAAGTCTTAGATTATTCGACTTTTAATGCTCTAGCCGCTTAAATGGTACCCCGATATGGCTATCTCGAGAACTTGTCTAACAGATTGTTTGCCGCAACATACACAGAAAATATTTTTGTAGGTTATATTTATTAGTTATATTGGTTATGTATTGGTTTTGTAGGTTATATTCATTTGAAAATATTTTTTGGACAAAAATTAATTATTCAGAGTGCCCGTTTGATTTTTGTGAATATTTTCATTAACCTTCACAAAAAAAATGTTTTCGTATAAAGTTTTAGATGAAAATAAAATAAATTTCATCAATTTATTATTACGAAAGTCATATTATCTCAGTCATTTTTTTTATTCTGTGTTTATTATTCTTATCATTGAATAAATTTAGCTTCGCTTCGTTTTACTGACAAATGAGTTAACATACTACTGAGGACTTGAAATAATCGTGAGATATTAATAGTCAAGGTGTTATATTAAGAAACCTAGCTGACGAACTGTAGTCAGTCAACAGTAGCTTCCTCATTATTAATTATGGAATATTCGTTTTGGAATACATATTGTGTACTGCAACTGTTAGATGTCTCGAAGAATATTTTTTATTTTAAGGTTTAGATGAGCTTTTTTTTATGTCAAGACGACAAAGCATGAGCTTCAATTGGCCTGACAGATGCCGATAAACAGAATCCACTATTTTGATTTATGTAAAATACCGTTTTCATTTACCAGATCACAATTGGGTATTTGCAAATGGTTACAAATTAATTCTAAATTGATAAAAATAAAATGGGTAAACGAGATGCTATTAATTATTTAGGTCCTACATATATCGCAATAAGATCAGGAAAGCATTAATCATTTACCGCATTGAGCCATGCACTATAGATTTCGAAAAATTATTACATCTAAAAGAATTTGATGCCATTACTAGCTAAGGTTAGTGTCGATCGGCAGCTGAAACGAATTTTTATTTTTACAGTTGATGGTGGTCCGGGCAAAAAGCCAAGATACGTAAATTCATATCGGTTGCTGTTCATAGTTTCTTTTAAAAATAATTTTGACGCTATATACATCAGTTCATATGAACCTGGAAAATATTCTTTAATAGAGCTACGCAAAAAACATAGTGGTTTAATATTGCTTCATAATAGTTATAGCACCCATTTGAATGAAAAACGTGAAACAATAGACTATAATTTGCTGACGAAACTTTTAGCTGAAATATGGCCACAGTTTTCGAAATATAGTCTTTGCTACTAAAAATTTAAAACTTCCCAAGCAGGGTTTGCCGGTCTTTGAAATATGGCCAAGCACTGGCACATTAATGGTTACCAGGACTTGGCTATTGTTACTGGACCAGTACTAGAACCATTCATCGGCCGTTCTATGGTTAACAGAAAAGAGCCAGTATATTGTTGCCGTTGAACGGCCAAGTATTGGCCCATGGAAGCTAACCAGTTGTATGGGAAGTTTTGAATTTTTTTCCGTCATTTTTATTTTAGTTTAAATTATTTTGTATTTAATTTATTTTAATTTACATATGATAACATTTTATATTTTTTTAATGGTCCACTCATGGTTGCCAGTACTTGGCCATTACTACAATACTTATCATCATTATTGGTCCGTCACTAGGCCAACTGTACAACCTTGTAAAGGCCGTTGCTGTTGTTTTGTTAATGGCAGTCATTTATTGTCCGAAGTTATCATCCAGTAAAACTATGTTAATGGCCCAGTCGTGGTTACCAGTGCTCGCCCATTGCTGCATTACTTTTTGCTAGTAATGGACCATCACTGGACCAGCTGGCAGTTGTACAACCTTGTATGGGTTTTGATAGAATATATACGCAAAAGACCAACAGTGATATCATATACACCGAACAAGCCTAAAAGTTCATAGTTCAACATAGTCAGAAATAACGTCTCCGCTTATCATATATAGTCGTTTGGCACAAAAATGAAATTATTGAAATTATTATTTTAATAAGCTATTTAGTATTATTTATCAAAATAAATTAATTATGCACTATTTTAAAACAAGCCTTAAATGTGCATGTAAATACAATATAAAATATACATAATATCAAATAATCCCTGATATTGTATGCCTGCTTGTTTTTTTAGCACAGAAAAAATCATGAGCCTATAGCGCCATTTAAAATTAAAACTCAATATAAAAAAAACTTTCAAAATATATAACGCCATCTTGAAATATAAAACTCCATATAAAAAAAAAATAATTAAACCAAAAACGCTAACCTATTTTTTGCATGTGGCAAGGTTCACTGTTTTATGCATATGGTGTCAATGCATCGGGTTATGAATAGCAGAGGTTTTGATACTATACTAAAAATTATAAATGATTTTTTATTTGAGGGGAGGCATCATACATTTGTGGCGTCATTTAAAATGGGGGATAGCAATTGTGTGACAAAATGAAACTGAGGGGGTAGAGAGTAATAATATCCAGATAATTGCATGACATCATTTATGAACAGCCCCTTAAAAACACTTTGTCCTAGATGACATTCGAAAATTACTTAGGAATTAGTACTGTAAGCCATTTAAATACAACTTGGATATAAAAAAAATAGAACCTCAACCTTTTCTTTCCATACCAACATTATCCAATGCATGAATATTGAAAGTTTTGTCTGACTATATGGTTTTCATACAAAACAATTTGATTTTATTCATCTTTGTATATAGAAACCAAAAATACAATTGCAACCATCAACACCTTAGAATGCACGTTGTTGTGTGACTAATAGGCCCTTAAAGGTTTTTTATGTGTTGTTGTGACACAAGTTTTAAAGTTTAACTCTGAATGATTGGAATCATAATTCACTAGACAGAAAATTGAACAAATTTAAATATTATTTTAGATTTTAAGAGCAATCCACCAATCCCCAACCAATCCACCAATCATCCTCAAGCATCTAAGAGAATTTAAATTTTTTCAATTCGAAAACTATGTTTTGTTTTCTCTAAATAATAATTTTCAGTTCGTTAAAAAAAACTCTAATGGTATTTCGTGTTGTGTTATGTGTACCTGCATAATAGCCTAGTACCATAATATAAAACTGTTTTATTGTTTGTTCACACCAGTGTCTTCAACCAAACCATTGATTACCAAACGACGTTTTGTGAAAATACAACATTCACTTATAAAATAAAATTAAAATAACCATAGCACATTCTTTGTACCACTCGGCGATTTCTATCGAATCAACCTATTTTTTATTTAATAAGAATTTCCATTTGTTTTCTGTTTAAAGTTTCGTTGTTGTTGGTTTTCTTCCATGCAATGATTTTGACCCATTCAAGCGCGTGTTCTAGATGTAAATTGGTTTTTAATGGATTTCTTTATATATTGTTGTTATTGTCTTGAAAAAAAATTCTCTTGGAAATTTGTTTGTCTTAAATTTAATTTTATTTTGAACAAAATTACATCTTCTATTAATATTATATTATTTTTCAATTCTTTGTATATTGTGGACGAAAAGATGCATATAAGTTCTAGAATTCGATTTTCTTCAACAATGACCAATTTATTATCAGCGAACTATAATATAATTTTATGATTGGTGTGTTATTTGATATTTCCAGCTACTAGATTAAACTAAGCTTACACAGTTTGGTTTTAGTCTTAGTTTTGTAATTTTAGCTCATTTCAAACGGTCCCTTGTGTACAACATCTAAGAAAATGTTATAAAACAGACGAAGGAAATTGATGAAGTCTTTAAATAAATTGTGATTTCTGTAACAGTCATGTTCTTGCTGTCTTTTCATGTTATAACGTATTTGCTTGTAGCTTCAGTATTGAATAACATTAAAATATGATCAAAATATTGAATTTGATGAAATAAAGAAGCAAAAAACTTTAAGATAACTTTAAGATTGTAGCATAACCAAAACGAAATTTGTTCTAAATTTATTATTTTTTGCAACAAATTTTCAATGACTTGAAAATTGGATGCAATAAATAAAACAATCTTCAAGAAAAGTTTTTAAGAATAGAAAATGATCACAATAAGAAAATAAATAGAATTCAAAGTTTTGTTGGTGTTTTAAAGATTGTGAGTATAGAAAAAAAATTGAGCAAACATTAAATGATAATCAGACAAACATAGTTGAATGAACCAATAGAATAGAAAGAATGATGTCCAAAAAATTGTTTAGCATTTACACTCCATGCAAATAATTAAGCCATAACTACGCAAGAATTATGCTTGTGTATTATATCACAAATTATTGTTTGCATATAAGTTCGGTGGAATTAATTCAAAATTTCAGGTTGATTATAAATTTGTTTTTGTAGAATGTGTTGTGTAATACGAATTACAATATTAGCCATAATAACACATAGAAACCTTTTAAGACCTAGGTTCCACATTAACATGCGTTCTGACGTGATGCCATGTTGTAATAAGCACTGATCCTGATAGTGGATCCAAATCAGGCAAATTAGAAGAACTGCGTGCCTTGCGAGGTTTAACACCGACTAGCTTCAATCTTGCGGATTCGAGAAGGCATTCCAAAAGAAAATAAGAAGACGGATTAAAATGAGTACAGAACACTGACTCTGACGACCCCAAAGACGAAGAACCCAAGATCATCACACACCAATACAACTACACTTAATACATTTAGATATTAAAAAAATTTTCACTCACCCTAGGTTGCCCAGGATCCAACTCTTCATGTAAAAAGAAATTATTCAGTAATTCATACTGAACAAACTACATTATGCAATGAACCATGATAACCCAATGATGCGCCAATGCTCTAGGCGATTGATGAACAAAACTAATTATTCAATATAAAATGTACAAATTTTATTTTAAGAAATGAATAACTAAGACATAGATCCTCTTCCATAAAAAAGCAATTTTTTTAATAAATTTGCAAGAACAAAACTAAAATATTACTGCCCATCTTCCAGGTAGTGGCTTGTTCCTTGATCAGTTGACGCATTGTACTCCTTAATAATTAAACCCAACATATAAAGTTATATGGAGGCACATTTCTTCAAGTCGATATACCTATAGGACACAAATTTTAAAAAAAAATTCAGAACGTATCAATAAAATGTGATCCTATGCGAGTAGAATTCAACCAATTCTGATATCTATTACAAAATGTTATAGTGAGTTCTGTGTCATGGTGAGTTTTATACAAAAACGATTTTTTTCATATCACAAAAACCAGTAATTCTTTTATTTCGCTTTGTGTTCTGTTGAAATCATCGTCTAAAATTGTTTAAGGTGGCCTGTGTATCACAACCAAAGACAATTTTGTTCTAATATTAAATTCATTAAAACGAAAATGTTCGTATGTAAAAATTATCGAATGTCCATCTCAAATCAAAAAGTAATCCTTAAAGAAAAAATACATTTTTAACTTTAACATCATCGTTCAACCATTGAAGAATTCATATAATTAAGAAAACATTATGTGGCTATAATAGATATTATCTGATTTAATCATATATTTTACATTTTTCAGATTCGCATCAGGGAACAAAATAAAATTTATCTCAGATGATGTACTGCCAAAAAGTTTATTAATACTAGAGTTAAGAACAAATCCACTGATTTCATTTAAAAATGGCTCACTTCACAACATGTCCAAACTAAGGAAATTGTAAGTACGATTAAAAAAAAAGAAAATAAATATTTATAATCATTGACATTCTGTTCTTCTTTAGGACATTATCCGACTCAAAAAATTTGTTCGAACTACCATCATTATCAGGATGTGAATCACTGGAAACATTGTGGGTTGATCGAGCAAAGTTAAAAGAATTGCCATATAATCTATGCCAAACCTGTCCAAGATTAAAAAGTTTGTAAGTTTTGTACGAATAGAATAATATTGTTAATTAATATTTTAATAAATTTTAACAACACAGTCAAGGTTAAAGTTTGAATTAAAAAACATTGCCGATGCTGAGGTTGGCTTCACCACAGCTCTGGCAACTAAATATTCTGGATATATAGTGAACATATGTCCATCAAAATCTTTAATTATAACCTAAATATTGTTAAAGATTTTGCGTAGTTCTAATAATAAAAACAGGTGTTTTGGAGGCGCCCATTACTTTGCCAAATATCGCTCAAAAGATTATCAGTTCCTTCTCACATAAAGTTTCGTCTTTTACTAAAATTTTATCAATATTAGTTAATTACAGAAAGCTGTTATGCCCCAACAGACATACATTCTGTTATCATTGTCAGCAACCACCGGTGGATTGGTGGTTCCACAACCACAAAATTAACACGAAACATCAACGCGTTGTCAATAAATTATAACATATCAGATATTAACATAACAACATGAAATAAACCGCAACAAAAATTCACCCAACAAACTTCGCAAAAACTTCTACATTTGGAGTTGAAAGCGAGAATAGTCTGTTGACTGTATAAAGTTGTCAGACCCATTGACAACTATGAACCCTTTCAATCTTTGTTGGGAATGCGATTAAAAAACTGGTGGGATTTCAGGACAACGCGCACAGCAACTCTATAGATCTTATCGGGGTTTCCTCCCCTCCATGAAGAGGCTACAGAGGGAACAGAAACGGAAACGGAGAACTACTATATTTCCATTTTTCGATCGCATATATGGACCCAGAATGTCGATATACAATCGCAGCATAAGACGTTCTGTTTTAAAATAAGAAACCATAGGAGCTCTTAAAACTTTGTTTGGAGCTTTTACCTGTTTACAAATGTTGCAATTTGCTAATTGTGCTTTTGAACCTGCAGTGCAAGCGTTTGAGGCCAGAAGAAGAATCGCTTCAAGTGGTGTAGGATGTTCGCAACTCCAGCATGAGCTGAATTGGAAGCTAATGTGCTTTTAAAATCAATGCAATCGTTAGTTCTTCGGGAATATAAAACTTTCACTGTTCGCCTTCTGAGCACGAGGAAAATTTGACTGTTTTGTACACTTTGCCTTGAAGAATCTTGAGATCAGGCAATGATTTCTTACCATCGTTGATAATTTAAATCAATTTCATACAATTATAACTGCTCAATAACGTGGGATCTAAATCCAATTTCTGGTAATTGATGTTAGCCGTAGCCAACGAATTCATGCAGGGAATGCGAGAAAGAGTATCTGACACAAACATTTAGCCTTTCTTTCCGGTATTTTATAATATCGAAATAATGCCCTTGCAGTTTAAGGCTCCACAGTGCCAGACGACCCACCAAGTCAATTTGTTGCATTAACCATTTTAGGGACGCATGATCAATTATAACCTTAAATGGATGACCCTCTATAGACGTTCTAAATTTTTTTATTCCTAATATTACTACAAGGCATTCTTACTCGCTAGCCGAGTAGTTTTGCTGCGCTGCATTTGATTTTCTTTTGACATAAATTCTATAAGATGTCCCATGTTGTCATCATCTAGTAATGTCAAAATACATCCCACTGTTACGATACTTGCATCGCACTTCAAGGTATGATGAAATCTGGGTTTGCCTAAACAGGAGCTGATATTAAGGCTCGCTTAATGAGGTTAAAACTTTACGTCCATAGAAATTTACCGACCGATTTTTTAATAAGTTTGAGATAGGAGTCATGAGTGACGCAAACTCAGAGATAAACCATCTTTAATCACCGGACATTCCTAAAAATCTACGAACTTGTCTAATTGAAATGGGAATGGGAAACTCTGAAATTGCCGTTACCTTCTCTTCGTCTATTCTAATACCATCCTTCCCTATCGCGTAACCAAGATACTTAACCTCGGGCATCAAGAACTTGCTCTTTTCAATATTTATTGTAAGATTTGTTCGTTTTAAACAATCAACAATTTCTGATAATGTTTGAAAATGTGAATTGAAAGTAGGCGATACAAAAAGTAGGTCATTCAAGTATACAAATACCTGGGTTTTGATGCTTGGAGGTATTACCTCCATGAACATTGTTATAGTCTGGGCAGCATTGCAGAGTACAACCGGGATTCGAACTCATTGGAATAATGGTCTATCTGGAACGATAAACGCTGTTTTTTCGTGATAAATGGGAATCTTCGAACGCGGACTACGAGAACTTTTTTGCATTTCGTCAATATACCAAGACTTCGGTTCACTGACATGTATCTACTGACAAGTTGAAGCAGAACATAATGGCTGATCACGTTTTAAAATTTATACTGGAGTGTTCGGTTGAAAAGCAATATTGGTCTTACAAACTTGCGGTTTATTTGTCCAGAGTGTCAGGAGACGAACTCGGTGTTATTACGGAGTGAAACTGGGTTGGAACAATTTTTGGAAGCGTGAGCTGTTGTTGGTTAAGCTTCCTTTAGCGTTTAAACGACATTTATCACATTTAAAAAGGTAAGTATCGACCATGCCACAACCAAAGCAGAAAAGTCTCAATAGTTTAGTACAATGACGAAATCCGCGTTCTTGATTTTACAATTCCAACATGTTATCACCTTTTTAGCAGGATCTTAGGTAGAATAGATCCTGCTAAAAAGGATCACCGTTTTAGCAGGATCTATTCACTATATTAAGCGTGTAATTCTGCTTTCGAGATTCTTAAATGAATCAGAGAATCTGGAAGTTCGTGAAATTCCGGATCTTGTTTTTGATGATCATTAGTTGCAGACATTGCATTTGTTCCGTCGCGGTCGTACGAATATTTATATGTATATGAGCAATTTCATACAAGTTCAGCAAATTTTTGGGAAATTCTTGACCCCTTTTAATTTTGATTATTTTTTGTTTATGTAAAAATACAAGTTCTCTTAGAATTTTTTTTTCGACCAGGAGTCTTCACAGGGTGCCTCTCAATTTTTTCTTATTTTGTGATGTGAGTGCATTTTGATGAGCGATTGTAGAAAAACTACTCAATCGATTTTCATAAATGATATGTCGTTGAATAAGTATTAGAACAAAGTTTTTAAAAATGTACACTGTTAATTTTTTGAAATAATTTTTGTGGTGTAACATAAGACAAGATGGCGCTACACCTTTTTTTTTTAAACTAAATTGAAGCTTATTTTATATTTAACTACTTCTGAAAGTTTAGGACATGCTTTATTTTTTGTTTTAAAGATAAAATTCGTTGGGCGACTGTCGGGAATCAGTTTTTTCGTTCTGAAGGCCATCGCCAAGGTTTTCGCCATAAAAATGGCGTTATAAACTAAGAGATTTTTTTTAATGTTTTTTTTTTTTTTTTTTTTATTAATCAGTTAGACATGTTTAGCACACTAAATATGAAATATTCATTATTTAGACTCTTTGAATATCCGAAGATACCATGTCAACTATAAAGGAATGGAAGGAATGGGGATATAGGGATAACTATACTAATTTTTTTAAATGATGATGGACATTTTCTTTAAATGCCTGAGGAGAAAATTCATCGGAAAATACAGAGGAGGGCAATGAGTTCCATAATTTGGCCACTCTATTGAAATAGTCGTTTTGGAAGGACACAGTTCTACAACGAGGTATTTGTACAACAAATGGATGGGATAACTCGGCAGCTCTTGTTTGTCGATTATACTGCGCACACGATGGAAGAATATTTTGAATTTCCTTAGAGGAGAATTTGCTAAAGCTATATTTATAGTAGATTGACAATTCAGCCACATTTCTTCTGTGCTGGAGTGAATCAAGCTGATCCGTTAGTTCGGTATTACCAATCAACCGTATTGCTTTTCTCTGTACAGAGTCTAGACATTTTATTGTTGACTGACAAGTACCTCCCCAAACATGACAGCAGTACTCCATACATGGACGAATAAAGGACTTGAAAATTAGCAAAATTTGCTCGGGATTGAAATACTTTTTACATCGACTCAAGAATCCTAATTTTTGCATTGCAGATTTAGCGAGGTTGAACACATGTTTATTCCACTTCAGGTTATTTTGAATATCCACTCCAAGAAGTCTAACTGATTCAACCTCACGCAATTCCTCTTGGTTTATTTTAATAGGAAAATTTTTATGTCGCTCTATTCGTGAAAGACGGCATAATTTGGTTTTGGTTGGATTAAATGAAACAAGATTACGATCACCCTATTCCATTATACGCTCTAGATCTTTGTTGATGGAATCAATTAGCAGCTCTCTATCTGTGGTAACTGCAGTATGAGATCGAAATTTAGGAGATGCATGTGATGCATGTAATGTGCTGTCATCAGCAAAACTATGGAGTGAGAGTGCAGAACCTTGGAGAACCCCAGCATTGGTTGTGAAAATATTGGATGTGATACCATCTAAATTAACATGAAATTGGCGACCTGTAAGAAAACTATGAATACATGAGACAGTAAGATGGTCTATGCTATAAGATTTTAATTTAGCTATAAGATTTTTATGCCACACTTTATCAAATGCTTTAGAAATGTCAAGTGAAATACTGAATGTTTCACCGTGGTTTTCCAGCGATTTGTTCCAGAGATGGGATACGTAGGCTAACAAATCACCTGTTGCATGACTTCTACGAAAACCATACTGCTTATTATCAATAATTCGCGACATTTCCAAATAATCTATCAAATTGTAGTTAACATATTTTTCAAATATTTTAGCTAAAACCGACAGAATCGCAATTGGTCTATAATTGTTAGGGTCTATCTTACTGCCTTTCTTTGATATGGGTTGAACGCTGGCCAGCTTCCAAGAATCGGGAAATATTCCGGTTTTATAAGATAAATAGAAAATTTTTGTTAAAATTGGAGCTAGTTGCCTAGCAAAGTTTTTAAGAATGAGGGGTGGAATACCGTCTGGGCCAGCAGATTTGTTGATATTGATAGAAAGAAGCATTTTCCGTACAATATTGCAACGAAAAATAATTGGTTTCATTTTCGTTACAACTGGGGGAATGAGTGTAGGAGAATGGGGGGCTCAACTATGTTTGAGTTTTCTGCGAAAATACGACCCAAAAGATCCGCTTTCTCTTTCGAGTCGCTCATGGGAATGTCATTCAGAACTAAGGTTGGAATAGAGGATCGAGTAAAATTGCTCTGGACTGATTTAACTGCCTGAAAGAAACTACGTGAGCCAGATGGGTGCTCGGCGAATTTCTTTGCTTTCTTCTGGATAAACGCGTCTTTTTCCAAGTCTATTTTGAATTTACTAATATTTCTGGCTTTCTTATAGGCGCTATGGGTTTCAGGTGTTTTATTAGCGTTATACGTCTTGAATGCATAGCGTTTATTCCTCACTGCCTCATCAACATCCCGTGTGAACCAAGGCTCAGTTTTAGGAGTGATTAATCGATTTGGAATAAACCGCCGCATTCCTTCTTTTATGATTTCAGAAATTCTTATTACCGATGTGCTAGGATCTTGATCAACACAACAAATAGTTTTCCAAGGTGTTTCGTCATAAAAGTTTCTCAGTCCCTCCCAGTCAGCGCGTTTATAGTTCCAAACCCGGCGAGGATTTGCTTTAATTTGTGTCGGTGATGTAAATTGCACTATTGATGATATTAGTAAATGGTCCGATGTTCCGAGGGGTTGTTCAACTTTTGTCTTCGTAGTATCTGGTTCGTTTGTCAAAAACAGATCCAGCAAATTATTGTTATGATGTGAATTGTCTGCGATTCTAGTGGGACACTCTATCATTTGCGTCAAACCGTGATAATCTGCGAGTATCAGTTCGGCTTGTCTTCCTACGACGTCAGTGCGCGATAAATACTTAAGCCATTCTTTATTATGAATATTAAAGTCTCCAAGAATGGCCAGTCTTGCTTTGGGGTAGTCCGTGGTAATCTTGTCTAGATTAGCCGATATTTGATCGAAAAAGGGACATCCTGGGGGAGAATTTGGGGATCTATATAATCCTATTATAAACATAGTTTCATCAACACCTGAGATCTTCAGTGCTACAGAATTATGGTGCTTAGAGTTCAACTCGTAGGCTTTAATTCTCATACATGAAAGTGAATCTCGAACAAATACACAGACACCATGCTTGTTATAAAAGGAATGTTCCAATTCGTAACTAGGTACCGGTATTTATCGGGATCCAACTTCGATGCTTTGCCACTAACAATTGTTTCGGTAAGAAACAATATGTCAGGTTTATTTTTTTCGATGTAGTGATGAACCTCGTTTAGATTCGAATTGAGACCTCTTATGTTGGTGAAGTCAATGCTAAGCTGTTGGTTCACTCTGCGGCCATTTTGTTGAGACAAAGACTTACCCTTTGACATTGCAGGCATAGCTACTGAAATTCGGCCAGGCCTAAATTTCAACACTAAACAGTACAAAAGAAACTGGGTATCTCTGTCACAAAAATACGGTAGCAGATTTCATGCAACAGTAGCACGATAAGAGAAAAGCAAAAAAAAATGGGGACACAAAATACACTAACAAAATTGAAGAGTACAAATAAAGGGTTAAATTCGAAATTCCTAACTTTTGTCAAAAAAAAACATTTCATAATCAACTAACTGATATTTTCCAACTCCTCAAATAAGTACGAGGTGGGAGGAGCTAGATCATGTCACAAAACTTCAATAAAAAAAAAACCCAGGCAATCCAAAAAAAAAATCACTAACGACTAAAACAAAATTTTTGGGTTTCTATTACCAAGCCAAATGCTTTAAAATAATAAATAAATTTATTACATCAAGGCAATAAAAGGTAAAATTTTACCTGCTTACCTCTTGGTAATAGTGAACACAAAATACCAAATAATTTTTTAATAAAGAACAATCTCACCAATTATATAATTGTACGCGTCCGTTCTTCAACACTTTTATTTTTCATAAACATTAACACAAACACTATAACACTTATTTACTTATTAGCTACTACACTTACTAACACTTATTAACACTTATAACACTATTATTTATCTATTTTCGATTATTTTTGTTTTTGTTCTTTTTATTTTAAAATTTAGGAGACGTCGACTGGTCTGACTCCGAATGATGAATGACTTGCTGTTAAATATCAACAAGAATAAATTCTGTACTAATTCTGTACTGTCTTTTATCAATATTCGTTGATTTAAATTCCAATTGACTTTGGGGATTGACCACGAATGAATCCACGTTTATTAGCACTATACGATCCACCCGTTTCGCTCGACTGCGTGGTAGGTTTAGAGATTGCAGTCGTGGGTTTTTCGTATAATCTTAACTCGTGTAACATTACCTTTTGAGTTTTGAAGGCAGTTCGGACAGTTCTCACCCTTTAGCCATTTTGTGAAGATTTCATGAAAAATGTGACGACATGGTGTAATGGCCATTGTGACTAGTTCAGACATTTCATCCTAACATACCTAATGAACCTGAGACCGTTTTCAAAATGTTTGTGTTGATTGACAACATTTTCAAGTATTTGACAGAAAATAAGTATCCTACACTATTACAACGATGGAATAATAAGAGAAAGATAGTTGTAATACGCTACAGCCTACAACTGAGACGTGTGTTATTATTAACGCTAGCGTTCTAGTTTATTCAAGGATAGAACTCCTAAATCCTAAACTATCACAAATTATAATTTTCATTTATTTCCTCTAATTTCTCTACAAGTTATATTGTTGATGATCGTAACTTTGTCAATAAATAAATCACTAGCTTATCAATTCTTGCCAATACTTAAATAAATAAATTATTTTTACACGAATTGTTTTTTTTTTCAATAAATAGATGAATAAATTATTATTTTTGCAACAGTTAAATATAGTCCCTGGGCCCACTCCGATTTCATGTGATGATTACCACATATTTTATCCTCCGTGAGGCGCCTTTCCTTGACGATTCCGAAAACTTTTGTTCTGCCATTTTCCTCAAATCGGCCGCTTTTTCGTTCACCAAACTCCGAAAAATGCCGATTGCCTGCGACCTTATAAATTTGCTACCACATTTTTATTTTTAATTGTGAGGGTTGGAAATTTGTTTTAGAACATGGGGTAAGCTTGTCGGACCAAAATGTGTCTGCTATTGTCGAGTCCGATAACTGAAATTTTGGTATGTTTGGGTTGTCGGAGTCGGACTAGACATAAGCAAACACATTTTTGCCGGACAAGGTTACTCTCGTGTTCTAAAACAAATTTCCCACCCCCACAGTTAAAAAATAATAAAATTACAAGATCCCGGGCAATCGGCCCGGCCGAATCGAGAAATGAGAAATGGCAGAACAAAAATTTTCGGACTCATCAAGGACAGGCGCCTCATGAAGTATAAAATATGTGGTAATCTTCACATAAAATCGGCGTGGGCCTAGGGACTAATAATTATATTTGCAATTTTTGAATTCAATATTTCCTTAAATGAATTTCTATCTGCTTACTTGTATAATTAAACCAACTACAACTTTTCTGAATAAATTATTTTTTTGTGTTAAAATTTTTTTAACTTTACAATTAAATTAATACTTTTATGCAATAATTATTAAAATTTTCTAAACAACTATCTTTGTTGTAGAAAAATTTAATCCATAAATTATTACTGAATGAATATTCTTTGTAAATTTTTAATTTTATTTCTTCTCTAACAAAAGCTCATGACGTGTAATTGATGCATCCTCTCGCTCCCTCTCGTCAAGAGTTCTTTCTAGGATGAAGGAAAAGGGAACAAGAAACTAGAACAAAAAAACTAAAAATAAAGATTTAATATATATTAGAATGAATGCGTTTTTCGTTCACCAAGGAAAAGCAAGACGTACTGCATGAGGCATAAACACAGACACATATTCAATATGTTCCTTGCTCACCAGAGAAACAGACAAGCCATCTGGGTTGAAGAAGGTAGAAGATATGGTCGATCAGATATGCTATTCGGGCAGTAGCGAGACAAAGGCTGATCACATCATCAAGGATGCATATTGGAGAGAGTTGTGCGTATCTCTTCTCATCGTCGATGAGCAAAATCCGTGTTGGCTCACCTCCCTAGCAGTATTCACAATCATATCTAAATTAAATAACGTTGAAAACAATGCATATTGAAAAATGTGGACGAGATATTGAGCGTAATAGTGATGACTGCCAAAACGCACGCTGAATAAACCAATCCAGCTTTAACTCCTGGCACCAGCTGGCAGCTCGACCTTTAAATCCATACACGCAGGAGTCAAAAGGTGGAGTCAAAAAAACATGCTATTCCCCTATCTAATTGTTACTATTACTATAAACTCTGATCAGAAGGACACCGGTTTCGATTCCCGAACCGACTGGAATTGAGATAAAACATTTGTTACGGATCTTTCGTTTTTCAAAGCAATTTTTCAAAGCAAGCTATCTATTGGATACATTCATTTCTAGTGACTAATAATTCTAAACTACATAATGGTTAGATCCATTGCTATTGTATAGATAAAAATCTTAATGAAATCTTGAATTTAAATTAGTAATTGCCCATTCTTCACTAGTTGGGATTTGTCTCCCATATTCGTAGATCCATAACGTTCTTCATTCAATGTCAACTTGGTTGGGGTATGTAAAACGGTAAAACGTGTTCGTAGAATAAATAAAAAATAAGACAAAAATTGACACTAAAAAGGAATTAAAATAATTGTAATGTTAAGTCGATCGTCCAAAAACAAATTTTTATCTCGTCGCTGGTCGAGTTGGTTAAATGGTTAACCGGAGATAAAACATTTGTTACGGATCTTTCGCTTTTCAAAGTAATTTTTCATTATATTCAATTGAATACATTCATTTTTAGTGACTTATAAGTTGTTACTATTACTCTTACCTCGACAATTTGTTGACTATGGGAAATGGAACTAAAAGCTCGTATACAAAATCAAGTGATAGTATTTAAAGTTGGAGTTTCAAATAAACATTTGTAGGAGAAGCCCTTCCTTTGAAACAGCACATCAAAAGCTTGTCTACTAAGCTTTGTCAAAATAAAATAACTTAACTTAAAATTATTTAAATTTGAAATGAACAGGTGCTCGTGAGCCCAACTAGCAAACTTACTTCTCAATTTTGATTTATGCAAGCTTAAGCTTCAATAAAGCTTCGCTAAAGCTTCTAAGTGGAAGCTAGTTATATTTTACATCTATAAAGTTTCGATAGAACTTTCACAGAGAAGTTCTCCCTACCACCGGAGTGAAAGTCTCTAAAATACTTCTATATTTAATGTTAGAAGCTTTACCAAAACTTATCTACACAACTCTAAATAAAGCTTCCGAAAAAAGGTTATAGAAGTTATAGCTGTCATTAGAATTGAAGTGGTTTCGGTTGTAACTGTTCAAAGATCTTATAGAAACACAGCTGTCATAGTCTGAAAATTGCTTCAATATCCGGACTTTAGAAGTTTTACCGAGACTGTTTTGCAAAAATGAAATATGTCAATACTTCAAATGAATAATCTCAAAATTTTAAAGTTAGCGTCCATAAATTTCTTATCTGAGATGAAAAACGTGTTCTAGACAGAGTTGTGAAAACATGACCATTTTAGATTTTCCTGAAACTTGGCATATAAGTCGTATGGACAAAATAAAAAATACAAATTATTTTAAAATTTTTTTAAAGTGCATAGTTTGAGCTAACATGCATGAAAAATGAAAATTCTGCCAATTCGATGTGACTATGAAATTAAATTGCTCAAGAACGGCTATACCGATTTCATCAAACTTGTTTGATAGATGATTAATTTTTGTTTGATAGATGATTAATTAGTCGTTTGAAAAAAAATTAATTTACTGTTTTTATAATTAGTTTTTAAATGAAAATATTAAAAAAACTTTTTTAAAGATGGCGCGAGGGTCAAAGATCAATTGGGATTTAATTTTTTTTTTTTTTTTTTTAATAAAATGTGATGTGTAGTAGGCATTACAATATGTGTCAAAACAACACATAAAAACCTTTTAAGACCAAGGTCCCACAACAACATGCGTTCAAAGGATGTTAATGGACGCAAATCTGTTTTTTTTTTTTTTAATATTTTTTTGTTAAATAATGGATAACTAAACCATAAATCCTATCACATATAAAATATGACATAGGCCAATATTTCGTGATAGGATAGGGAAAATAAAAATAAAATAAGAGATAAAAAGCAAATTTGTTTTAAAAATTTGCAGGAACAAAACTAAAATTGGTTTGCCAATAGTCCAGCTAATGGCATAATCCTTGATTATGGGACGCAGTATATTTTTCAATGATTAAAGCTCAGATATATAGTTATATGAAGGCTCGTTTCTTCTAGCAAGCTACAGCGTTCCAGCATCAAGGAATATTCATTAGCTAAGATTAAGAGTGCTACCGTTGACTGAATACAGTTCATCCGCCAGCACCCCTAAGATATCAGGGGTGTCACACCCGTGGATCAAAAAATAGAAAAAAATTAACAAATTAATAAAAACTGATCCCTCCATGCGTTTAATTTTTTTTTAAAAATAGTTCTATCTTTACTCTAAAATATATCAAATTTACAAAGAGGCTAAAATTCTTGTTCTTGAGATATTTAATTTTAAAGATTTTTAGTACGGCTGAAATTCGAATTTTTCTTCATTTTTTCAAACGAAAGATGTCATTCATTTTTTCAAACGAAAGATGTCCAATATATCCAATTATAATACTTTTTATTTTGAAAAAAGTATATTGTTCAAATAAAGGTGTAGGTACACTAAAAGTTAATCATTGAAAAAATATAGCCCCTTAATGTTGCTATACCTAAAATCATTGAATTAATAAAACAAATAGAAAAAAGATTTGTCAATATTCTTTTAATAAAATCAATGATATTATCGGAGTGACTTGAGTGATCCATTGTAAGTATAAATTATTTTTTTCTAAAAAAAATTAAAATAAAAAATTGTAAATCCTTAAACTCACTCACTTGAGTTTTCTGCATAGGATCTTGATGAAACTTTGGCAAATGATACAAGTTCACTTGAAAATGGAAGATCTGGATTCATTTCAAATTTGGACAAAATGGCGGGGGGTCTCCCGAACACCTCTAAGTTTAAATCTTGAATAACTTCTGATTCCGGGCTATGATCTTATTGAAACTTAGTATATAAGTATTTCTTTGATATTTTTTGTATTAAATTTCTAGATATTACGATGTGTGAATTCATAGGATGAGAGAATATTTCGTCAACATCTAAGTCAACATTCTAATCAACATCCTAAGTCACGAGTGTAAAGTCATTATTGATTGTTGCCAATAAAGTCAATATGTTGTTATATTTTTGGTTAGGAAATATAGACAACATTAGGGGAATTTTTAATTTCGGATTGGTTTTTGTGAACAATTAAGCTTAAGTACATATTGGAAATCACTTGAATTTTAAAATTCGAAATAACTTTTCATTTTCTCTAAAATTCCTTTAGAAAAAATTTTGTTGTGTTTCGTGTTAGGATTCGAACTACATTCATCAGAGACACATTGTTCAAATCCCATGTGTCTTACACAACTTAGCCAAAGCGGCGATGACGAAACCATATTTTAATTTTGATGTTCAGATAATTTCTAAATTGAAACTTCATCATTTTTCGTATTTACTTAAGTTGAATTTTTCATCTATGATTACATATTGAAAATTGTATTTCTTTGATATTTTTTGTATTAAATTTCTAGATATTACAATGTGTGAATTCATAGGATGAGAGAATATTTCGTCAATATCTAAGTCAACATTCTAATCAACATCCTACGTCACGAGTGTAAAGTCATTATTGATTGTTGCCAATCAATGCGAAACTTAATATCTGACGTAAAGTCAATATGTTGTTATATTTTTGGTTAGGAAATATAGACAACATTAGGGGAATTTTTAATTTCGGATTGGTTTTTGTGAACAATTAGTATATAAGGTTTTAGTACTGTTTCCAATATTTCTGCATACCAACTTCCGGTTTGTCACTTCCGGTTAAAAAGTTTTTTTTTCAGATTTTTATCCCTACTGTAGCCTACAATTACCGATCGATTTTCATGAAACGTTGTTAAAAGCTTTTAAATAACATGAGAAAGATTTTATCAGCTTTTGGAGCACATTGGATAAAGGGTTGGGGGGTCCACCATACAACAGGTGGTTTTTTCCACAAAGTTTTTATGTTTGTTGGGAGCATAAAACATTCATTCGTGAATGAATTTTGATGATACTTTGAAAAAAGATGCAAACATGTATGACAAAGAACTGATTAGTTTTTGAGCGATAGTGAACAAAGTGGTGGGGGTCACTGGAGCACCTGTTTTCTTGAAAGCTCTATAACATCTGTACCTGATAAGCGAATTGGATGAAACTTGGTACATACACATTTAGTACGGTTTACAACAGCTCTGCATCCTAACTTCCGCTTTGTCACTTCCGATAAAATTTTTTTTTACTTTTTCTCGTACAACAAAATTTATGTTTGTTGGGATACTACTGCCTGCTTTAATATTTTTATTATTAGAACTACGAAGTCCATAATATTGGTGAGCTTTTAATTAAAGTATTTTATGGATATTAGTTCATTATATATCCAGAACACTATGTTTCCAGAGCTGTGGTGAAGTCAGCCTATGCATTAGCGTCGTAATATTTTTTTTTGAAAAACAACAAACATTTTTTCTTGCAGTCAAAATTTAAACCTCAAATAAATATGTGTTTTTCAGATAATCAATTTAACGTAAAAATATTTTGGTCGATATAATAGATATTTCTATTTGTTTTGTTTCAGGGAACTGAAGTCAAATCATTTAAAATCAATTCCGAGATTAACTGGCTGTCGGAATCTTAGAATGTTGTAAGTATAAAAATATGCTTCTTATATTTCAAACATTTAAAAATCGACAAGTTCAGAAAAACTAAACAGTTTATTATAGCTTTGAAATAGTTTTTTGTTAAAGCCTAGTTGAAATCCTAACCAAAATTCCTAATTTCATTCAAGAGACGTCTCAGAGAACAGAATAGATTCAATACATGGCACACCATTTCAAGGGCTAACTTCCTTACAAGACTTACTACTTTCATATAATGTCATTGAAACTATTCCTTATGATGCATTTTTTGGCATTCCAAACATTCAACTATTGTAAGTCCATATTACACAGCATTTATTAAATTATACTAATCAAACCAAAATTTAATAGAGATCTAGAGGGCAATAAAATAACATTCATTCATAAAGATTCATTTAAAGTGTTTGGTCAAATTAAAGATTTGTAAGTTATAAAATATATTAGTTATTCAATTATGTTTTTCTATAATCTTTTATTGTTTTTTTTTTTAGAAATCTCGGCAAGAATTTATTTCCTGATTTACCAACCATTGGACTAAAATCATTGAATCACCTAAAAACGTTTAATAACCCAAAACTTAAAGAATTTCCAGTACCTCAGGCATTTCCAAAAATACAAACATTAGTGCTGTCATATGCTTACCATTGTTGTGCGTTTCTACCTCTCAAAGTAAACACCGATGTAACAACATCACCATTTAGTGAAAAAGTCTTTATACTACCTCCAGGATCAGATCTTGGTCCATGGTTTAATAAATCATCGTCAAATTTTCGTAAGTAGTTGCATTATTATTATTATAAGGAACCTTTTGATAACACTAGTTTACATAATACAAAAATTTTTAACACCATTGAAGAAGATATTTTTCTTATGTATTTTGGGCCGCTGAGTTCGAAAATTACGAAAACAACCTTTATGACGCCGTTTTCTTTTGAATGTGATTTTTTCTTTTTTCTCTTTTTGCCTTTTGCCTTTTTCTCAAATTCAAAAAATAACGCTGGTTAACGCTTGTAAATAATAAACCTTTAAAAAATAAAAAATGTGCTTTTTGAAATGGCCTTGTTTGAAAAATCAAAATAAAAAAAATATTTAAAAATATAAATTATTTTATCATTGTAATAATTTTAAAAAGCCTTACTTAGTACCTTTCAAACCAAAAAAATTTTTCAAATCGATTAATTCATTCCAGCACAATTCATCTTTAAACTTTCCTGGTCTCTAAAATTCTTTACAAATTTCGAGTCACCCTGTGTAAAAACTAGTAAAAAGATAAAAAAACATGTACATATTTATTGATTTACTATATTACCGATTACCGAAGTTTCAAGGAAATCGGAAATGGTCGGCGTCAAGATTCGATTTTCCATCTATATTAATTTGTTTGACAATTTATTGAGTTTAATGGCTTGCAATAGATTCTTTTTATTTTTTCGATGGTTTTTATTATTTATTTATATTAAAAAATGTTGTAATCGTTGCTCTGTTTGCGGTTGCTGTTAGCATCTGTTTATTTCGTAAGAAACAATATTATGTAGTCTCCCAACATTGCCGTCATACCAAGACATATTAACGTATGTAAGACACAAATAAAATGGCAAAACGAATACAATAGAAAATAAATCAGAATCAAATGAAATAATAGTATTAAATTCCCATCTGGTTGCAGATCTCCAGCAAATCGATAATAATATCGCCTCGTATTTAAATATTTTATTGTTTTCAAGGAAATTAGAAATGCCCTGGCTTTCAACTAATGTTAAATATTTTGGAAAATCTCTGATTTTGAGTAATTTCTTTATGTGTGTACGATCGAAAACCATTTCCTTGATTTTGGCGAAAAAAGTTCTAAAATAGGAGAATACTCGGCCTTCCTTGTTTAATGCCTTTTCAAAATTTTTAATGAGACCAAGCTTAATGTGCAACGTAGAAAAAATTATATTTTCTTTCTGGACGGTTTTATATAGTGTTTTGCAACGAGTATGGCTATCCCACAAACAAAGAAAGCAGCAATACTTCGTATAAGCACCCTGCATTCCATCTAACATGCTCACGAATTTGATATCGCAACATATTTTCAAATTATGATGTTCGTATTTTATGTATTTTATTAAACTAGCCGTTGTAGTATATAATTCCTTCGAGTTGATGGCACAAGCGATGGGAATGGAAGGATTTTCATTTTCATTGTACAATAAGTTTGCTCTAAGACACTCCTTATACCACATCAATCCCAACTCAATTGAATCGTAAGGCTCTCCGAGCGTCTTAAGCAAAGCAACAATACCTTTACAGTAGCATATACCATTTTTCTTTTGAAAATTCTCTGCTTAAGATTTACAACGGATTCTGTAAATTGAATGGAACAACAACACGTTTGGGACTTATTTGTCACTTTTTTCTAAAATAGATAATTTGCGCAGGTAAAAGTAAAAATCAAACATGTGGCAGAAAATTGCTCTCCTTCTCATCATCGGTGCACCAAATTTCATGTATCCAATTTGGAATAAAATTTTTAACAAAATGAAAACCATCAATAATTAATTTTAAATATAAATTTAAATTAACTTCGTTGAACCACATCCCTATCTAGATTAAAAGTCCAATTAGTTCTAATCCTGACTTTCCATTTTGACAAAACTTGATATTTAAGGTTAAGGTTTAGTAATGTTTTCAATAGTTCTGCATACCAACAACAGTTTTTATTTTTTTAACGCGGGCTTCATCACTACAACTTTGGTGAAATTTCATAAAACGTTAGTAAGATCGCATTCATTCCATGGAAAGGTTTGATTAGCTTTTGAATTAAATTGAACTAAGAGGCGGGGTTCCGCCATATAACTGTAGCTTTTTTACCGTATATTTCTACTTCACCACAAATTTGAATTGCTTGAAGTTAAGTAATCTATCGAGAAAAAAAATCTTACAAACGCTAAATTTTATTTTGTTTTGGACCATCCTCTATCTAAATATCCAAAAATAGGTGTATGCTTGTGGGTGGGTGCGTGGGTGGGGAACATTAACGGATGAGATCTTGGTGAAACTTTGACATATGATCCAGGTTAAATTGAAAATGGAAGATCTGGATTCCTTTTCAAAATTGGACAAAATGAGGTGGACAAAATGAGGGGGAGGGATCTTCAATAACTTTGAAACTTCAATAGCTTCTAGTCCTGATTTTAAACTTATTGAGACTTAGTATATAAGGTTTTAGTACTATTTCCAATATTTCTTGTCACTTCCGGTAAAAAATTTTTTTTAAGTGTAGCCTACAGTTTCAAATTGATTTTCATGAAACGTTGGTGAAAGGTTTCAATGAATATGAGAAAGATTTTATTAGCTTTTGAGGTACATTGGACAAAGGGTTGGCGGTCCACCATACAACAAGTGATTTTTCTCACTATGTTTTTAATGTTTGTTGGAAGCATACAACATTCGTTCGTAATTTAATTTTAATGATACTTTAGAAAAAGATGCAAATATGTATGGCAAGAAGCTGAATAGGTTTTGAGCGATATCGAACAAAGTGGTGAGCGACTCCAGATCACCTGTTTTATTGAAAGCTGAATAAAATCTGTACATGCTAATTGAATTGGATGGAACTTAGTACATAAGCACTTAGAACGGTGCACAGCAGTTCTGCATCCTCACATCCGGTTTTTTACTTCCGGTAAAAAATTTCACATTGCAGTCTACAATAATAAAGTGATTAAACTTATGAAAAGGTTTCAATTAGTATGAGATGACAATGATTAACTTTTGGGACACATTAGTCAAAGTGGCAGAGGGTCCATCATACAGCTGCTGACTTATCACTCTTTATTTTTAAAGTTTGTTGCGAGCATAGACTTCTTTTATTAATCAGTTTTGATCACACTTTAACGACAAAACATGAAGATTTAAATGACAAAGAACCGATTAGCTTTAGGACTATATTGGGATAAGTGGTAGTGGTCTCTTCAATAACAACAGTACCTGATAATTGATTTTGATTAAACTTGGTAAACTTGCCTTCGAGCATTATTTGCAATTGTTTTGAATTCCAACTTCCGGTTTGTCGCTTCCGGTAAAATTTTATTTTTGATTTTTTTATTCATATAACAGAATTTATGTATGTTGGAATACTACAGCTTACTTTAATGTTTTTATAACTAGAACTACGTGAAATCTATAAAATCGGTTGAAGTATTTTATGGATATTAGCGCACTATATATCCACAACAGTTTGTTTCGAGAGCTGTAATGAAGTAAGCCTATGCACCAGTGTCGCAATATTTTTTTTTATTTTTATATTTGTTGGAAGGGCACAGACTTGGTTCTTGAACCAGTTTCAATAAAACTTTTTAGTTCTTACGATATGTGACAAAATCGTGAGGGGTCTTCCGATCATATTTTTTAAACATAATTAACATCAATTCTTGATAACCAATTGCACCTTGGTACATAAGCGTTTAGTACGAATTTCAACAGTTCTAATTCCCAATTTTTGGCTAATTTTTTTTGTGTTTTCTTCAACGTCTTTATTCACACTGGTGTCAGCCTTCAATTATAAAGCGATTTTGATGATACTTAAGTAAAAGGCTCTACTTAGTATGAGAAGATACTGATTTTCTTTTGGGATACATCAAGCAAACCAGGAATAGTGGATTATGATGTAACTTGGTACATACACTTGAAGTATAATGTTAAAAGTTCTGAATTCCAATTCCCAGTCCATTTTCTACAAAAAAGTTTTAACTTTTTTGTTCGCATGAAAAAAAATTTAAGTTTGTTGGAGCAATACGGTCTGCATTAACGCATCAATTTGGATATTATACAAAGTGGTGAGGGTCGCCGGAGCACATATTTATTGACTTTAATAACTCAACAACTCCTAGAACCTGTCTATTGAGATTAATAACAACTCATTTGAATGACAAGGTGCTGATTAGTCTTAAAGTTTTTTAACAAAATGGTGGGCGATATATCTTACAGCTTCTTTTAAATTTCAATAACTTCAAATACGAAAACCGATTTGGATGAAACTTGGTATATGGCAATTGCAAGTTTGCATCCCCACTTTGGTTTGCTACTTTCAGAAAAAAATTATACATGTTGTACTTTTAACAACTAATTCAAAAACTACAAACGGGGTTTTTGAAAATCTTAAACTATAACTATCCAGAGACAAAAAACTCTCATGCTACATGAAGAACCGTTTTGCCCCGTTTAAGACAAAAGTGGCATGCTATGTCATTTCCTACTCTAAGCCTCTCCGTATAATTATGACTTGTATAATTCATATAATTATGACTTGTTTATTCATATAATTAATGTTGAATAATTAATCTACAGATTATGCATAACTTCAAGCAAACTTAACAGAAATAATTTAACGCTTTACTTCTACAACAAACGTTTTGAAACCTTAGCAGCCTCCTGCGTTGCTCTATTTTCAATAGAGAAATTTCAAACTAGGAACTTTTTGATTAGAGATCTTACAACCGCCTTTTCGCACAACTGCAGTCTAAGATCTTTATCTAGGAAATAGACCCCCTCTATCAGTGCTCGACCTATTTGTGTAAATGTTCAACGTGTTGGTATCACTGCGCGATAGCAAAGTAAATTTCAACCAACTGTTTTTCGCTGAAATAACAAATATGTGCTCGAAACTGCATAACCAAGAACGCTTGCCTTAAGCCACTTTTAAAAAATTGCCCTTAGGTACTTCACGCTGTCTTAAAATACCCAGGCAGTATTTTTTAATGTTGTGAAAAAGGATTATGGTCAATAATGCCAACCCGTTAAACGCATAACGCTAATATATAGCCTTCCAGACCTGATTCGCTGGCCCAGGTGTTCACATCGCTAGCCAGAAATTTAGAAAAACTACAATGAACTTCAAAACTAAATCAAACATGTACATATAAATACCAATTTTATATCATAGTTTCAGCTTATATTAACCAGGGCATGTAATTTTGGTGATTTTTTTGAAAAAAATCAAAAAATCAGATTTTTTTGATTTAAATCGGATTTTTTTGATTTAAATCAGATTTTTTTGATTTGTTTAAAATATAGAAATCAAATTGTAAAAAATTCCCGAAAATAATTAAATCCATTTTTTGTTATCAATCCAGTTTAATTTAATATCCAGGAACACATTCATTTATTTTAAATATAAATTAAATCAAATAATTTTACTTAAAATGTTTCATATTCAATAATTCATATAACTGAAAGTATAGGAAAACTCTTTATCTTTTTATATATTCAGCCGCTTTGTCTGTCCCTAGGCTGTTTCTTAATTTTGAATGAACAAGCCCAAAAGTCGAAAAAATTCGTTCGACTCCAGCTGATGAAGCAGTAGCTGTTGTTAGTTGTTGAATTTTATATTGGTCTAACGGCGATATAAATCCTTGGTGTAAGGCGAACATCGATTTCCACCATTCAAAAGAAGTCATATTTGTTATAACTCCTTTTTGTATAACAGGTCCCGCAAATGGAGGAATGTTTGCTTGAAACTTTAGGTACACTGTCATAAAACTCAGCGAAAAGTTATCTTCCATATATTCCATAGCCATGGATTTTTCAGCTTCCGTTAATTTAAAATCTTGAAATTGCATTGACGGTGTAAGTGCAAAAGCTGCAAAATGATTTGTTATTTATACACATTAATAATAATAAACCTTCATTGAAGCATCCCTTCATTTAAAACAAACTTTTAAACTTTGTTGCTATCTTGTTTAGGTTAAAAACTGTTTAAAATAAAAAATAATTAAATTGGCAATAGACAAGTTTGTGGTTTTTTAGGGCTACCATTTACGAAATAAGGTTTGTTTTTTGTTAAGTTTTAGGGCGCGTTCATTTTTGAACGAATTTTTTTATACTTTTTAGAACAAATTTTATACTTTTTACCAATTTGATTTAAATCAAGTTTTTTTTAAAAAAATCATTTGATTTAAATCTGATATAAATCAATGATTTAAATCAATTGATTTAAATCAAACATGCCTTGATATTAACTAACATTTCGCTTCACAACATTTTTCTCGATTTCATCTTAATATATAGCCCAAAATCTAATCAATAATTTTAAGTGTTACCTTACCTTGGATTCTGCTTTTGGACCACACATTAAGTTATAATAAGGATCACACATTAAGTTACATAGTGACTAGTTGCTTTTGATCATCGCATGCGTTGGATCATCAAGAAGTATACTCTCTTACTGGATTGAAAATTCTCCCGATGACTCATTAAAATTCATCCTTCTTGGTTATTCCACTATTGCCAATGCTTGAACTGGAACGGGATTTTTTAACTGGAACGCCATTGTTAAACTTGTAGATCAAAATCATCCTTTCAAGCAAATTGTTTTTATATCATTAAAATAAAAGTGATTTGAAGTGAAGGTACTGTTATAATCTGATGTGATACATCCATTCATTTTTTTTAAAACATTAGCAAAAAATTCTAATTTCAGAAGGTTGATTTAATCTATTTTCTTATTATCTGGGTTGATACCGGGTTGCACCTGCAGGCACTATTTTAATCAAACAGTAGCTAGAATCAACGACGCTTTGGATAAAATAAGCCTAGAAAAATTTTAAGACGAAAACATCAATGTTGATAGAATAGTTTTACTTGAATCAGAGCCACTTTTTATTTAGCGTATGGTTTTTATGACACATTAAAAAATAAAAATTAAACTTAAAATAGGTAGATTTTTCTATGAAATCTACCTAAAACAAAACATGAATACACATTAAATGAGCTTACAATCAATTTGATTGCGCGTCTTTTAGTTAAAAAGTAAAAAGTAAAATATTTCATCATTTTTCAGTACATTTGAGCATTAGATGTTTACATCGAGTGAGTCTATCCATGCTAGTATATCGGGAGTTGCCAAATGGATGTCTGAGATGTCGCCATTATATCGTGGAATTGGACACACAGTTGCGATGTGTTTTATGGTTTGTTGTGGAGCGCCGTAGTAACATTGAGGGGACTCTGAAATTCCCCACTAGTAGAAAGAATCACAACGTCCATGATTCGTTCTTGTTCGGTTTAGTGTACTCCAGGTATGACGTGGCAAATCGAAACCAGGTCGGGTTAGTAATAGAAAGGCCAGGTGTGTTGTAATGATGCCAGGAGGTGTCCCAGGCATCCAAGATATTAAAATTAGTTGCCAGCAGGTTTAGGCAGTTTTATGTGGAGGCTTTCTTGACTTCAATCGACAACGAGTATGGTCGCCGTAATATTCGTGCAGGGTAACGTGATGTTGTTGGTTACTTTTTTATGTTCACTCATGAGAGCATGTGAGCGTCTGAGTGCAGGTGGAGCGATATTGCTTAATACAGGGAGCCAAGGTAAAGGAGTAAACCTGATAGTACCACTTATAGTACGCATCGTGGCATGCAGCGGGAAGTTTTCTGTTTCTTTTTCAGTATGTGTGCTATTCAACCAGACTGGTGCGCCGTACTCAGCCACTGAGTAAACCAGACTTAGAGCAGTTGTGCGGAGGGTAGCTGGAGTAGCACCCCATGTCGAGCCTGTTGTGCAATATATTGTTTCTCGTTTTAAGTTTTTTTGACGTATTCTCTGGGTCGAGTTTAAAAGAAAGAGCTCTATCGAGAGTAATGCCCAGGTACTTTGACTGTTGATTGTATTTAATGGCAGTGCCGTTAAATAACACTGATATTTCGTGTTTTGACAGTTTGTTGTTTAAGTGGAAACAACAACTCTCGGTTTTACTTAAATTAGGAAATAAACTCCACGTTCGAAAATAGTCATTCATTATGGCCAGGTCAGTTGAGAGCAAATCTTCCAAGACACACATGTCTTTATTTTGAGGGGCCAGGGTCCAACCATCAGCGTAATCAAATTTCTTTGATGTTGCGTCAGGAATGTCATGCATGTACAAATTAAAAAGTAATGGCGCCAGGACGGAACCCCGTGGCAAACCATTGTTAAGCATTTTGGGCCTACTACAGGAATTATTTAGATGGACTTTGAGTACACGATTACTCTGCATGTTGTTAATTAAACGCGAGATGGTGCTACAAGGTATTGCATTGAGCCCTACAAGGTATTGCATTGAATTCGCCAGACCGTGTCATATGCTGCAGTGAGATCGATGAATACTGCGCCTGTTTTTAATTGTTTTTGAAACCAAGCTTCGATGTAGGATGTTAGAGCGAGCAGTTGGTCAGTGCAACTGTGATTGGGACGGAAACCAGCTTGTTCGACTGGGATCTGGTCATTCAGTATCGGAGCGAAACGGTTGTATGTGAGCCGTTCTAACAATTTGTAGCAGGTGCTCAAAAGGGTAATTTGGCGATAGTTTCCTGGTTCATTAGATGGTTTACCTGGCTTAAGTATCGCTATCACTTTTGTATTCTTAAAATGTTTTGGAAGATTGCTGGTTTCTAGTATATTCGAGAAAAATTAAGTTAGCTATTGTTTTACATTTTTTCGCGCATTTCGAAGAATTTCTGGAAAAATACCATCGAAGGCAGCAGGCTTGTACGTTTTTTGTTTGGGACAGTACTGAATCTAGTTTTTTGCTACTAAAAGAGTTCGCATACTTCGATGGAGACGAGCAATTGCGCTTCATTTCTCTAAATTTGCGTTTATTTATTCTTTTATGAAGGCGTTTAATAGAAGAACGAGACATGTTTACGATACGATTCGCAATGTCCTCTGGATTTATTTCATTGTTAGTACGACCAATTGAGTTTGAGACACCCAGCTTCCGAAGGAGTCTCCCTGCTTTCCGGCTTCCCTGCTTGAATGGGAAAAATCTATGTTTTCAACAGCGTTAATCCACTTTTGCTTTCTCGCGGCGGCCAGTGAGTAAATTAAGTCATCAGCCACGTCTGCCTCACCACTACTAAGGTACTCCTCATAGAATTTATCGCTCTCTCAACTCCAGTCCGGATTGTATTCTTCACGGTAGCCTCTTGGGATGCATTTCTTAGCAGTTGAGATGATGACTACAACGAACGTTTCGTAGTTTTTAGGAATGGGTTGGATCCAACGTATCACTGCATCCAACTCCAACCTATATTTATCCTAGTCAGCTTTGTTAAAATTCCATCTAGTTTGAGGAGTAGAGTTAACGAGTGGTATTTGGATTCCTACCTCAAGAATTACTGGACGATGTTGAGAGCGTGGAAAACCTTGTAAGACAGCCCTAGATATTGGAATAGGACTACGTTGTTCGTTTTTTGTGGAAAAACAGAGGTCGGAATTGTAATCACGTCGCCATCTAGCAGATCTAAAGGTTTTCACGTCTTTCGCATCGTATACCAGGAACATGTTGTTACCATCCGCCCAGTCCGTCAGTTGTATGCCATTGGGGTTGTTGTTTGAGTAGGACCACTGGGTTTGATTTTAACTGGGTGGGCTATTAAAGTCCCCAGCATATATTGCTGGGTGGTGAGATAATGGTAGAGTAGCAGCTGCCCATCTTGCATTTGGAGGCTTGTATACGTTAACAATCTTCGTGTGATATATCAACAACAATAAGATGTATATCGTTGTCCGTCTATGTAAGTACGTGGGTGCAGTTCATGATTTCTGACTTAACATACGTGGCAGATCCATATGCTTGATCGTAAATAGCACTAATTAATTTGTAACGAACAATGTTTCCTCTCAAGGTAAGTTGCGCTTCATCTGCTGCATGCGTTTCTTGCAAAATTACGACGTCGATATCTTTTAATACTCTTTGTAAATGTTCAGTTTTTGACTTGCTTATGCCTTCAATGTTGAATTGCAAAATACGGACTGAGTGACCAATATTTTTTGTCTTATGGTGCTGAAAAGTACCGTTGTTATTGTGATTTTGGTTCATGTTCATTTTTTTTGTATCACAGCCAAGAGTTTTAAATGAAATATTTGGCTACCAAATTGAAATAGACTATTAGCGGAACCCAGGGTGTAGCGCGAGGAGCTTGTCTATTAGCACACCCGGACACTCTTTTCACTCAAAAAGCTTTGAATATCTTCTTAGTACCTGGAGATATTCAAAACATTTGAGTCAAGTGAAGGGATGCAATGCTAAATATGTTGATTCGATAATTAAAAAAGAATTGTTCTAGAAGCTTTTATTACCAAAATTGGCAATGATATCAACTATAAATAAAAGCCACCTATTTATAGCAATAAGCCATTTCCTACATAAGAATATAACTAAATCGATCAAGCACTGGACAATGACCGTTTCTATCTTCTTTAGAAACTAATATCTGCGTTGAAGCAATGTAAATTTAACAAACGAAAATTTGTGACATTCTTTCGACGATAAAGAACGGTCAGCAAAGGAGTCACAAAGATGTTCCAGATGCCCGTTTTATGAGCCTACAAATTGAACAATGAACTGAACATGTGTTTTATTCGCCGATGAATCGAAATTTTGTTTGCAGTCACCTGTTTGGCGAGAACGAATATGATAAAAGCGAGGAATTTATTATACTTCATACATATTCAGAGAAATGATTCGAAACGAATCAGTTACTCTTGAAAACAGTGAGCAACTTCATGACTACGCTACTAAGGACTAAGAAATAAACATAAATAAATCATAAGCGAAATTCTTCTGCGTAATGGTAATTCCTACCACACAACACAGGAACGGCATTGCTCGGCAATTTTTTTTAGGTGCTCTAAATCCAATACACTAACATGCTTTGCAAAATTTCTAATATACTTTAGTAATAGCTGCTTGCTTAAAGACTATGGTAATAGTAACTGCGTGAGTAATGACTCCATCTAGTTTAGTATAAAGTTGGGATATTTTGATAAGTGAATTTATTGAACATTTTGAAAATAACATATTTACAAAAATTGAACAGTTTGAAATGTATGAAGGAGTAAATGCGTTTTAAGATGTAAATTTTTTTGTTTGTTTTTAAAACAATGGGTAATTAAACAACAAATCCTATCACATAATAAAATATTAGATAGATCAATATGTTGTTATAGGATGGAGGATGCAAAAATTAAATTAGAAATAAAAAGACTATTTTGGTTCTTCAGGAAAAATACTAAAGTTGGGTTGGGAATAATCTAATAGCATCTATTAGCATATTTATTGATCATGTCACGCACGGTCTACCTCACGAAAATTAAAGAATTCCATAACTAAGATTGAGAGACCTACCGTTGACTGAATAGAGTTCATCCGCTAGTACCACTAAGATATACCAATGGATAGAGATATCTCACTGCTATTGCCATTGGTATATGATATTGCGCTTTTATTCATATTCAAACATCAGGAACTAGAATACATGGCGTTGTCACAACCATAAATCTGTTAAAAGAAATCAATATTAATTGATATATATATAATATCCCATTTATGTCAACTAATACATTACTGATATACTCGATAGTTTTCTGCTTTAAATCGCCATGCTGGCAATGACAATTGTTGACGCGCCGACAATTGAATAATTGATATGCCATTATCGACCTCACCTTCTGTAGTTAATAGCCAAATTACTAATGAACTGTGAAAGAAATGAACAGAGGGCTGAAAGTTGAAGATTACGCCTGCGGTTCATATTAAAGCCCGACGAAGCGAAGACTTTTATTGAACCAAGGGCGTTATCTTTCTTTCAGCCTGAGTGTATGTAAAACGTTTAACGCACAACTACACAACTTAATTGTAGAATATAAATCAATTTTTTAATTTTTTAAACTCGCTAGACATTTTGAAAATGCCATGATTTAAACATGCCATGATTTTCTCTATAAACATTATACAATAATTAATTTGTTTGTTCTAATTTTATGCTTATTTTCCGGGCGATTATTTTACGGGCGGGAAAGTAGAAAAATACACTATAATGTTTTATATAGCAACGGGCTTTTGTTTTTGCGGGCGTTAAGTTCAACTTGCAGTCACGATAACTAGGATGTAAAATGTATTTTATGATTCGTTTGTACATTAAAAAGTTAAATTAAACAAAGAGGTACCTTTTGAAATCGCCAAAAACTAAGTAGTTTTCAAACAAAAAATTTACTCTACTCAAATCGAATAACCCGTTCGAGCACATTTTAACTTTCATCTTTGATCGTCACTAAATTTCTTAAGAAATTTCAAGCCACCCTGTGTCAAAGCTAGTGAAAAAAATAAAAAAAACGTATACATTTGTTTATATTATACTAACGATTACCGAAGTTTCAACAAAATCGGAAATGGTCGGGTTCACATCATCCTTGATTTTCCATCATATATGTTTTGTTGTGTTGCATCTCCATTAGAAATAAAAAAAAATGAATTTAGATTTTTTCACTTTTTATGTTGTTACCAGTGTTTCGGTCTCCTTTTGTGTAGCGCGGAGCGATCCTACCCCATTTCCTTCAGTTTACGTAGACTTAACACAAGAAGAAAATCTGTTTTCGCTACTAACCTGAGAAACGTTCAATTTTACTTTATTTCTCTTATGAGACGTAATAATTTCTCTCCCTAGGTAAATAATGATAATAAAAATAAAGACAATGACATTTTATAACCCTCAATGTTATGGGTTATATTTATTAACTACAAAGGATACAGTATTTAATAAAATCATCATCATTATAACGTAATTAAACCATTGCTTTAGCTGGTTTTGCAAGTCATATAAAAGTCATGCTAAACAAGCTAAGCTTTAATTGAAAATTTGGTCCTAAAACATTTTAAAAAAAGATTATTTTCAAGTAATTTTTGTATTTTTTTCTCTTTACAGAAAACATGACCAACCATAAATTATCACCAGATGTAAAAGAATTTCTTGATAAATTGGCTCAGGATTATGGAAGCATTTCAAATATGCCATCATATGAAGAATACATGGAGGAAATCAGTCCAACAAAACCGACTGATATCGATACCATATCTGGATCAATACAATGTCTTCCATTACCCGATCCATTTCTTCCATGCCAGGACCTGTTTGATTGGTGGACACTGCGATGTGGGGTATGGGTGGTTTTTCTACTAGCGATGCTCGGTAACGGAACTGTTGTTTTCGTTTTAATATTCTCACGATCGAAAATGGATGTTCCAAGATTTTTAGTTTGCAACTTAGCGGCTGCTGATTTTTTTATGGGAATATATTTAGGATTATTAGCTGTTGTTGATGCTTCAACTTTAGGAGAATTTCGTATGTTTGCGATTCCATGGCAAATGAGCGCTGGCTGCCAATTAGCAGGGTTTTTGGCTGTTCTGTCATCAGAATTAAGTGTTTATACATTAGCTGTGATTACATTAGAACGAAATTATGCAATAACTCATGCTATGCATTTAAATAAAAGACTTTCATTGCGACATGCTGGCTATATTATGGCAATTGGTTGGATGTTTGCAGTGACAATGGCAATACTGCCACTTTTTGGAATTTCAGATTATCGAAAGTTTGCTGTGTGTTTACCGTTTGAAACAACAATTGGACCTGGAAGCTTAGCATATGTTGTATTTTTAATGTTTATAAATGGAGTTGCGTTTTTAATTCTCATGGGATGTTACTTGAAAATGTATTGTGCTATTAGAGGATCACAGGCGTGGAATTCAAACGATTCACGTATAGCTAAACGAATGGCACTTTTAGTTTTCACCGACTTCTTATGCTGGTCTCCAATTGCCTTTTTTTCATTAACTGCCGTTTTCGGATTACATCTAGTCTCCCTTGAACAAGCCAAAGTATTTACCGTTTTTGTACTACCATTAAACTCATGTTGTAATCCATTTTTATACGCAATTTTAACAAAGCAATTCAAAAAGGATTGTGTTTTGATTTGTAAGGCAATAGAAGAATCTCGTGTCACACGTGGAATTGGTCGTTGTCGTCATAGCTCAAATTTCAGTAATCGGCAAACGCCAGCTAACACAAACTCGTTAGTTGAACGATCTTCGAGAGATTTGATGCCACCAATATTGCCGGGACAAACATGTGCATGTGCAAAATTATTACAAGACCAAGAACATGCACACCGACATTCCAAACTTCAAGCACAAGGAGCATTAGCGAAAACATGGCAGAGTCTGCTGTGTCATAAAAATAAAACGGATACTAGAAGAGGTAAACGATCAGATCAGTATGCGCATAAAATTGCTGAAATTCAGCAAAAACAACACAAACGTGCTGGATCTATGTCATCGAGCGAAAATTTCAGTTCATCGAGATCAGACTCATGGCGTCATGGTGCACCACATCATTATTGTGGTATACAATTACGTAAGCTTGACCCAAGATGGCGACATTCCTCCTGGTTAATTACAAGAAAAACGTCACAAGATTCAAACCTTAGTAGTTCGAGAAATGATTCTTCTGGATCAAATACAACAGCAAGTACGTCTACATGGCGAATGTCTCGGTCTAGCGGAGGTGCTACAACTCCTATTCCATCGCTAAGTAGTACGTTATTTTTAAAAAAAAAAAAGTTGTTTAAATCTATTTATATCCAATTTTAAATATTTCTTTCTTCCAGCATTAACTCGTCAATCTATACCTGGATCAAAACCACGTCTTGTGCGTCAATCAGCCATAACAGATGATTTAGATTTGACTGGCTCACCACCGCGATTAAGTGTTCGGTTTCTACCGACTATACCTTCAGCAGCTGATAGTAGTGTGCAATTAGATGATGATACACAAAATAACGATAGCGGTAATAACAGTGTTAGTGGTAATGCTGGCGACAATAGTGTTACAAGTACCAACAGTAACAACGGCAATGGTACACAATATTACGCTGTATTACAAAGTGGTAATCCCTTAACAACACTGTCTAGTCCAAAAGATAAAATTAAACCACCGTGAGTTTGGTCCTTTTAAATAAAAAACAAATTAGTTTAAAATAAAAAATATATTTAAATAATTTAAACGTGATAAATGTTAATTTTAACTTTATTTAAAAAATTAAATAAATTATATACATATAAAAATATTAAATACAAAAAAATTCGTGATATAAAATTAATATTATTATTTATTATGAAGTTGTAATGTATAAATGTAAAATAAAACAAAATGAAATTGTATTAAGTAAAAATTACTGTATTGTTATTGAAGTTGATAGAAAAATTCTGGGCATACAGAAGAATTACGTTATTTTCGATGACCATAAAGACGATTTTTTAGTATTTTGTTCAAGTGTTTAACATTGGGTGTTTAAACCTGTTTCATTATGTTATACAATTATTTCAATACTTATACTAAGTTTATATCGCCGAAAGTATACTAGATTAAAAGTTTTTTACTATTAAAATATCGATAAATTGTTATCGATAGAATACGGTAGTCATATTTCTAATTTGAATTTCAAATCTTATTAATCGAAAATTATTTCATCAAAAAATTATAATACTAACATTAATTTAAAATTAAAACTAAATTTTGAATGATTTTGATGTTGCACATTTTTTACAATCGCATGAAATTGTTTTTTAGATTTTACGTTTTGGCGGTTACAATTTTTCTTTTTATACTATTATACTATAGATGAAAAGCAAAATATCCTTAGAGTATACATAAATATACAGGCTGATTCTGAGTTAAGAGGTCTTAGCTATGATTATTTTTGTTATGACAATTTTTTTAAGAGGAATATCTTAATTGCGATTCTGTGAACGTTGTCATAAAAAACCTCATAATAACTCTACAAATATATTTTGGAGATCTTTCAAACGGCTACTTTTATAAACAAAATTATTATAAAATGTCATATTTTCTTTTTAAATAACTTAGATACAAACTAAAGTGTCATATAAATTATTATTAAGAATTATAGTATATTATATAATAATTTTTTATAAAAATGAAGTTTAACAGGCTGATTCTGAGTTAAGAGGTCTTAGCTATGATTATTTCTGTTATGACAATTTTTTTAAGAGGAATATCTTAATTGCGATTCTGAGAACGTTGTCATAAAAAACCTCATAATAACTCTACAAATATATTTTGGAGATCTTTCAAACGGCTATGTTTACAAACAAAAGTATTATAAAATGTCATATTTTCTTTTTAAATAATTTAAATACAAATTAAAATACCATATAGATTATTATTAAGAATTATGGTATATTATATAATAATTTTTTATAAAAATCAAGTTTATGTTTTATAAAATTTTTTAAGGTATCAATAATTTTTGTTTGTAAAAATACCAAACGCCATTTTCAATAATCAAAAGTGTATTTTATTTTATAATAATTTATATACAATTAATATAAAATTATACCATATATTAATTATTTTGCAATAAATTTGTTAGAAAAGAATTATTGTTTTTCCTTAAAGTTTATATAAAATTTGCAAAATTTTCATAAACAACATGAGACGTAAAAGTTTGATATTGCAAATATGAAATTTTCAATCGCCATTTTATTTAAAATCAATATATATCAATATATATTTTGTTTTATATTTTTGATTCAAACTTAAATAAAATATAGATAATTATTATAAATTTTATAATAATTACATAAATAATTCATAATTAATATTTTATCCGTTATTAATATAATTTTTCATACAAGATTTCAAATAAAAAATATGAAACTTTAAGTTATGATGCTTAAGATGACCATGTTTGATGGTCTTACGTTAAGAGGTTTTTTTTTGACATCTCACAGTTGTGACTACATACAGAATCGCATTTAAGAGGTTTTAGTCTTAGCTAAGAGAAAAGTCTTTGCTATGACTATTTTTACATCTGTGAGGGGATGTCAGAATCAGCCTGTAAGTATGTTTTAGAAATTTTTTTAAGGTATTAATAATTTTTGTTTGTGAAAATATTCAAGCGCCATTTTATAGAATATCTTAAAATCAAAAATGTATTTTATTTTATAATAATTTATATACAATTAATATAAAATTATACCGTATATTAATTATTATTTATTTTGCAATAAACTTGTGAGAAAGGAATGATTGTTTTTCCTTAAAGTTTATATAAAATTTGCAAAATTTTCATAAACAACATGAGACGTCAAAGTATGATAGTGCAATATGAAATTTTCAATCGCCATTTTATTTAAAACCAATATCAGTATATATTTTGTTTTATATTTTTGATTCAAACTAAAATAAAATATAGATAATTATTATAAATTTTATAACAATTACATAATTAATTCATAATTAATGTTTTATCCTTCATTAATATGATTTTTCATACAAAAATTCAAATAAAAAAAATGAAACTTTAAATTATGATGCTTAAGATGACCATGTTTGATGGTCTTACGTTAAGAGGTTTTATTTTGACATCTCACAGTTGTGACTAGTGACAGTTGTGACATACAGAATCGCATTTAAGAGGTTTTAGTCTTAGCTAAGAGAAAAGTTTTTGCTGTGACAATTTTTACATCTGTGAAAGTATGTCAGAATCAGCCTGATAGAGAGAACATAACTTTAAAATTGTACAAAGAAAAATATATATATAAAAAATAGTGATACAACATCTGTCATAGTCGATTTTTCTTTCTCCATTTGGATTTGTTTTTAATTACTACTACAAACTTTTTTATTAAAGTTTAAATTAAAATCAATTCTAAATGTAAAATGCCAAAAAATATTAAATATTTTTTTCATAATTGTGGTAATTTTTATAAAATGAATGACAATAATTACGAAAGTAATTTAAATGTATTGTGTTATTTCAAGTGATTATTTAAGTCAAATATTTTATAAAGGGCAAGCAATATTTTCTAACGACACGAACAAATATTTTAGTTATGTAAATATGTATTCTTAAAGTACATTATAAAAATTTGCTGGCAAACTTTTTTCATTATGGACAAATTTATTTTTCATTGATAAAATATCAAAAATTATATGTTTGGTTATAATAAAAACCGAAATGTCAGATTTTTTTAAAAAAAAATTTTAAAGTATTTAATGTCAACGTGAAATATAAAACTCTATGAGTGCGTTTGAATACTTAATGAGTTCTCATTTTCATTAAACAATGAACCAATCAAAAGACGCAAGGTTTATTTAGTATTCGAACACATTGCATTTAATGCCTGCAGTGGCGTACGCAGGGGGAGTTGCTGGGGGATCCGAACACCCGGGCCATGGTGCATCAAATTGGTTAAAAAATTATTCTAATATACACTTACATGGAATTTACATTTCAATTTACTGTAGAAGAAAAACGTGTTCTAGACAGAGTTGTGAAAACTTGATCATTTTTCATTTTCCTGAAACTTGGCATATTAACAATATGGACAAAATAAAATATACGACTTATTTTACAATTTTTTTAAAGTGCATAGTTTGAGCATAGGGGCATGCATGAAATGCATGTGGGGCATGCAAGAAAAATGAAAATTCTGCCAATCCGATGTGACTTTGAAATTAAATTGCTCAAGAACGGAAGAACGGCTATTCCGATTTCATCAAATTTTTTGTTTGAAAGATGATTAGTTAATCGTTTGAACAAAATTAATTAATTGTTTTTGTGATTAATTTTAAAATTAAAAAATCTTTTTTTACGATGGCGCTAGGGTCGAAGATCAATTGGAATTTAATTTATTTTTTTTTAAACAGTTCTATCCTTACTCTGAAATACTTAAAATTTACACAGAGGCGTTAATTCGTGTTCTTGAGGTATTTAACTTTAAAGATTTTTAGTCCGACTAAAATTCGTATTTTTCCTTATTTTTTCGATCTTCAGTGGTTAAAATTTTTAGTTGATAAAAATTGTTAAAATGATTTTTTTCTCGTAAATGTCAATTGAAAATAAACCAAACTATCAGGGCCGGCTAAACCATGGGTGCAATTGAGCGACCGCAACCGGCGCCAAAATTGAGTTTTGTTTTAAATTCGATTATTTTTTCGTTTTGGTTTTATTAAATTTTGTGGCAAATTAAGTTTTATTTTTCTATATATAAAAAGCAAGAATTTAGTTTTCTATCAAAATTTGTACATTTGTTTTAATATTTGATCTACAGGCGGAACAGAACCGCGTTCTCCTGTCGCTGCTATTGACATACGATGTAACGTGAGATATTAGATACCACTACCACTTTCTATTTAACTATGTGGCATTTAGATGTTAAGGGAGACAATGGTTTATGTGATTAAGGATTGCAAATTATTTGTATATAATTTGTTCTTCGGGTAGCGAAATCCGAAATTCGACGTCCACGCCGTGCTGCCTGGGTAATGCTGACAGAATTAGGTTGGTGTATTGGAGACAAGCAGAGTAAAAACTGCTTAGTCAATGACGCTACATCACGGCAAATTGGCGCCTTACAACCAATGCGACTCAAGCGTCTGTTCTCCATGTCAGGGGCGGCTTGGAGCGGGCGTCTGTCTTGAATCAAGCGGCTCGCTATATAAACGTGTAAAAAGGTTGTTTCTGGTGACCTTAATATGCAGAACGGACCCATTCACGACAATTTGGGTTGGGCCTAAGGTTAACACCCTAACCCCGGAAAAAAACTAATATGTTAAATTTGGTGACCAGAAAAAGAAAAACAGACCCGAACAACAAAACAGAATTTTACCTGAACGTGAAAAAGGACCAGACTACCGAATCGGAACGTGGAACGTGCGCAGCCTGAGCGCTCCTGATGCTCTTATAAGTCTGGAAACAGAGGCTGAGAGGTATAGGATGGATATTATTGCTCTACAAGAAATTAGACAGCCGATAATCGGAAAACAAGATTTGGATAGTCACTCTCTATACTGTAGTGGTCATCCTTCTCCAAGAGAATTTGGTACTGGCTTTCTTGTTGGTGCACGCATACAAGAAGCCGTGATGAAATTCATCCCGGTCAGTGAGAGGATCTGCTACCTACTTGTACGTGGTACATATAACAATATTTCTCTTATTGCCGTGCCTGTGCCTACTGAAGCTAAGACCGTCGACGAGAAGGATAATTTCTACATAGCACTGGAAGAGGTTATGAAACAAACACCAACACGCGACTTCATTATGGTTCTTGGTGACTTTAATGGACAGGTTGGAGGAGATATCTCTTATAAAAATGTGGTGGGTCCCAACAGCCTGCATTTGAATTCGAATGATAATGGTGAGAGAATGACTGAGTTTGCATTATCAAATAATTTGAGAATTGCCAGTACGTTCTTTCCGCATCGATCGATTCATAAACAGACTTGGGTCTCACCGAATGGAAACACTCGAAATCAAATTGATCACGTTCTAGTAACAGCACGTTTCTTTTCGAGCGTTCGGGATGTGCGATCCTTTAGAGGTGCATACATTGGAAGTGATCACTTCCTTGTATGTGCAACGATAAGGTTTCACTTCCCAAATCCAGGCATTCCAAAATTCAATCAACGGAAACGTTTTACCATCTCATCATTAAAGAATGCTGAAACAGAAGAGAGATATCAAATCCATATTGCCGAAACATTAAAGAAATCAGAAACCATTAACGGAGACGTCGATAAGTCATGGTATTTGCTCAAAGATGCTGTTTTAAGCGCTGCTGAGGGAATACTTGGACGACCACAGAACCACTCCCAGAAGCCATGGATGGATCAAGCATGTCTTGACGCTATTCAATACAAAAGAGATTGCTATCTGAAGTGTCAACAAGGACGCAATACCAGGTCCACGAAGGAGAACTATAAACTGGCAAGACAAGCCGTTACGAAGCTATGTAGACGAACGAAGAGAGAATGGTGGAAGAGACAGTGTGAGGAGATTGAAAGCTTCAATAAGGAACATCAATCGCGTAACTTCTTTCAACAGGTTAAAACCTTAAGGAAGGGCCCTCAAACTAGATCGACTGCTATTCAAAAAGAAGATGGGGAGCTACAAGTAGACCTTAAAAATATTTTAGATACTTGGGCCGCTTATTTTGAGAATCTTCTCAACTTAAGTGACCGGCAACAAGTCGGGCGACGAGCAAAGCTTATTCGTGCGTCAAAGGTACATGTAGACGAACCCACCAAAGAGGAATTCGATGCGGCGCTGTCAAAATTAAAATGCAATAAAGCACCTGGTATCGACGATATAACATCCGAAATGATTGTACATGGTGGCGAAAATCTATCCTCAAGATTGTTTGAACTTGTTCAAATGATCTGGAGGACTGAAACCATGCCACAGGACTGGAACACAGCTATGCTGATACCAATCCATAAAAAAGGTAATCGCTTACAATGTGCAAACTACAGAGGAATCGCTCTCCTCTGCACAGCATATAAGATCTTTTCCTACATTTTGCTATCCAAAATCAATCCTTTTGCTGAACAACTGTTTGGAGAATATCAGTGTGGTTTCCGGCGGGGCCGAGGTACCACCGATGCACTTTTCTCGATAAGGATGATTTTGGAAAAGTGTCGAGAGTTCAATATACCTGTGCACCAACTTTTTATTGATTTCAGGCAGGCCTACGACTCTCTCGAACCAGAGACTCTATGGTCTGCTCTGGTGTCAATGGGAATTCCTGGTAAACTGGTATCACTATGCAAAATGACAGTACAGAACTCTTAATGCTGTGTGCGGGTAGAGAACGAAATATCAAAATTTTTTAAAGTCGACTCCGGATTAAGACAAGGTGATGCTATACTTTTTAATCTAGCCTTGGAATATGTGTGCCGTCAAAAGAAACTACCGACTAATAACAATATCTTGTCAATAAACTCAGTACAGATGATTGCTTACGCTGATGATGTTGTCATCCTCGGCCGAAGTGAAGCTGTTATGAGTGAGACTTTCAAGTCGCTTGAGAGTGGTGCTAGGAAAATTGGTCTGCAAATTAACTACAATAAAACCAAACATATGAATGTTTCAAGAGAGGCTGAGAAGAAAGATTTGATGTGCGGCGATGAACGAATTGAGGGAGTTGAATCTTTTAAATATTTGGGATCAATGCTTGACTCAAACAACAGCATACTTACAGATATTAAAGCTCGAATCGCTGCAGGTAATCGAACTTTCTACTCAATTAAACATCTGCTTGGATCACCGTATGTATCAACTAACACCAAGCTCAAGTTAAACAAGACATTGATTAGACCGGTTGTGATGTATGGGTCACAAACGTGGACCCTTACACAAAATGACGAATCGCATTTATCTGTATTTGAGCGTAAGATCCTACGCTACATTTTTGGTCCACTTAAGACAGACGATGGAGAGTATAGAACCCGGTATAACTTTGAGATCAGAGACCTTCTTGAGGGTCCTGATATAATAGGTTGTATCCGTTCTAACAGGATTGCTTGGTTTGGGCATGTTCTACGAGCCGATTCACAGTCTGGAATGATTAGAAGAATGTACGTTAGTACCCCAGGGAGTGGTAGACCGCGAGGAAGACCACGACTACAATGGGAGACTGACGTAATGAACGACCTTAAAAAAATCGGCTGCTATGGTAATTAATTATGTCGCTGTTGCGATTGACCGTGGTGAATATTCAAAGCTGATCAGCCTTGCAACGCTCCTACATGGAGCATGAACGCCTTAAAAAAAAAAAAACAATTTGTTCTTCAGCTCTTATTTAAATTTTATTGGCTATACATCTTATCTTTATTTTTTTTGAAGCCCACAATAAACAGGGATGGTGTTTGCCTGTTTCTCATCTGTGTACCAACACCCTGATGCATTTGAATTTACGAATCCGGAACATCGAACCATCGGAACATCATCAAATATAAGCTAAGTTTTTTCTTGTTGTTATTAATTAATTCTAGTTTAGCTTCATATAGGAAAGGAATGTTAGGCTAAATATCGTTTTTATTTTAAGAGATTCTGAAGTTTGGGTTTGTCTCCGAGACAATCCGTTTCTGTTAGTGATTATAATTTTTGTTTTGTTGCGTAAAAGTCCAGAGGCAGCACCTCTAGGCACCTATCGCCCCAAGTTGTACATAGACTTCTAACAGGTATAGACGAAGGCCTGTTGGTAACCTTTATTGCGTCTTAATGTGCCCACGAGACAACATGGAAAAATATTTAAGTAACCCTTTAAAATTTTTTTAAAAATTTGTTTTCACTTGTTTTATTATTTCTTACATTTAAACCGCATTTACAGCGACAAAGCAAATTAGTAGATAGTATAGTATATTGAATTGCATTTTGTCATATTTAATTTTAGTTTACAGCGTAGAGTGTAAATTACATCTTTTGTGATGTAAACACATTTTAGTTTAGGTTATGGTTTAATTTAATATCTGTCAAACTGCTAAAAAAAGTGAAGTGGAAAGTTTTATCATTATGAAATTCTTCAAATTATTTGTGTTAAATCAACAAACTTTAAGGAACAAGAGACGGCGTAGGAATGAAAAATTTTTATTGGATTTAAAAACAAATAAATTTAGGAGATTTTCGATTAAACAAGAGTACGCTTCTTCTCATATAGACCTATTAAATAAAGTTAAACCTAAAATTTGGATAAAATACAGGAACACAAGTTGGTGGGATGAGACAGTTCTTCAACATTTTTCAATTACAGAATGGATTGAAAATTTTCGTATGGATAAAACGACACTCCACGAAATTTGCAATCTAGTGAGTAGTGAACTGCAACCAAAAGCTACTGTTGTGACCCGCTTACTTTTACAATCTTTGTACACATTACACACTCAGAGTATGTTGCACTATTTCTAAACACATTACACTCCACTCAAAATGTATAAAACCCACGGTAGCGTTTAAAACGGGTTGTTGTTGCGTGGTTGGACACAGTTTATACAGTTCTTGTTTTTATTAAGATTCTCAATTTAGTTAAAATAAATAAAGTTATTTTTGAATTAAATTATAAATTTTTTTTGTGTTTTATACATAATTCCTTTTTTTGTGCAAAGCCTACTCGGGAGAATAGGACCCAACATTTTTGGCGACCTTGCCAGGAGGACCATCAGGTGCCCGGTCTAACCACGCAACCATCCAAGAAAAATAGTTTTTCCAAAAAAAGTTTTTCATCAAGTTAATGGTTGTAAAAACATAGTTTTGTATGCTGTTTATTAAAGTCACACAAATTTTGCTGTTCATTAAAAATCATACGAAGTGAATAATTAAAATTTTGGAAATTTCAAGAAAAGGTTTCTTATCAAGTGATCTGTCAACTCTCACCATTGGAAGAGGTACGGCATCTTTATTCGTTCATTTAGTCTTTTGGATTAAACAAATGGGGAATCAAAGTACCAAGGACGAGAAAGTTATAGTAGCACCTCAAACGGTGCACAATAATCTGTGTTTGATTTTCTTTGCTTTCATTTATTTCTTCATTAAGTATCTAAAACAAAAATTTGTCGGATCTACAGTATTTCATCTGAAAACGCGAAACCTGATTTAAAAGAAAAAAAAACACTTGAGAATCAAACAAAGCAAACGAAAAAACAAAATAGAATTTTTCATAAGCTATAGCAAATAAAAGTTGAAGTTAGAATTAAACTTCTAATTTATTTCAGCTTGTGTATCACAAGTTTCAATTCTAAAAAAAAAGTATATAACATAGAAATTTCTTTGCGCAGTATGTACTATGACTAATATGATAAATTGTCGAGTACAATAATTATATACTTAATTATTTTAATAATAGTTTTAAATAAAAAAAAAAAACAAAACAATATAAGAGCAATTTCACGAAGGGTCAACATCGTTTTGACTTGACCCCTTTTAATTTTGATTATTTTTTGTTTATAGTCTTTGATAAATAAAAAATACAAGTTCTCTTAGAATTTTTTTTTTCGACCAGGGGTCTTCACAGGGTGCCCCTCAATTTTTTGTTATTTTGTGATGTGAGTGCATTTTGACGAGCGATTGTAGAAAAACTACTGAATCGATTTTCATAAATGATATGTCGTTGAATAGGTATTAGAACAAAGTTTTTAAAAATGTACACTGTTAATTTTTTGAAATAATTTTTAACGGTGGCATAGCCTCTTTTTTTTTTTTTTTTTTTAACTAAATTGAAGCTTATTTTATATCTAACAACTTGTGAAAGTTTAGGACTAGCGTCATTTTTTGTTTTAAAGATAAAATTCGTTGTGCATATGGCTGTCGGGAATCAGTTTTTTTTGTTCTGAAGGAAAATTATAAAATGGCGTTATAAACTAAGAGAATTTTTTTTTTGTTAAATATCAAATATTTTATTATTAAATGAACTTTTTAAAATATTATAAAAATTATATATGTACAATAAAGAAAATATGAGCAATATCAGCAAAAATCCACAAAAGCGCTTATTGCTATGTACATTAAATGAAGCTTATGTGGAGTTTAAAAATAAGTTTCCTGATGTGAAAATAGGATTTACTAAATTGACGTCCCTTCGACCACAAGAATATGTAAAATTATCCCAAGGAGTTCATAATGTGTGCGTGTGTACCATACATCAAAATATAAAACTAATGATTCAACACTCTTAGATGTCTTGGATTACTGAGGCTGTTTCCAGAATTATAAAACATTAATTGACTTGAGAAGATAGTCATACTTTGAAGTGCAATGAATGTTTAAAAAAACTTCAACAACTGGAAGAAAGATTAATAAATGATTTTGACGTTAAAGGAATCCTTCAAGTCAAATATCAACAATGGAATTTGCAATTTGGATACTTTAATAGAAACTGTAGAAGAATTTATGAAAAAATTTGTTTACCGTTTACAAATTTTGATAACACACAACTTAATAGCAAAACAGCAATCTACATTCATTGAGGAAAGAAAAAAAAATTAGAACCAGGAGAGTGCTTCGTTCAAGGGGATTTTTCTGAAAACTACGCCTTAATTCAGGATTCGGTTCAAGGTTATCATTATAATAATTCACAAGCTATTGTTCATCCATTTGTCATTTATTTTAAAAGTGCCGCAAGTGAATATATACAGCACCGAAGTTTTATACTCATTTCGGATATAAACGATCACAACAGTACTACAGTCCATCTTTTCATTACATAACTTATTGAATTAATCAGAACGCATATAAATTATAATATTAGGAAAATAATTTATAACACCGACGGTGCACCTTCTCAATACAAAAATAAACATAGCCTAATTAGCTTATGCCACCATAAAAAAGACTTTAAGGTTGATGCAGAATGGCATTTTCATGCTACTAGCCATGGAAAGGGACCTTGCGATGGGATTGGTGGTACACTGAAGCGTGCTGCACACCGTTATAGTATGGGGAGCAGAGATATTATTGATACACCAAAAAACTTTTCGAATGGGCTTTAAAATGGGAATCTACCATGAGCCGATAAAAATGAATATCAATTAATAAAAGAAAAATTACAAAATCGATATAAAAATGCGATTATTATAAGTGGAACTCAAAAATTTCATTCTTTTGTACCATTAAATACTAAGACAATAAATGCAAAAATGTTTTCCAACTCAAAAAAAAACTTTTGAATGTAAAATAAGTAAATAATTTTTAATAACTATATTTATTTTCACATATATAATTTGTATGATATTTTAAAAAGTTTATTCAATAATAAAATATTTGTAATTTAATGTTAAAATACAATCTTTTACTTTATGATTCCATAATAACATAATACGAACATAATACTTCTCCAGTCAAAAGTTCCTAAATAGATTTAGTTATTTATACGGCTTTTTTGTTTGCAGTCGAGACTGTCAAATTATTTTTTATAAGAGTGACAAGTGATTACTAAAAGTGATAAATAAACATTTCATTTTTTTATGCCATCTAATACAAAGAAAATAATTGCAGAAGTGTTTTCCTATTCAAAAGAAACTTCTGTTTGTAAAATAAGTAAATCGTTTTTAACAATTGTATTTATTTTATTTATTGTACTATATATATAATTTTTATAATATTTTAAAAAGTTCATCTAATAATAAAATATTTAATATTTAACAAAAAAAAAATTCTCTTAGTTTATAACGCCATTTTTATGATTTTCCTTCAGAACAAAAAAACTGATTCCCGACAGCCATATGCACAACGAATTTTATCTTTAAAACAAAAAATGACGCTAGTCCTAAACTTTCACAAGTTGTTAGATATAAAATAAGCTTCAATTTAGTTTAAAAAAAAAAAAGGCTATGCCATCTTTTTTTCAATTACACCGTTTTTTTCTTATGTTACACCGTTAAAAATTATTTCAAAAAATTAACAGTGTAAATTTTTAAAAACTTTGTTCTAATACCTATTCAACGACATATCATTTATGAAAATCGATTGAGTAGTTTTTCTACAATCGCTCGTCAAAATGCACTCACATCACAAAATAACAAAAAATTGAGGGGCACCCTGTGAAGACCCCTGGTCGAAAAAAAAAATTCTAAGAGAACTTGTATTTTTTATTTATCAAAGACTATCTATAAACAAAAAATAATCAAAATTAAAAGGGGTCAAGTCAAAATTACGCAAAAATTTGCTGAACTTGCGTGAAATTGCTCATAAAATAATTTGTTGGGATGATCTATGATTTAATTATGTAATAAGAAATGTTAGGAAAAAAAATATATAAAATAAAAAAAAACAGAAGGGACCTGATGCGGCGTCGATGAGAGGTGGACTGTATTTTTTTTCTTGACGATATATTTTGATGTGATTTGGTTGGCACATCAACTTCCAACACCGTGATGCAAATATCAAGGTAATGTGAGACCCAGAGAAATACAGAGACTAATATCGACTCATATAATAGTTGAAAATCATGTACATATGAGATGTTTTGATTGAAGCAATGACGAAAATGTCTCAGCTCATATAATAGTTGAAATTATGTAAGTGAGATGAATGATGCAATGATGAAAATATCTCAGCTCATATAATAATTGAAGTTATGCAAACGAGATGATTAACAGAAGTAATGACGAAAATATCAGATCATATAATAGTTGAGATTATGTACGTATGAGATGAACGATGCAATGATGAAAATATCAGCTCATATAATAGTTGAAGTTATGCACATATGAAATGAAAATATCAGCTCGTTTAATATTTGAAGTTATGTAATTGCGATGATTCACTGAAGTAATGACGAAAATATCAGATCATATAATAGTTGAGATTATGTACATATGAGATGAACTATGCAATGATGAAAATATCAGCTCATATAATAGTTGAAGTTATGTACATATGAGATGAACTATGCAATGATGAAAATATCAGCTCATATAATATTTGAAGTTATGTAAATGCGATGACTAACTGAAGCAACGACGAAAATATCAGATCATATAATAGTTGAGATTATGTACATATGAGATGAACTATGCAATGATGAAAATATCAGCTCATATAATATTTGAAACCATGTGAATGCGATGACTAACTGAAGCAATGACGAAAATATCAGACTCATTTAATAGTTGAAATCTTGCACATATGAGATGATTGATTGAAGTAATGACGAAAATATCAGATCATATAATAGTTGAAATCATGTACATATGACATGAACGATGCAATGATGAAAATATCAGCTCATATAATATTTGAAGTTATGTAATTGCGATGATTCACTGAAGTAATGACGAAAACATCTGATCATATAATAGTTGAGATTATGTACATATGAGATGAACTATGCAATGATGAAAATATCAGCTCATATAATAGTTGAAGTTATGTACATATGAAATGAAAATATCAGCTCGTTTAATATTTGAAGTTATGTAATTGCGATGATTCACTGAAGTAATGACGAAAACATCAGATCATATAATAGTTGAGATTATGTACATATGAGATGAACTATGCAATGATGAAAATATCAGCTCATATAATAGTTGAAGTTATGTACATATGAAATGAAAATGTCATGGACACATCACCCGTTCCAATCGATGAAACTTATACGAGGTTTTTTTTACTGCATGCACACTCGACGAATATTTGTCAGAGAAACAAGAAAAAACTATTTGGTTAATTTATATACATTAAAACAACTGACCTGATGCACACAACTTTATAAAAACTTCATTTATTAATTTTACAATTACTAATTTTAACACATGGGAATACAAAATATTTAAAATTCACTTAAAAATAACAAAGAGAGAGCTTAGCTCATACTCAACCAACTACATGATATAACACAAAAACACTTTTTACTGACTATACTATTCAGATATAAATTCGTAAGAAATAAGAGAGCAAAACTACCAAAAACAGTCCATTTTATAGAAAGCCAAAACTCTACAAATCACAGCTGTCAAGTTTACCAACGATCTCGAAACTATCGAATTAATAATATAGAATAACGAACACATAAATTCAATGTGAAAATTGAAAATATCGAATGAATGATCAAAATATACCGAACACGTCAATTCAAAATTGAAAGTTTCGTTGACATTTCAAAAGGATTGTTTTGGTAATGTTTTGCATAATTTTATAAATCTTTAATTGGTTTTGTTTTGATCCTAATTTAAAATATTTTGATTTTTCAGGTAAACTATTTAACAATTCACGATAATGCGTGAACAGGACCATTCACAATCCATATACCTTACGGATAGAATTAGGTATTAGTACAAACACAGAACAACAAACCCGGTGGTGAGTAGTATCGAATAACTTTTTTATAACAGATATTTCTAGACATAACTGTAAGAAATATCTTTCAATAATAAGGGGGTAATTTTGTGACCCGCTTGCTTTTACAATCTTTGTACACATTGTATACTCGGTGTATGTTGCACTATTTTTAAATACATTACACTCCCGGTGTATATTGGTTTAAGATTTCTTAACAGCTTACATTTTACATATAATTTTCATTAACTGATTTTTGTTTTAATTCTAAATTTTGTTTTTGATTTCTTTAAAATGCTAAATTGCATTTTATATCACGTACACCAAAATTATGTGTTTCCATTGGTGGGAACACATTGGATTTTGTTTGAATTCATCGGATGATATTTTATTATCATGGAGTGGGGAAAAATGTATAAAACCGTTAAAACTGTTAAAAACCGTTAAAATGTATAAAACCGTTTTATACATTATAAAATGTATAAAATGTAGCGTCTAAAACGGGTTGTTGTAGCGTGGTTCGACACAGTTTATACACTCAAAAAAATTCATCAAAAATCTGATTTTGTTGCGAACGTAAATTTTTTGATGCAAACGTAAATTCTTTGATGCAAATGATCTCGTTTATACTAAATTAACGCATATTTGTGGTACACATTTATTATTTGTAGTAAAGAAAAAATTTAATTAAGTGTATTTGCAACCATAGCTGTTTGTGTTGTAATAAGTTTGTTTGCTTTTGTGATGAAATAAAAGTCTGGCTGTTTAAAATACGTTTGAGGTGGAAGTACATTTTTCTTTGAGTGTACAGTTCTTGTTTTTCTTAAGATTTTCAATTTAGTTAAAATAAATAAAGTTATTTTTGAATTAAATTATAAATTTTTTTTGTGTTTTATAATTTCTTATTTTGTGCAAAGCCTACTCAGGAGAGTAGCACCCAACACTATCTCGTTGATTTTCCGGAAGCCATTAAGCGTGGCAAAGCAATCAGGAATTGCAATATATAAACTGGCATCTTGTGCGGAGTTAAGAGTTGTTAGCAATAATTTTGGTGTAAGTTATCTCAATACTAATTACTAAATTATGTTTTGTAAGGATAAGGAGTTTAATTTATTTCAGGTAGCAAAATCTACTGTACACGAATGTGTTTAACGGTTCATTAATGCAATGATGTGACATGTACGGGAGTACATAATTATGCCTACTGATGCGGAAGCAGTCAATATTTCTAATAGTTTTGAAAAAATTTCAGGAATTCCCAAAATTATCGGAGTAATTGATGGCACACATATACCAATCATTGCTCCTACAGCCGGTTTCAGAGATTTTGTAAATCGAAAAGACTGAACATCTTATAATGTGCAAGTTATGGCTGATTCAAATTATATGTATGTACATAAAAATTTATTCACACATTTAAAAGAATATAAACATAAAAATATATATATATCAGATAACAACTCGTTACCGTATTTAGATATGATGCTACACCGTGAAAGTAACAACAGGATAACAACGAACTACTACCAGAAGCCTAGTTCGAGGAATAGGTTGCTTAATTATAGATTTGAATACCCAAGTGCACAGAAGACCAGTGTAGTATATGACACTGTATCACGCATATTGAACATCACCTCAGCCAAGCATAAAATGGAAACTATAAAAGAAATATATAGGATCCTAGAAATGAATGGCTATTCACAAGGTCTCATAGGGAATATGATCAAGAAATACCACAACACCCAGGAAAGGAAGTGAATGTTGCTAGGGAACCAAAATCAACAAAATATAAAGGATTGATCTATTCAAGACATCTTTCCGAGAGCTTAGGTAAACTATTCATGAATAAAGATAAAAACTTAAGAATAGGCTATAAAACGGTCAAAAACGTGAGCAGAGTCATCAAGAAACCAAGTGATATGGAAATGAAAGATCAACATGGTGTAGTATATACATTTCCTTGTGCTAGTTGCAATGGCGAATACATAGGACAGACAGGTCAGAAACTAGGTACACGCATTATGCAACACCAGAATGGAGAAAAGGCTGGTAATAGACGAGCATGCAAAACAGCAGTGTGGTATATGTAAATAAACCTTTACGGGAATGACTATAGGAATAAACATCTCTCTCTCTCTTATCTCTTATAATTAACTGTACTCATAAATGAGTTTTATCATTTATAATGAAAGATAGAATAAAACAGTACTGATTGAACCATCAATATATAAAGTCTATTTATTCTTAATTCTACAACACAACAATATGGCGACGAGGCGGTAAGTTCACACGTATATTAAAAAGAAAACAGCAATTGTGAAACGTTTATGAAAGAAAAGTGAAAGTTATAATTACAATTTGAAGATAAACTATAAGTGAAGTGATTATAGAATGAGTTTTTTTGGAGCTTTAGAGCTGTTTGTTCCAGGTGAAAATTTTAATCTATGGATTCAACGATGTGAGCAATTTTTTGTTGTCAACAATATAGAAGAAGGGAAGAAAGTAGCCATGTTGATTACCCTCATGGGACCAACAACTTATGAAATATTATCATCGCTTTTGGCACCAAAGTCACCTGTTGAACAGACGTATAAAGTTTTAGTGAACACATTGTCTGCACATTTTGCTCCTAAAATAAATGAAACAGCTGAGAGATACAAGTTTTATTCACGTAATCAACGTGTTGGAGAATCAATCAGTGAATTTATAATTGAAATTAAAAGTATAGCAAAAACATGCAATTTTAGTAATTTTCTTGAAGAGGCATTACGTGATAGGTTGGTGTGTGGTATTTTAAACGATGGATTGAGGGCAAAATTATTGAATGAACCGGATTTGAAGTGGGACAAAAATCAGAGAGATAGCTGTAAACGATGCTCTAACACAACAAAATTTAAAAGTAATAAAACATTCACAACCAGCACAAGAAGTAACGGAGTTTGCCGACCAGATACAAAAAGTACAACTAAATGAGAAAGAAAGTGGACCTCAGAGTTCAGCAATGGGATTTCAACGGAGAAGTTATGAAAGTCGACCTAATTATCCGTCATTGGGATTTCAAAGGGGAATGCAGGAACGGAATTATATTTCAAATCAAATGCAAAATGGTTTCATATGTAATAGGTGTGGATTGAAACATCGCAAAGTAGATGAATGTAAGGTTATAAATTGGATTTGTTTCACCTGTGGTAGACGAGGTCACATAGCGGCTGTATGCAGACAAACTAGTTCATATAAACAAGGAAATCATCTTCATAACGTATCATCCATAAATTGTTTAAATATAGTTAATAATCCTTTGTTTATTTTTATTTTAGTGGAAGGTATCAATATATAATTTGAGGTTGATCCTGGTGCTTCAGTTACCATTCTTGAACAACAGGTATACGAAAAGTATTTTAAACATTTGCCGCTAACCGAAACGAACCGTAAACTAAAAAGTGCATCGGGACATTCCATGAATTTAATTGGAAGTATAGAAGTTAATGTAAGTACATTTGAAGTTAAATTTGAGCTTGTAATTTCAAAATCAGAAAACTTAGAGGTACCGTTACTCGGTCGAAATTGGTTGGATGTAATTTATCCAAATTGGAAAAACGATTGGGGATACTCTCTTACATCACGTTTAAATGTATCAAATATTGAGAAAGTTGAAGTTTCAAAATCAATGTCGATCGAAGATTTAAAAACAAAATTTCCAAATGTTTTTTCGAACAACCTTTCGAGCCCAATAAAGAATTTCCAAGCAACTTTGTTTTTGGAAGATAATGCAAAACCTATTTTTCATAGATCGTATACGGTTCCGTTTAAAATGAAAGAAATGGTTGAAAGTGAACTGAAGAGATTGTGTGATGATGGCATTATTGAACCTGTACATCATTCCCATTGGGCTAGTCCGATTGTGGTGGTACCAAAACCAAACTCAATTCGTATTTGTGTAGATTTTAAAGTAACGTTGAATAAATATGTGAAAACGGAGCATTATCCGTTACCATGTATTGAAGATTGTCTAGCCAATTTGTCAGGCTATAACATTTTCTGCGTGTTGGACCTTGCAGGGGCATACCAGTAGCTAGCGGTTAATGAAAACTCAAGAGAATTGTTGACAATTACCACACATAAAGGGTTGTTCGGATACTTACGTCTGCCCTTCGGTATTTCATCAGCTCCTTCGCAATTTCAATGCGTGATGGACCAGATTCTTTGCGGATTAGAAGGAGTGGTGTGTTTTTTAGATGATATATTAATAGGTGGTGAAAGTGTGAAAGATAGTGAAGGGAAGTTGGTGAAAGTTCTTGAAAGATTAGAAGAAAATAATGTTAGGTTAAATCAAAATAAATGCCAACTTTTTGTAAAGTCAGTAAAGTTTTTAGGTCACATAATTTCAGGAGAAGGGTTAAGACCTAATCCAGATAAAGTAAAAGCTGTAGAAGAGGCTAGAGTTCCGAAAAATATAAAAGAGCTTCAGGCATATTTAGGGTTAATTAATTTTTATGGGAAATTTATTCCAAACTTGTCATCAAGGTTGCTTCCGCTGTATTCTTTATTAAAATCAAAGAATAATTTTACTTGGTCTGACGAATGTCAACAATGTTTTGAGGAAAGTAAAAAATGTTTGCTAAGCAGTAACCTATTGGTTCATTTCGATCCAAATAAACAATTAGCTATTTCTGTTGATGCTAGTCCGTATGGGCGGCTTGGGGCCGTGTTATCTCATATTATTGATGGGGAGGAAAGACCAATATTTTTTGCATCAAGGACTTTATCTAAAGCCGAATCTAACTACTCGCAAATCCACCGGGAAGCTTTAAGTGTAATTTTTGCTTTAAAGAAATTCCACAAATTTGTATATGGGCACAAGTTTATCATTTTTTCCGATCATCAACCTCTAAAAGAGATATTTAACCCTAAAAAAAGTACATCTGCAATTGCAGCAGCAAGATTACAGAGATGGCAAGTTATAGTGTCAACATATCAGTGTCAAGTTTTGTATAGGAAGGGCTCGCAAAATTCAAATGCAGATGGGTTATCACGCTTACCCTTGCCATCTGCAGACTCAGACGATAATCTTGAGGAAATATCATTTGTCAATTCATTTAATGATGTGAATAGCCCAATCGATTTTAAAACAGTTGAAAAATGCACAATTGAGGACAAGGTTTTGAGAGAAGTTATTCATTTTTGTAAAAATGGGTGGCCAAATAACCCACAAAGTCTAGATGCTCATTTAAAATATTATTGGTCTAAACGTTTGTTTTTATCGGAAGAGAATAATTGTTTGTTTCATGGATTTCGTTTAGTGATTCCGGATTGTCTGAAGGAGAAAGTGTTAGGTATTCTACACGACACACATATCGGTATTGTAAAAATAAAAATTCTGGCTAGAAGCTATGTTTGGTGGAGAGAAATTGAATCCGATATTATGAGATTTGTTGAATGTTGTACAGCTTGTTCTGAAAATCAAAATAGTAAGCCTAGTGTTTGTATTCCTTGGAAAACATTGAGAAACCCTTTGAACGAGTACATATAGATTTCTTTTTCTTCGGTCCACACAACGTATCGCTATTGGTAGATAGTCATAGTAAATGGATGGAGTTAGGTGTTATGAAGTATATGACTGCCGAAAAGGTGATATTGTTTTTTAACGCCAAGTTTTCAATATTTGGATATCCAACTGAATTATGCTCCGATAACGGTCCACCTTTTAATTCATATAAGTTTTTAAACTACTGTAAAGAGAAAGACATTAAGGTACTTAAGAGTCCAGCGTATCATCCGTAAAGTAATGGAATCGCGGAACGAGCTGTTCAGACCGTTAAGAAATCTTTAAAGAAGAGTTTATATGACGGAAAAGAATCTAATTTATCCTTCAATCAAAAATTGGATAAATTTTTGTTTAAATACAGAAATACCTGTTGTACAGTAACGGGAACGACACCAGCTGAAAAATTATTTAGATTTAAACCTAAACTAGAAATAGATAATATAAATCCAATAAATTTAAATATATTTAGAGAAAATTTGGAAAGAAAATTTGATGTTAGAATTAATAAAAATGTTAGAAATAATGTTAGGAATAGACACAAACTAAATTCATTTAAGATTGGCGAAAAGATATTATTTAGGTGTGTTTTCAATAATATAGTTAAGTGGATACCAGCTGTAATCTATAAAATTTTAAGTAATGTTAGATTTGTTTTGAATTTGCATGGAGTTTTAAAACACGTACATGCTGATCAAATTAAGGAATTTAAATATAATAAATCAGAATCACTTGTTATTAAAAATAAACAATGTATTACGAATAAGCCAGAAAATCAAGTAGAACACAGAAATAATACTAGAAAAAGAACGAGAAGTGAAGATTTTATTTTGCGAAGGTCAAAAAGAGTTAGAAGGTATCCTGATCGTTTAGGTTATGGTAATTAAAGCCGCAAAATAAAATGTTTACTCAGATAGGTTGGGATGCATAGGAGGTTAAGCTAGGTTAATACTAATTAATCAAACGATTTCAAAAGGGCACAGGTTCCAATATAACAAAACCAAAATTCTCATAATGAAAGCTGACTGGAAGAAATGAATCTGTAAATATTCATGAATTGCATGAATCTATAAATATTCATGTACGAAGGAAAACATCCATCAATCTGAGGTCGGATTTGGAATCACTAAACCCGACATACGCACAAATCCTAAAACACATAGGTAAACAGCAAGTACATGTGAACTAATCAACTAAATTTTACAAGACATAATATCAAGAATAATAAACAGCAAAAAATGTTTAAAATCCAAACACGAATCAACGACCTTTACTCATTATGATATAACTTGTATATAATTTTTAATTTGATTATTTTCATTAGTATATAAGAATTTTATTATTTTATTTGTTTATGACAAGGAAAAAATTGTATATATTAGTAGAAGATAATTGGTTAAATTAAATGAATTCTAAGTTCTGTTTGGTGAATGTAAGTACATAGTTTCATATTGTTTAGTGTTAATGGTAATTTTAAGCTTATTAATTGTATTATTTTTCTTATTGTAAACTAGAAACTATACTGAAGAGGGTCCCAGCAAGGACCGAAATATTTATGAAAAAATAAAATATGTAATGGGAACATCGTTTGTGAAATAGGTAGGATAAGTATGGAAGGCCGTTTAAGTTTTATGTTTTGATTATCGCTATTAATCGCTCACTACACTACACTTTAACTGCCGAACACTCCCACGGCCCCAAATGACTGAGCGAAGTCGATTGAGAGATTTCGGAGTTCAGTCAGAGTGGAAATTTCTCGTAAGTGCAATCTTAGCTCCTATCTGGAGGTCTAGTGTTGTAGTCGACCACACCAGTCTCTTATTCATTGTACAACTTTAAAGATTATTTACACGTTATATACCCGGTGTATGAACATACATTCATTGTACAACTTTAAATCAAATTATACACGCTATACAGCCGTTGTATAAACATACATTGTACAATCCAAATCAAATTTCATTAAATAAGCAATTTCACAATGTAAATTATTATTAATTATAAAAGAATTGATTTTTTGATTGTTCAAAAATGCCTATTTACATTTTTGATCACGTAAGCCATTTTTCATTGGTGGAATATGAGACCAGAATTTTGATTGGTCGATAATTTTAAAGTATCTTCAAAAAGCCAGTTGTAGTCAGTTGTGGTGCGGTATCCGAAGAGCTAAGAAGCTCTAATGTGTTCTTGTTAGAAAAGTTATGGTTATAGTAATGGCGAATACAGCATCTAAATTACTAGAAGAAGTGTGATTATTTTGGATTACATAAGATTGAATACTTGAAGATTGGATGAATCGTTTTATAACTTTTAAATATAAAATAAAGAAGTAGTTATTATTCATTGATACCTAAATTTGGCAAACTGAGGATCCATTATGGGCAACGGAAATTAAAAATAAATAATAAAAATGAATAATTCAAAGAAAAGATAGCATTAAAATAAAAATCATAAAAAATTAAATATGGCGACATCACACACTGAAATTAAAATTAAAACTTTAAAAGACGCCGAAATATGGATGTGTTAAAAAATTTCAAATCGAAACATTTTTTTTGCAATTTCGGATCACAATTCAACGTATTTCGATATTGTCAACTAGATCAAAAAGTGGGTTTTTTCCGCACTGTTTAATTTGCGGAAATTGTTTTATTTTTCCGCACTGTTTCATAGAAAATTGTCTCAATGCTAAGTTGATAATAGAAATGTTTACTTATATTTTAATATGAATGTTGATTGTAAAAAATTTGGTTGCAGAATAATTTTGTTTAATTGTGTTTTCGAAATTGCGACGCGTGCGGAAAAAATCAACTTTGTGCAACTAGATACACAAAGTACTATTGAAGGTATTCTTAATATAACAAACGGTGAAGAAAATTTAATATAAACGCAAGACGACATTCTCAAAAATAAATAAAAATTAAAAAACGCTAAAACTCGACGCATCATTGTTGCTTCGATTGAAACGACATTATTTGTTCCGTAGTTTATCAATAATTTAAATGAATTTAAATTAACCGCCAAAATGAATGTATTTAGTACAATTTTCATGATTATCATTTGCGCCATCTTTAGTCAAAAATAGTAGATTTTTATACAAGTGGTGAAAACGTCTCTTTTTGCGTGACTGAACGGTTTGTCCACGAGACGCGATAGCGTCGAGTGGAATAAGTTCAGGAACGCAAAAAGAGACGTTTTCACCACGCGTAGAAAACGCTATTTTTTCTACGCTTGTGAATATAAAAGATAATATTTACAAATTCATCTACAAAAAATTTACAAAACAACATATCTAAATTTGACTGTGGAAAAAATAAACAAGATTGTATTTATATATAGCATTTTTACCAGTGTAAAATAATGTTATTATTGTGTTCGCCTACAGATGGAATAATAACAGGCGAACACAATAATAACATTATTTTACACTGGTAAAAATGCTATATATTGTGGTACCTATCTTCGGAAGGTATCCACGAAAACAACTTCGGTCGACAAGATAACCTTTTTACTTTGAGAATCGCTTAACTTCTTGGTTTATTAAAACTCACAATATCATAACACTTTCGGTTTTATTATTTTCCTATTTCAATATAATGTTTTTCTTATATTATTATGGTATATTATAATTTTTGAAAATTGGGGCTCTACAATATAAATACAATCTTGTTTATTTTTTACACAGTCAAATTTAGATATGTCGTTTTGTAACTTTTTAGTAGATGAATTTGACAATATGAATAATGAAAATAGTTCATATATTTTCTCTAAAAACTTTTACTGATATTACAGATATTTTTTTTACCGACTGGAAGTCATCGTTTAAAGTATAAATTTAAAAAATTGTAGGTAAATTGTCGAATAAAAACAAATATAAATAAATTTTTTAATAAAATTTAAATTTATTTAATAAATTTTTTTTTTTGCGGAAAGAACTCAGAGAATATATTTTATATCTGACAGTTAACTATCGGAGGAAAAAATTATACGATAAATCTGATACAAATTTTATTTTATCGCTCCGATTTCTCCGATATAGAAAAAAACACACTCATTATTAGTTTAATTAACTAATTACACACAATTGATATAATGATTAGTTTCGATTCGATTCGATCAAAATATTCAAAATATTCAATCCCTTCAAAATACTGCAAAATATAAAATAAAATACTTCAAAATATAAAATAAAATTTGTATCAGATTTATCGTATAATTTTTTCCTCCGATAGTTAACTGTCAGATATAAAATATATTCTCTGAGTTCTTTCCGCAAAAAAAAAAATTTATTAAATAAATTTAAATTTTATTAAAAAATTTATTTATATTTGTTTTTATTCGACAATTTACCTACAATTTTTTAAATTTATACTTTAAACGATGACTTCCAGTCGGTAAAAAAAATATCTGTAATATGCGATATTGACAGAAATAAACACAGCAACCGAAACAACAACAGAAACAGTTAATCAAATTCAATCTCAAATATTTAATCCTTTAAATAACCACCACCTGTAGGCGACCACCGAACCTTATTTACTTTCAGTCCTAGTAACTGAAAACATTTTCAGTCACTACTTAGAAAAAGTTTCCCTTTCACATAGGTTTTACTATATATTAAAATGACATTTTCGTAGCTTGAAGTAGAAAAAATAATGTTATTGTGTGTAGTACTAAATTATATTCTTCCGGCATATTTGTTTTATTTTTTGATAAAGTCGCATGTCTGCTTGCTTGCGTACTAAAATCTATAATAATAAAATAAAGTGTTTGTCTGTCTGCGTGCGCTCTCCAGCGAAATCTGTAGCACACAGGAGTCTGAAATTTTGTCAGGAGAAGGCCATTAACAGGTACTAATGCACCTCGGAGCCGAAATTTTAAAATTTAATTTAGATTTTTTATAATTAATAATTTTAATTTTCCTAATGGTTAAATGTATGCCTAAATGTATATTATATTTTATACTTGAATTTTATTCAACTTTTACTCAGGTCTCTTTGATCGATTTTTTTTTCCGCAAAACAGAATTACCATTCAAATAGAAAATTAAAGTATAATGTGACAATAAAATTCATTTAGATGAAAATTATATACATTTATATATTTATTATATACATACATGATACAATTGTATGTATCCAGCACATTAAGTTGCAACAAATATTTCTAATTTACAACAAACATGTTCTTGGTTTGGTGTATATACATGTGTAATACATATTTTATTTGGTTTAAATATATGTGATACATGTTCAAAATATAGAAAATTGGAAAATTGAAAAATTCTTTTCCTCTTTTTAGAAACATTGATGCAGCAAATTTTTGCAATGAAACCTTTGTATTGAAGAAAAGGATTATGAATCAATAATATCAAAGCTACAGGTTGAAAGCGTTTTACTTATTAAGAAAAATATGCGTCCCCATTAATTTCAAAAACAAACAAACAATGTAGGTTATTTGAAGAAATCGGTAAAATATATGCAAATATGTCAACAAATGAAGTGATTTGACTGGTTTTAGATTAGTATATAAGTCTGGATTTATAAATAATATTATTCTTATTATTATTTTTATATTATACTACAAATTAGTCTTATTATTATGTCTGTCCAAATTTTTTTTTTAAACTCTGGCAGAAATGTCGAAATAAGACGATGGCCATAAATCGACAAAACCCAAAAAACGAAAACCTTCACTAAAAATGCTGTAATTCTTAGACCGGTTTTTCGATCAAAATCGTGTTTCGTATCAAACACCTGCGCTATGCATTTAGTCTGCTCTTCAAAGTTTTCTTTCAGTGACATGCTCCATTACTAATAAAAGCACACAGAGCAGAGCGCATGTAGAGCATTGGAAATAGTTGGTAAAATATATTTGAAAATCTAAATTGACTTTAGTTAAGATCACCAAATAATCTGGATAGATTGATAAATGAAATTAGTCAACATGAAATGGAACGATAAAACAGTAAATTTTAGTGCGGTGTGCTTATTTTGTATCGCAAGTATGACGGTTCCAGAGTAAGTCATTGACAACTGTAACACCCAATAAACGAATGTTTTGACGTTCGCCTAATTTTTCGCGACACATATTAAGTCGATTAACGCGAAAAATTGCAAGTGTTTAATTTAAACTCTCCGAAACTCTTTACCAATCACTTTCAAATGTCGACCTTCCTTTCAATTTTCAAACTATCTGGATTGATCAGCTAGAGTGCTAATGATCTCTTTTATTCATATTTCCCAAATGAAAAAATTAAAATACGCTTCTTCTATTCTCATTACGACTCTTTGAAATTATTCTTACTAATTCAACAAAATCTACGCACACAAACTTTTTTATAGGCGTAGCAACGTACGCCGGGTCCTGCTAGTATTAAATATTGTAAGTTTAAACCTTATTATAATAAAAAGTGTTTATATCAAGTATTTGGTGAGTTCTCATTTATTTACGCAATACAGTCCACACTGCAGAAGGAAAATAATTAAAAGAAAAATAAATTGTGTCGAACCACGACCACGTCGCCACATTAATGATTTATATAATGTCTCGTAAAACTACTTTCGAGATGATGTCTAGTTTAAAAAATATATTGGAAAATGACAATCAACATCAAAAGTGCACATTACTATCTCAATTTTATAATTTTAGAATTGACGGAAATCTCAACACCATTACAAATATAGGCAATATTAAAAATATTGCATTCAAAATAAACTTAATCAGCTAAATCAACCAATAGATGACGTAATGATTATAACCAAAAAACTTACTGTATTACCATCAAGATATGGGTAGTTCTACAAACATAGGAATTTTGGACGGCTCTGCTTATTTCATATATTAATATAAAAAAAATTTTTTTTTCACATGAAATTTGTAAACCTTAACTATGTCTAGCTGGTCACCCAAAATAAACCCGCTTCGAAATATATGTCTTAGAAAAAAAATTATTCAAAACGTCAAATTATCAGTCCCCTGGCGTGTCCCACCTTGAAATTCAAAGCTGGTAAACTAAATAATCAATGATTCTAAGTGTGTAGAGACAAATTTACTCTGTAGTAATAATTTTGAATAATGAAGCTTTAATAATGTGTAGATAATCATAACATTACTCTATATTTAATATTAGATATATCCTATTAAAGTTTGTCCCACCAATTTGTTATTATTCTCTTGCCCAATCAAAACACATTGAAAATATTGGAAATTCATATTTCTATCAAGTTATCGCTCGTCACAGGAATTAATTAAAGTTCAATAAATATATTATTGCAAGTGTTTTACTTAGTCCGAGGTTTTATCATTCAAAACAGTCATCATTAGTAGCAAGATCGTGTGTTGTCCAGTCAAATTGCCAGTCCCCTGGCAAGTATTTTCGTCAAAAGTATTTTAATTACAGGTAACATTGTAATTTTATACGTCGTATGTTTTGCCTTGGTATAGAATCCATTTATTTTTTTTTTTAGACGTAATTTTGTCATTTTTAAGCGAAATACTGACAAATCATCAGTCCCCTGTTCTCAGTCCCCTGGAAGATTTAAAAGCGGGCAAACTTAGATAAATGTTTATTTCGTATTTTGAGATAATATTAAGATAATTTTGAGTTAATTTAGGATTAAGAAGGATATTTTTTAATTTTGACTCTTGTATTTTTTTGTTTTTTTTTTTTGTTTTTTATTGTATTGTATTTTTTTTTTTTTTTTGACTGGCCACATTCAGAAAAGTTGAAAGAACGTCATCAACTTTAACTAAAACTAGTTGCCAGAACTTATACGCAAAAAACATGTCGTGCCGTAATCAGCTCCATTTTCTTCCTTCGTGTGTAGAACTACCCATATCAAAATTTTGTAACTGCTTGAAATCTACAGAACAAAATAAAAAAACATTAACCAATTTAACGTCAAGATTATTGCAAATGGAGGAAATGGATATACACGAAGAAAATAAAATGTTAATGGCTTTTATATCAAACAAGAACTATAATAAATATGGAAATTTCAAAACGGAAATTTCAAAACTAAAACAAACACGTGTAAAATTTGTAATAAAAATAATTACCTTACTAATAATAGTTATTTTAGCAACAAACAAGGAGATAATGAATGTAAAATCTGCAATAAAAAAAAATCATAGAACTGAACAATGTTATAATAAAAATAAACAAAGAAATCAAAATGCAGCATTTATAAATCGGAAAAAATCAAATAATAATAATGAAGAAAATGGTGATCATGTATTTTTAAATAATAAAGAAAAAGATAGTGTTGAATTTATTGTTGATTTAGGTGCTACAACACATTTTGTCTGGATTCGTTTTATGTTAGAAGTTAAAATGTTTCAGTTTAAACGTGGTGTACGCCATTGTGAAACGGGGGAGTCACAGGTATAGGGGGGAGTCACAAGGTGGCCCAGCGGTCAGTCCTTTGGACTCATTGGCCGTTGCGAACCAGTTGGTGGAACAACAAATTCAACCGCCTGAGCCCACAACTCCCAGAAGGCTCAAAAGGGCCACACGTAACTGGGTTGAAATCAATGACTTGAAGAAAGTGAAACATTGGGCAGAGACTGGGGCGGTGCTTGTCCAACTTGGTGGGGGAGTGGCTGCCGAAGTCTCTGTCAGTCAAGATGACGTGGGTCAACCCCTACAACCTACAGAAGAGAAGAAAATTTAATTAATGTATTTCATTATATTTTGGAATGAAACTTTGTGTTTTCTCCGTAAATGAATTTTGAATAATTTTTTTCTTTAAATGGTAGGCTTAAGAAGCCATCTATAGGGTTCACCCTTTAACATTGATTTCTTTCCCCAGGAACTTCTTCAATGGAGTAAAGTGGGGCATCAATTTTATTTTTCTGGTTAGTTTGAGCCTTAAAGTCTGGTGCGTCTGGCACTTTAGAAGGAGCTGAAATACCCAGCTCCATCTAACGTGAAGCAAATACGTCGTCTTCTGGGTATGACGAGAAGGTACCAGCAATTCATTCCGAATTATGCGAGTGTGGTAGCTCCGAAAAAAAAGAAAGAGAAATAAAAAAAGAGAGTTCATCACTTTAATTTATTGTAAATGAAAAATATATAAAAATTCAGAATCGGATAGGTAACGAGATGTTACAAATGACAAATAAGTAACGGAATTGTAAATAGAATTAATTGATAAAAATTGTAAATTAATAGTAAATAAATGTAAATCTGTGTGCTTAATTTATGTGTATCTTATTTGATAAATTGCAATTGTATGGTGACAGTAAAAATAACAAAAAGCGCTATCAAAAACTTAATTTCTAAATGAAAATATGACGCCGCACACGCGTCTTTATGTTACACAAAAAATATCAGAAAAATTAAATTAAATGGCATTACATTAAAAAAAAAATTTTTATCTATAGTACAAAATAACTAATCGTCTCCATGATAATAATAAAAAAAAGTTATCTAACACAACAAAGAAAAATCACAATTTAATGCAATCAATATTAGTTAAAATAGGTAATACGTTATTTATGCACGAGTATCTAAACTAATTACAATCATCTTACGTTATTTAATCGCCAAATCTTAATATTGATGAATAGATAATAATGGCGGCGCGTCATCATTAAAAAATAAAAGAAACAAACAAAATGTTTCAACAAACAATAAATAAAAATAATAACCCAGTAGAAAATAAGGTAACGTTGAAATTGGCATTTCAACGAAGAATGATGAAAGGGATATAAATATATAGTATACAGTATAGAGAAAGAGATAACATTACTTTAGTTTGTGTATTCTTTTGGGTTTTGGTTCCCAGCAAAAAATGTAACGTATAATTTACGTTGAAAAAACGTTAAATGTCATCACTTTAAAATTGGAGAGGAAATTTAATGATAATTGACCGTCACGTGACAGTACAGCCATATTTATTTACACAGAAAACACACAGAAATATAATTATTGGAGACCCCGCAATAGTTTTCATACAAAATTTAGCAAATTTCCTAACTCTGTGAATTTTTACAAATTTTTCTGTCAATCAGTGTCGAAACGTATGTGGGGGGAACGGTCTGAATTTTGCACTATTTTGACAATAACTCAAAAACTGGGCACCACAAAATTCTCTCGCTCTTTCAAATGACACCCCACTCGCTTGGGTAAAAAAAGTTTTTTTTTTTACCCCCTCTACCCCGGTCCACTAAACACACAGAAATATAATTATTGGAGACTTCACTATAGTTTTCGTACAAAATTTAGCAAATTTCCTAACTCTGTGAATTTTTACAAATTTTTCTGTCAATCAGTGTCGAAACATATGGGGGGGAACGGTCTGGAATTTGCACTTTTTCGACAGTAACTCAAAAACTGGCCACTGCAAAATTCTAAAAAAAATTGCAACGAATTCTAAATTAGGTGCTCTATCAAATGACACCCCACTCGCTTGGGTAAAAAAATTTCCTAACTCTGTGAATTTTTACAAATTTTTCTGTCAATCAGTGTCGGAACGTAGGGGGGGGGGACGGTCTAAACTCGCACTTGTTTTACTATAACTCAAAAACTGGGCATCGCAAAATTCTAAAAAAAATTGCTTTGTTTTTTAAATTAAGTGCTCTTTCAAATGACACCACACTTGACCACATTTTAAATAGTGTTTTTACCCCTCCTCATTTCCACCCCCTTAATAAATCTAAGTATGGAAATATGACACTTTTTTATATTGCTTATTAAAAACATACTAGTTTTTCTATCATTCCAAGTACATTTGAAAATTTTCGATCAGATAGGTTCGGAGCTAATCGAGATAAGAAAACGCGAAAAAAACGTCATTATTCAAAATTATACAAAAAATGGTGAGGTGTAAAATTCTAAAATAAATTTTTATGGAATACTGAAATGAAGCCCTTTCATATGATACCCTACTTGAATCTATAAAAAAATGTATTTTCTCAAAGGTCTCACATCGCAGCCCTGTAAACCAAACGAAAACCACTTTAGTTTTATTTGTATCCGTCATTTCATGTGGACAGATTAGTTTTATACGCATGCCAAATTTCAAGTCCATAGCATTTATGGTTTATGAGATAATCGATATAATGTGAAAAACACGTTTTACTCTCACCAATAGTGCTCCGTATAAAAAACGGAACCCTAAAAACGCTAAAACTCGATGCATCATTGTTGCTTCGATTGAAACGACATTATTTGTTCCGTAGTTTTATTATATATTTTTATAAATAATTTTATTTTAAATCATAATTATTGTTATGTTCTCTAATAATAAATAGCAATAAAAAAATATATAAATTTACAATGAAATACATAACACAATTTTCAATTATTAGTTGCTTAAAATTTTAAATACTGCATATGTAAATATTTGCCAATTCGTACGAACGATATTTTACCTTAGTTGGTTTATGTCTCGACTATTAAAAACGATAAAAACCTTATGTTCCATTGAACTATAGAATAAATTTCCTTTTATTGAGCAATCAATTCTTACGTCAAAAATTCTAAAATTCACTTTCCCTTTGAAGATCAACGCGTACAGATTGGTAAATATTAAATAAAATATATTATTTAAAATTAAAGATTTGATTAAATAAAATTTATAACTAAAAGACACTAATTAAAATTTAAAGATATTTTTTATTACAATTAAATTAAATATGTGGTAATTAAATTGTTATTGAAATCTATATATATATTTGTAAATTAAATAATATTTCTATAAAACAAGACATTTTTGTTGCTTTCTTCATTTTTTATTTTTGTTGGTGCAATAAATGTTGTTATGATATAAACACTCAGTGCATCCAAATAAAGGTTTAGTTGATAGTTTTGTGATGTATTTCTAAAATAGTGCATTAAATTGAAAGTCTGCTTCCATTCATCCATTTCTTTTAAGTTTGCGCGTTCGATTAAAAACTAAGCATCGTTCAAGCGCATTCATTTTGGTCCTTCGAGCCGGATTTTGGAACCAATTCCTATTTTGCATAACATTTCGTGAATATTACGCGCGTTTAATTAATACTATTAGAACTTTAATAAAGACATTTGAATTATATAGTGTTGAGTGTAGTTACTGTTTACATATTTTAGTTTCACAACACTATTTTTTATTTGGAACAATATTAGTATAATTGTATTCCAAAATGTCTGAGTTGTCAGCTCTAATTAAAAAACGCGGTACAATAAAAAGTACTGTCACAAATATTAAGAAATTTGCTGATAAATGCTTGGCGGAATTAGATGCTGGCCAAGCTTCTAATAAAGAGCAAATTGAAACTAGGCTGGAAAAATTAAATGAAGTTTGGGCTGAGTTTCATGATGTCGATAATCAAATAGTTCTTAATGCTGGACAAATGTCTGAATCTGATGAATTTCAAGACAGGTATTTTGATACTAAAGCATCACTCAAGAGGCTATTGAATATTCGCAGTCCTAGTATTGCCGTTAACCAATTGGATAATACCCAGAGTCGTACAATGTTCGAGGGATTTGGTGATCGATCTACTTATCACGCTTCAGATATTCGATTACCACGTGTTATTATTGAACCTTTCACTGGTGATTATGCAAAATGGCAATCTTTTCAAGATCAGTTCACTAATACTGTACATAATGTTGAAACTTTATCGAATGTACACAAATTTCAGTATTTGAAAGGGTTACTTAAAGGTGATGCTGCATCCTTAATTAGACATATGCCGATTACAGATGCTAATTACAACGAAGCTTGGGAAAAGTTAGTGAAACGTTATGACAAGAAAAAAAATGTTAAAGAATTAATTGATGTGTTTATTAATCAACCAGCAGCAGTATCGGGAACAATAAAACCACTACGTCAAATATGCGATATATCTGATGAGATATTACGAGGTCTAAAGGCACTTGGCAGTTCGTGGGAATCGAGAGATCCGTGGCTGATTTATATATTGTTTAAGAAGTTAGATGCAGATACACAACAGGCATGGGCTCAACACTCTAATAATATAGATTTTCCAACAGTAGATGACTTATTGAAATTCCTAACAGATCGTTGTGATGCTTTGGAGGCTTGCGCTGGACCTAGAAAAACTTTCTCCAATCGACCGCCTGCCACAACTAAAGTGCATTCTACGTTTACAAAAGCTAGTTCATGTGCGATGTGTAGTAATAATCATCCTCTTTTTAGATGTTTTCGGTTCAAGAGACTAGGGGCGCAGGCAAGAAAGCAATTTGTGATACAAAACAATTTGTGTCATCTATGTTTGAAACCAGACCACGATTTAAGTTCTTGCACTATGGATTTAAAATGCTTTTTCTGCAAAGAGAAACATCACACACTAGTGCATATCAAAGATGGAACATCTACGAATGATCAACAACCTACAACCTCAAACCACTATGCTGCTGATACGCACACCACAGTCGCTTTGGGACTATGTAATCTCACCGTTGATGAAAGCAACCCAACATGTAATCATAAATCTGATTTGGTTAGTGAAAATAAACAAAGTTCGGTTTCGGGTTCAGTGTCGTTTTCGCGAAATAAAAAATATATTTACCAATCTGATATTAAAAACGCAAAATTTAATTGCTCTTCTCCCTCTCGCAGTGTAACTGATATAAATCCTTCGCACACGTTATTGTCAACATTATTATTGCACGTTAGTGATTCTACAGGAAAAATTCACACTGCTAGGGCTTTACTCGATTCTGGCTCTCAATCGACTCTAATCAGCGAAACTTGTGTGCAGCGTATTAGACTACTACGAAAGCAAGCTTGTGTTTCTGTTGACGGACTTGCCGCAAAAAAAGCTGGTGTAACAAAAGGATTAGTGGAGCTGGAAATTACTTCAATACATGATAAGAATACATTGTTAAAAATTAAAGCTTTAATACTTCCTAAATTAACGTCATTATTGCCATCTCGGAAGATTGATGACTCAAAATGGTCTAAAGTACGAGAATTGGAATTAGCTGATCCCACCTATAACACACCTGGTGAAATTGATTTAATTCTTGGTGCTGATGTATTCTTTGATATTATTCTTCCGGATCAAATTAAAACTAAAGATCATCCATGTGCTCAACTCACAATATTTGGTTGGATTTTGGGTGGCCGCTTTAATTCAAAAAATGATATGAATAGACAGCCGATGAAAACCTTTCATACGGTTACATCAAATTTCGAAGATGAGTTAAAGGCATTACAAAAATTCTGGGAGTTAGAAGAAGTTTATAGTCCTCCACAATATACACATTCTGAGCAGTTGGCGGAAAATCATTATATTCAAAATCTTAGCCGAGGTGAAGATGGAAAATATATTGTCAAACTTCCATTTAAAGATTCGCCTCAGCTTCTGGGAAGTTCCATTCACGCTGCTAAAGTAAGACTTTTTGCCATGGAACGACGATTTAAAAAAAACATCGAGCTTAAAAACCAATATTGCAAGTTTATGGAGGAATATGAGAATTTGGGTCATATGGAAAAGGTTCCAAATAGTGAAGTTGATTCATCGGATCATTATTATTTGCCACATCATGCTGTATTGAAGGACGTTAGTACTACTACAAAACTTCGCGCTGTTTTTGATGGTTCTTGTGTTACAGCGAGTGGTATTTCGTTAAATGATATATTATTAGTTGGACCTACGATTCAGCAAAATTTAATGACTATCATTTTAAGGTTTCGTCTTCACAAAATAGCAATCACTGCAGATGTGGAGAAGATGTATCGCCAAGTCACGGTGCACAACGAAGACAGAAACTTTCAGAGAATCGTATGGCGCAATAACTCATCTGATGAAATAACACACTACAAATTATCAACAGTGACATATGGAACTTCCAGTGCTCCTTTTTTAGCAATTAGAACATTGCATCAAATTGCCAAGGATTATGAAAAAGATTTTCAGTTAGCCGCCACAATCGCAACAAAGGACTTTTACGTCGATGATATGTTAACTGGATGCGATAATATACTCCAAGCAAAGGATATAGTTCAACAGATGTCATCTATGTTAAGCAAGGGTGGTTTTAAATTACGAAAATGGATGTCTAATTCATATGATCTTATAAAGATAATTCCAGAAGCAGATCGTGAAATTGAACCACTTAAACTGGATGATTGTGCCACAGTCAAAACTTTAGGATTACATTGGAATCCAGCTAAAGACTATTTTTCATTCAAAGTGGCCTCTATTCCTGATCAAAAAGCAACGAAAAGAACACTGATATCAGAAGCGGCTAAGATTTTTGATCCATTAGGATGGCTTGCACCTATAACCGTATCAGTTAAAATTCTATTCCAGTCTCTGTGGCTGCAAAAATTAGATTGGGACGATGAACTACCTGAACGTATAAAGAAACAATGGATTGAAATGAAAAGCTGTTTGTCTGACATAGAGAAAATTCTAATACCTAGATTATTATTTCCATCATCAGAAAATAAAAGAAATATACAACTACACATATTTTCCGATGCATCAGAATCAGCATATGGTGCAGTGGCGTATATTCGATGCGAAGATGATCAAGGAATTATAACAACACACATGATTACCGCTAAAACAAAAGTAGCTCCAATCAAACAAGTTTCGTTACCCCGATTGGAGCTTTGTGGAGCTGTCCTGCTTTGTCGTCTGGCAAAATTTATAATTTTATCCATGGATATACATTTTAACGATATCTATGCTTGGACAGATTCTGCAATCGTTTTGCACTGGCTATCAGATCACCCTCGACGATGGAAATGCTTCATTGGGAATCGTACATCTGAAATATTAGATTTCCTTCCTCGTCAACATTGGAGGCATATTACATCAAACGAAAATCCTGCAGATCTTGCTTCTCGTGGTTTATCACCTTTATTACTAGCTGATTCCAGTATGTGGTGGAATGGCCCAACATTTCTTAATAAAAGTGAAAAGTGTTGGCCTTCAGCCAAAGTGAACGATGAAGTGAAAAATATTAATATTAGTGATTTAGAAGAAAGACCTAACTTTATAAAAACCTTTCATACTAATATTAAAATGAACATTATATCTAACCTCTTTGAGAAAATATCAAAGTTTTCAAAAATCAAAAGAATAATAAGTTATATTTTCAGATTCATATCCAATTTAAGTTCAAGGAAAAATCTTTCAAAAATGAGCAGCAAAGATGTTAAGATTCCTCCTGTATCCGTGGACGAGTTGAAATTTGCCGAGAATTTATGTTTTGTATGGGCCCAGTCACAAGCATTTTCACAAGAGATTAACGATGTAAAGAAAAATAAAGATGTTTCAAAAGGCAGCCCTTTGAAGTCTCTTACACCTTTTCTAGACGAAAATAATATTTTAAGAGTTGGTGGACGCATTGAAAAATCCAAATGTCCATTTGATACTAAACATCCCATAATACTTCCTAAAAATCATGTGCTAAGTCAATACATTATAAACGAGTACCATACACGTTATTTACATCCCGGATCATCGCTATTAACCAGTATATTACGTCAAAGGTTTTGGGTACTCAATTGTCGAAATATGGTAAGATTCCAAACATCCAAATGTATTTCCTGCTTTAAACAAAAAAAATTATCAAACCAACAACTCATGGGAAATTTACCTGAAGCTCGAGTCAGTTCTGGACGTCCATTTTTGTATACTGGTGTTGACTATGCTGGTCCAATTTATTTGAAAGAAAAAACTGCAAGAGGCCGATGTAAAATAACAAAGGGATATATAGCACTCTTCGTGTGTATGTCAGTGAAGGCAATTCATTTGGAAGTAGTGAGCGATATGACTACTACATCCTTTATTGCAGCACTTCAGCGATTTGTATCAAGAAGAGGCGTCCCTGTGGAGATCTATTCGGACAACGGGAGTAATTTCGTTGGATGTAGAAGAGAGCTACATGAACTTTTTGAACTGTTTAAGACGGAAGTTCATTTAAATTCTATATCACAATTTCTATCCTTTCAGAATATAGTCTTCAAGTTCAACCCAGCAAGCGCTCCTCACTTTGGTGGCTTATGGGAAGCCAATGTAAAGTCTGTCAAGCAGCAATTGAGAAGAGTTACTGGTACAACACATCTTACATTTGAAGAATTAACAACGCTACTTAATCAAATCGAAGCGGTATTAAACTCAAGACCTTTATGTGCAGTTTCTGAAGATGCATCAACATACGATGCTTTAACTCCTGCTCACTTCCTCATAGGTGAACCACTAACATCTATTCCAGAACCAAACTTGGATCATATTAAAACATCTAGATTATCAAAGTGGCAAAATATCCAGACACGCGTACAAGGTTTCTGGAAAATTTGGTCACGAGACTATATAACTTCACTTAATCAAAGGCAGAAATGGCAAGAAAGAAAGAAAAACTTAGAAGAAAATCAACTTGTCATCATTCAAGAGGATAATGTTCCAAAGTTATGCTGGCCTCTTGGACGAATTAAACAACTTCATGAAGGAAAAGATGGCTTAGTTCGAGTGGCGACTATTAAAACAGCAAAAGGAGAAATCAACAGACCTATAGTTAAGTTAACCGTATTACCTAATTACTAATATAAACACAAAATAACTTATTTAAGAATTGTTCTCTAAATTTACATTTATTGCTAAGTTTTATCCTTTATCTTAACACTAAACCATTTTCTTAAAACTACATACAATTTTTAATATAATCTGAATTGCACTATATCATTAAATATTAATTTCTGTTATTTGCTGACCTATCTAAAAATATAACTAACATTATTAATAACATTGAAAATATTAAATATGATATACTATTCCTGAAAGTTATAAAAGTTATTCCTGAAAGTTATATCATATTTCTGCATAAAACTGAAGATTGGTAATCATAAAATTTATATATTTTTTGGGGCCAGTATGTTATGTTCTCTAATAATAAATAGCAATAAAAAAATATATAAATTTACAATGAAATACATAACACAATTTTCAATTATTAGTTGCTTAAAATTTTAAATACTGCATATGTAAATATTTGCCAATTCGTACGAACGATATTTTACCTTAGTTGGTTTATGTCTCGACTATTAAAAACGATAAAAACCTTATGTTCCATTGAACTATAGAATAAATTTCCTTTTATTGAGCAATCAATTCTTACGTCAAAAATTCTAAAATTCACTTTCCCTTTGAAGATCAACGCGTACAGATTGGTAAATATTAAATAAAATATATTATTTAAAATTAAAGATTTGATTAAATAAAATTTATAACTAAAAGACACTAATTAAAATTTAAAGATATTTTTTATTACAATTAAATTAAATATGTGGTAATTAAATTGTTATTGAAATCTATATATATATTTGTAAATTAAATAATATTTCTATAAAACAAGACATTTTTGTTGCTTTCTTCATTTTTTATTTTTGTTGGTGCAATAAATGTTGTTATGATATAAACACTCAGTGCATCCAAATAAAGGTTTAGTTGATAGTTTTGTGATGTATTTCTAAAATAGTGCATTAAATTGAAAGTCTGCTTCCATTCATCCATTTCTTTTAAGTTTGCGCGTTCGATTAAAAACTAAGCATCGTTCAAGCGCATTCAATTATAGTTGTTACATTACATTACGATTACATTCATCTTATCTTAATAACCCATTTATCTCTAAACCATTAACCTCAATCTCTCTATCTCCTGTTCGAGATACAAAACTCTCTCTCTTTTTCTTTCTAGAATGTCATCACATATCATTCTCTATGAATATATAATTTATACCATTTATTTTAACCAATTGTCTAACTTTAGGCTCTATCTATAATAATATAACATTCCCCTTTTTAAATTTATCCGTATAAATTTACTAAAAAAATTTAATTTTAATCTACTTTACCAAACTAAATTTTAGAGAAAAAAAGATTTCTAGCATTTATTTTTATCTTAATCAAATTCCGAAAAAGTAAATCTTTTTGGAAACTTCTTTAATCTTTTCGATTTACGTATTACCACTGACTCTGGAGATTAATTGGGTGACGAGTCCGAACTAAATTTTCTTTTAGAACTTGTTCTTGAATCTTCTAGTATTTTATCTTTATTATTTTCTTGGTTGTTTAAACTTTCCCCTTTTAAATTTTCTGTCGGTATAAATTTATTATCACTATGGTAAGTTCTTAAATTATTACTAACTTTAGATGAACGTATTTGATTTTCTTGTACATAACGTACATGACCGTTTACTAAAATCAGATACGTCACCGGACTAACCGATTGTAATATTTTGGCTGGAATCCATCTTCTTAGATTACCATAATGATTCCGATAAAATACATTTTCATTTACTTTAAATTTACAGTTAATTATGTTATGATCTTTACAAAATTCAACTTTATCGTTTTCATAATATGTTTTATTCTTATACAATGCAAAATTTACTCGTTTCCCTCTTATATTTTTTTTATTTACTGTATTATTATTTATTTTCTTATTGTTAATTAAATCTAGGTTAATTTTAGGCTTATAAGAAAATACAAGTTCAGCTGGTGTTTTATTGGTAGTAGTGGATGGAGTATTTCTTTGATGAATTAAAAATTTAGTAATTTGTTTATCCAAACTACCTTTTCGGTTTTCTATACAAAACTTTTTTAAAACTGTTTTGGCTGAACGTACGAATCTTTCGGCTTGACCATTCGACTGTGGGTGGTACGGTGGTGATTTAGTACATTTTATTCCATTATTTATACAAAATTGTCTGAACCCGAAAGATTGGAATGGAGGCCCGTTATCTGATACAATTTCAGACGGAAGACCAAAGTTAGCAAAAAATTCTAATAATTTTTTAATAACATTTTCGAGATTTGTTGACGACATATATATTATCTCGCAAAATTTACTGTACGCATCGACTATTATTAAAAAATTCTTTGCAGCGAAATAAAAAAAATCTACATGTATACGTTCGAATGGAGTTGCTGCTTCAGGCCACTTTGTATCGACTATTTCCTTTTTTACAGTTTGAGTTTGTTGACAAATCATACAGGAATTGACATATTTTTCGATGTCTTTATCACATAAGGGCCACCAAACATAAGAACGCGCTAGCATTTTCATTTTCACTATTCCTGTGTGATTTTCATGCAAGGATTTTAATACCGACGAACGTAATTTTTCTGGGATTATAATTCGGTTTATATAATATAAATTTCCTTCCTCCGTTGAAAGACTTAATCTTTTGTTATAAATTGAAATTATATTAGACGTTATTTCATTTTCTTTAGGCCACCCATATAACACATAATCATATACTTTTGACAAAATGTCATCTGACTTCGTTTCACGTCTTATTTCTTCTACGCTTGTTTGTTCATCCTCAGCTGAACAGAAAAAATTTATTTTTATTTCTTCAACTTCCGTGTTTTCTTTTAATGGCAACCGTGACAATGCATCTGCATGACCCATTGATGAACCTTTCCTATATACGATTTTATAGTCATATGATGACAATATGACTGCCCACCGCTGAAGACGAGCGGCGGCTACTGACGGCGTACTCTTTTTTGGGTTAAAAATTTCCCTTAAGGCTTGATGGTCGGTACATATAGTGAAAGATTGACCGTACAAGTAATTGTGGAACTTCTTGACTGCAAAAATTATCGCTAACGCCTCGCGATGAATTTGTGAATAATTGCGTTCCGCAGGTGACAAGGTACTGGACGCGAATAATACTGGTTTCTCTATACCGTCAACTATATTAGATAAAACCGCGCCAACGCCATATGGGCTCGCGTCGGTCGCGACGACTATCGGCTTTTTTGGATCATATATTTCCAATACATTATGACTCAATACTAATTTTTTTGTGTTTTCAAACGCTTTTTGGCATTTTTCTGACCACAAAAAATTAACATCCTTTCCTAATAAATGATATAAGTCTCTGAGTTCTCCCGACAAATTTGGGATAAATCGACCATAATAATTTAGAAGGCCTAAATAAGACTGCAACTGAGTGACGTTCCTTGGTGCAGGAGCTTCGACTAACGCTTTAATTTTTTCTTCATTTGGCATAATTTTGCCATCTGATAAGGTATGACCTAAATATTTCACTTGTGTTTGCAAAAATTTACACTTTTCTAAATTAATTCTTACGTTATGACTTTCTAAACGTGACAAAACTTCAAATAATCTCATTTTACAATCTGTTTCTGTAGCTCCTCCAATAAGAATATCGTCCAAATAACAATAAACGTTTTCTAATCCCCTAAGAATTTGATCCATTACGGATTGAAACGCCCCGGCGGCATTTGAAACCCCGAATGGTAATCTTGAATATGAAAATAGACCTTTTCTCGTATTTATTGTTAGAATTTCTTTAGACTCCTCCGACACGGCTAACTGTAAATAAGCACCAGTTAGATCTACGACGCAAAAAATTAAACAATTTGAAAGACTGGCGAATATGTCTTCTATTCGCGGTAACGGATAATGTTCCGTTTCGATACAACGGTTAATCGTGACTTTACAGTCCATACATAACCGAATTTGACCGTCTGACTTGGGAACAATCACTACTGGACTTGCCCATCGTGAACTTTTGACTGGTGTTAAAATATTTTGTTCTGTTAAACTATCTATGGCCTTATCAAATTTTTCTCGAAGTTTAAACGGAACTCCATATGCGGCATGAAAAATTGGAGTTTGGTTTTCTTTTAATACTATATCCACTGTAAAACCCACAATCGGAGTGTCAAGACCTTTATTTATAATTTTTGAAAATTTATTTTTAATTTCTACTACTATATCATTATTGATTGATTTAAGTATTTTAATTTTAAATGACTCACGCCAATGTGGAAAGATTACATCCAACCAATTTCTGCCAATCAATGCCTTGAATTGCCTCTCCGTGTCTATTACAATTAGATCCAAACATCCACTACCCCTTACAGCACCAACTTGAACTTGACATCTTCCTAGTTCCTTAATATTTTCACCTGTGACTGTTAATAAATTAGAATTAATTTTAGATAATGCAATATGACTTAATTTTTTAAAATACTCTCCTTTACTGATGATTGTCGCACAAGCACCAGTATCTACTTCCATCTCCAAGAATTGACCTTCGACTTCTAGAACACAATCAGCTGACTCGTTGCTGTTGATGAGACTATTTATACACTTAACTCTTCTTTGGCACACTACTGATGTGTGACCCTTTTCTTGACACTTGAAACAGTTTCTGTAACTGTTACTATAATTATTTCTACTACCCGGACTATTATTGTGACTGTGACTTTGTACAGGATAATTACTCCTGTGTGGACTATTAGTCCTTGGACTATTATAATTATTTCTCGATTTATTGAAAACCGCATGTTGACCCATCGGGTAAATGGCTTTGCTTTCTTTTTCCGCCATTTCCATATTAAGCGCCTTACTCGTACATTCTTCAAATTTTAAATCTTCATTCAACAACATTTGTTGAATTTTTTCATTTCGTAACCCGACTATAAAGCGATCTGCGAGAGCTTCATCCAACATATTCGTTTTGAACTTTAAGACTTCTTTGTTATCTTCTTTATCCAGAAAATCACCGAATTGACACGTTTGTGCTAGTGTTTTTAACCTTACTATAAATTCGCTTATAGCTTCTCCATCCTCTTGTACCGCTTTATAAAATTTGTATCTTTCTGATCTTTTATTTTTCTTTGGCGTAAAATGCTCTCTTAAAGTCTTCATTATTTCCTCGAAAGATTTTTTACTTGGTAAATCCGGTACTAATAAGGATAATAACAGCTCGTACATTTCTGCACCGACTATTGTAATGAACATAGGAGTTTTTGATTCGTCTTTTACTTCGTTCACTAAGAAAAATTGACTGATTCTATCTTCATATGCCCGAAAATTAGTACCGGGTACAAACGGTTCTATTTTTCCTATTAATGTAGGCATTTTTTGTTCACAACACTTTTCACTTTAATACAAAAAAAATTCTCACCACGTGTCCTTTTTTTCCTCTAATTTTTCTGCTTTCGGGTTACGTTTTCCTCCAGTTTTCCTGAGTTTTCCTCGTCGCCAGATTATTATATATTTTTATAAATAATTTTATTTTAAATCATAATTATAGTTGTTACATTACATTACGATTACATTCATCTTATCTTAATAACCCATTTATCTCTAAACCATTAACCTCAATCTCTCTATCTCCTGTTCGAGATACAAAACTCTCTCTCTTTTTCTTTCTTGAATCTCATCACATATCATTCTCTATGAATATATAATTTATACCATTTATTTTAACCAATTGTCTAACTTTAGGCTCTATCTATAATAATATAACAAGTTTATCAATAATTTAAATTAACCGCCAAAATGAATGTATTTAGTACAATTTTCATGATTATCATTTGCGCCATCTTAAGTCAAAAAAATAATGCTATTGTGTGTAGTACTAAATTATATTCTTCCGGCATATTTGTGTTATTTTTTGATAAAGTCGCATGTCTGCTTGTTTGCGTACTAAAATATTAAATATTATAAGTTTAATTAAACCTTATTATAATAAAAAGTGTTTATATCAAGTATTTGGTGAGTTTTCATTTATTTACACAATACAGTCCACACTGCAGAAGGAAAATAATTAAAAGAAAAATAAATTGTGTCGAACTACGACCACATTGTCACATTAATGATTTATATAATGTCTAGTAAAACTTCTTTCGAGATGATGTCTAGTTTAAAAAATATATTGAAAAATGACAATCAACATCAAAACTGCACATTACTATTTCAATTTTATAATTTTAGAATTGAAGAAAATCTCAACACCATTACAAATATAGGCAATATTAAAAATATTGCATTCAAATTAAACTTAATCTGCTAAATCAACCAATAGATGACGTAATGATTATAACCAAAATACTTACTGTATTACCATCAAGATATCAAAATTTTGTAACTGCTTGAAATCTACAGATCAAAATAAAAAAACATTAACCAATTTAACGTCAAGATTATTGCAAATGGAGGAAATGGATACACACGAAGAAAATAAAATGTTAATGGCTTTTATATCAAACAAGAACTATAATAAATATGGAAATTTCAAAAAGGATTTGAAAACTAAAACAAACACGCGTAAAATTTGTAATAAAAATAATTACCTTACTAATAATAGTTATTTTAGCAACAAACAAGGAGATAATGAATGTAAAATCTGCAATAAAAAAAATCATAGAACTGAACAATGTTATAATAAAAATAAACAAAGAAATCAAAATGCAGCATTTATAAATCGGGAAAAATCAAATAATAATAATGAAGAAAATGGTGATCATGTATTTTTGAATAATAAAGAAAATGATAGTGTTGAATTTATTGTTGATTTAGGTGCTACAACACATTTTGTCTGGATTCGTTTTATGTTAGAAGTTAAAATGTTTCAGTTTAAACGTGGTGTTCGCCATTGTGAAACGGGAGAGTCACAGGGTAGCCCAGCGGTCAGTCCTTTGGATTCATTAGCCGTTGCGAACCAGTTGGTGGAACAACAAATTCAACCGTCTGAGCCCACAACTCCCAGAAGGCTCAAAAGGGCCGCACGTAACTGGGTTGAAATCAATGACTTGAAGAAAGTGAAACATTGGGCAGAGACTGGGGCGGTGCTTGTCCAACTTGGTGGGGGAGTGGCTGCCGAAGTCTCTGGCACTTTAGAAGGAGCTGAAATATCCAGCTCCATCTAACGTGAAGCAAATACGTCGTCTTCTGGGTATGGCGAGAAGGTACCAGCAATTCATTCCGAACTATGCGAGTGTGGTAGCTTCGAAAAAAAAGAAAGAGAAATAAAAAAAGAGAGTTCATCACTTTAATTTATTGTAAATGAAAAAAATATAAAAATTCAGAATCGGATAGGTAACGAGATGTTACAGATGACAAATAATTAATGGAGTTGTAAATAGAATTAATTGATAAAAATTGTAAATTAATAGTAAATAAATGTAAATCTGTGTGCTTAATTTATGTGTATCTTATTTGATAAATTGCAATTGTATGGTGACAGTAAAAATAACAAAAAGCGCTATCAAAAACTTAATTTCTAAATGAAAATATGACGCAGCACACGCGTCTTTATGTTACACAAAAAATATCAGAAAAATTAAATTAAATGGCATTACATTAAAAAAAAAATTTTTATCTATAGTACAAAATAACTAATCGTCTCCATGATAATAATAAAAAAAAGTTATCTAACACAACAAAGAAAAATCACAATTTAATGCAATCAATATTAGTTAAAATAGGTAATACGTTATTTATGCACGAGTATCTAAACTAATTACAATCATCTTACGTTATTTAATCGCCAAATCTTAATATTGATGAATAGATAATAATGGCGGCGCGTCATCATTAAAAAATAAAAGAAACAAACAAAATGTTTCAACAAACAATAAATAAAAATAATAACCCAGTAGAAAATAAGGTAACGTTGAAATTTAGTTGGCATTTCAACGAAGAATGATGAAAAGGATATAAATATATAGTATACAGTATAGAGAAAGAGATAGCATTACTTTAGTTTGTGTATTCTTTTGGGTTTTGGTTCCCAGCAAAAAATATAAGGTATAATTTACGTTGAAACCACGTTAAATGTCATCACTTTAAAATTGGAGAGGAAATTTAATGATAATTGACCGTCACGTGACAATACAGCCATATTTATTTGTCATGGAAAATATATTTTGATATAGAAAATTTTAACATTGATAATTTAAAATTTTTATATTTATATAAAACAGTTATTTGGTAAAAGTGCTTATTTTGTAAAACTCTAAATTAATACGAATCTTTCAAATTACCCAGGTAAGTTGTTAACAATTTATAACATAAATAAAATAAGAAAAACAAATACAGTAGCTATATACATAACCTATACAAAATACATAACCTCAAATTTATATTCATAGTTTAAATTTATAAATATGAACAAAAGAGTTCAATATTTTGGAATTTCAAAACGACACTTTAGGCGATTAGTAGTCCAAAAAGAATGATATAAAATTCAAGAACAATTCAAACGAAATCAACAATAAAAAGCCGGAAGTAAATACATTGGAATTCACTTTTGTATCCGCCGGTTCAAGTGGTTTAAATGATGTTGTTCAAATAAATTCAAATGATTCCAATGTTTTAAGTTATGAAATGGTTGAAGTGAAAATTATAATAATAATACTGAAAATTTTGATGACGATACTAGTAGTGAAAATGAAAATAATACTGAAAAATTTAGTAGTGACAATGACAATGTAAATATGTTGAACAACAAAATAGATATTTTAAAAACCGATTTGAAAGACATAATCATTTTGCACAATATAAGTTGTGCCGCATCCAACAGTATTTTAAAAGCGTTAACAAATTATGGTTTAAAATTGCCAACAACTAAATCCGTGTTGCTAAAAAATAATAATAGTGTAATTATACCAGTCATAAAAAAAACCTTAGGAAGCGGAGAATTTGTTTACATTGGAATACAATAGTATATTTTTCAACGATGCCGAAAACAACATATTTTGAAACGAGAGGACAGTTTATCAGCCGAGGCGATAGCCGAGGTTGGTAATGGTCGCGAGATTCAAAATATGATTTTCGGCGAGTAGAAAACTGTACTTTTTCTACTACTTTTTTAGAAATTATTATTAATTATTAAGCATTTTCATTTAAAATTACATACAATTCAAATTTTAAAACATATAAACATCCAAACAAATCTTTAAATTTATATTTCTGCTATTAAAATATAGATGACTCAATATGAATAAACTATCCAATTTCTATGCTCTAAATAAAACCGTCTTTAGTTACAAGCCTGATTGTCCTTTCGTACAAAAAAATCGTCAACTGTATACATATACATATATTTATTCTATTTACACTACTAAATTCTATAATTTTATTCTATTTGGTCTATAAAGTCCCTAAAATCATTAAATAACACATCTTTAAAGGTTTATTCTTTTTTGCATTTCGCGTCTAGTAGGCTTATAACTAAAGACGGTTTTCTAATAAACAAAGTCAAGTTTAAAAATTTTATTATGATTTCTAAAATAAAAACAACAGTTTTGATTTAGTTTTTGTAAGGGGATGGATGACGTTACGTAAATTCCTGATATATTTAAAAACATCGTAAAATATTTTATGTAAATAAATATTTCTTTTCGTTTTTCTTCAATAAATAGGTGAAACCATATTTTTTTAATATCTTAAAACCAACTGTTTGTTACCATACTATTTAAAAAGAATATGTGAATCTTATATAGTTAACTATTATATTATTTTTACATTTTTAATGTAAATTGTCCGTATATAATTCTAAAATTAATTAACGTCATCTTCCCAAGAAAGACAAATTAACACTAACAAAATTATTTCATTCAATTAATTGATTCTTTTAACGGGTGTTCTAGGATGATTTATTCTAGTTAAGAAATTAGAAAATAGATGGCTTTTAAAAAATTACTTTTGTCACTAGGTACGAAAGTAATTTGTATAGGTCTTTTTATCACTGGTGACGAAAAAGAAATTTTCGATGCAATGAACAAACATCGAAAGTAGATTTTTTAAGTTGGGTAGTAGAAAAAATAATTTATTTTGTTGCGAGGATGATGAAGTTATCAAACAATCGGAAATTATTGTTGATATTGATATTGACGGGTTATACGGGTTCCAAATAAAGTATTTGGCCAATTCTTGGTTTCATAGTAAATTGTCCACATATTTACCCATTCGTAATTGGTTCATATTGCGGGACTGGGCATCCTGAATGTCATAAATTATTTTTCAAGGATTTTAAATGAAATGGTGTTATGGTGTAATGGTGTTATGGTATAAAAAAAAAGATAAAAAAATGTTTTAATGTTAGATTGTTTTGCTGTGATGCACCAGCAAAATCTTTTACCCATGTGGTTAAAATACCATAACGCAATAAATGGGTGTCATAAATGTAACCAAAAAGGTTCAAGCTTTAAACGCCGTACCATTTTTAGAAAAATAGTCGCTGAACCGAGATCAGACGAAAATTTTTCGCAAAGATTAGATATGGCTCACCACAATCAACCGTGCAAAAATGAGCTATCTGTACTTGAACGTTCTGTATTTAAATTAGTCTCAATTTCCATTAGATCCTATGCATCTGGTGGATTTGGGTGTATCCGAAAAAATTTTAACCTTAATATATTCATGGAACAAAAAGTTGGTGAATGATATGTCAGATTCTAATATTAACATAGCAAAAAATTTTATTCCTAGAGTTTAATAGAAAACCCAGAAGTTTAAATGGATTACCTCGATTTAAAGCGACGGAATTTCATTTATTTTTAACCTGTTGTTTGGAAACCCATATTAAATGAAGAAATGTATGACCATTTCATTTTGTTACATTCTTCAATAAGATTGTTGTCTAAGTACAACAACTCTCAGAAAAATGCAGAAATTGCTCATAAATTGTTAAAAAAATTGTTAAAATTTTTTCAAAGTTCTATGGACAAGAATATTTGAACTACAATGTGCACAATCTTCTCCAATCTTCGCCTTATACAATTTCAGTGGGTACAAATTTGAGAATTTCCTACAAATTCTGAAAAGGAGAATTAAAAAACCAACAGATATTTTAACAGATATAGTGAATAGACAAAAAGATATATGGAGAGTTTCGAAAAAAAATATAAAAAACATTTCGAATTTTGTATATCAGATTTTAAAAATTCTTGTTTCATGTTAGATAATGACATAGCTTTCTCAATTGACGGTATAACAAAAGAAGATTCAGATGAATATATAACAGGAAAAAGATTTATAAATTGCTCAGATTTTTTTCAAAAACCATTTTCATCAAAAACATTTCTAAATGTATTTACAGCTGAATTGCATACTATAAATGAAGAATTTCTCATTAATAGTATTTCATATAAGTGCATGATGTTACCGTATGAAGGAAAATTCATAATACTGCCAATTTTTTTGACAACTCACAATCAATCTTAAACAAAAAAATATTAAAAATAGTTTATTTCAATCTACCAAATAAATGCAATAATAAACTTAAGGATATAGTTGATAAAATATGTATTTAATTATTATTTTTTATTTATTACTATACATTTATGTAGGTATATATATATTATATACAACTTTTAGTTTATTTTAGGAATATCCAAAGATGACAGTGGTTCCAATGAAGATGATGAACCTTTAAAACATTTAGATTTAAAAAGGCTAAAATGTTACGGCAAAAAAAGTGCCACAACGATGATTTCCAGCTGACCAGGATCAGATAGTTAGTTTTTTATATGTGTGTTATAATAATTTGTAAATGTTTATTTTTATTTTAATAGAAAGCTCTATAGATCCAATTCGATATTCAGAATTATATGAAGATGGCATTGAACCATCACAAGTCACCACATCTGAAAACACTGTTAAACACGTTGCTGCTTTGGAAGTAGCTTTCTAAAAAATTCAAGGGATTTTAAATGATATGAGAAATGATATTAAAGATATCAAAAACGAAGTTCATATTGATGAAAATGAAGTATCACTTCTGATACCAATAACAACAAATCTAATTGAATTAAACTTAAAAATTTTAATGGTCAAAAATTCAGTCGACGTTTTGTATTTATAACTTAACTATACAACAAATTAATGTCCATTAATATTAATTTATTTAAAGAAGAAATTAGTGGCAGTATTTAAACCCCTAGCAAATGCTTGCCCAAACTCTTTCGGTTTAGCAAGGATATTTATTATTTCTAGATGAAGAATTAGCCAATATAACTGGGATGGATCACATGAAAGAAAAAGTTTTAAAAATTTAGAATCACTGAATCTTGCTCTGTTTGGTAAAATTACGAAAATTAAACTGTTCTTAAAGTATTTAAATTTAAATAATTATCCTTTTAGATGCTTGGAAAGGAAATTACATTAACGATTTCAACATGTACGTACATAACGTCCATCAGGGCTCAAATGTATAAGGCTAGAATGAGACGATTTAAGAGAGAAAATAACGACAAAAAACCAGCTTTAAAAACTGTCACAAAACCCAAATAAAATCCTAAAAAAAAAATATTTTCTTTTTAAAACAAAAAAAAAACAATTCCGATCCCACATTCACCGTGATAAGACGTGTGGATCAAATCTGGTGGCGGATACCTTGTAAGTAAACCCATTTTTATTTAACATGTGGTTGTAATAGACCTAATTTATACAAAATATATTGAAATATAAAATGTGGATTGTTTTAACCTCAAAATATAAATATTAGTATTCACAAGATTTTTGATTTATGAAATCTCTTAGTGTCGGAATATATGAAAAAACTTCTAAATATATTTTGCTTTCTGTCTTATAATGAATTGTTTGAAGATATTTCTAGAATTATAATCCAAAGCTATAGAATCAAAGTTCACATATAATTTTTTATCAAGAACTTAATTTTGGAAGTATATATATATAGTCTCTTAAATATATAATCAATGTTCAACCACAGAATTAAATGGTTTAAAATAAAATTAGAATAAAGAAAAATTAAGACTTAAATAAAATTAGATATAAATAAAACAAAAATTCAAAATCAGATATAATTAAAATTAAATTAAATTAGACATAGAATAAGAATTTAAAATCAAATTAAAATTATTTGTTAAACCTAACATAACAAAAATGGTTGAAAAATTGTTTAATCACACAATTCAAAATGGTTCATTAAAATTTATCTCAACCACATAATTAAAGTGGCTTAAAATAAAATTAGATACAAATAAAATAAAAATTTAAGCTCAAAATAAAATCAAATATAAATAAAACAAAAACCAAAATTTAAAATTAAAATAAAATTTATTTGTTTAACCAAACATAATCAAAATGGTTGATAAATTGTTTAACCACACAATTCAAAATGGTTAATTTAAAATTTGTATGACCAAACAACATAATGGTCTATTCATTAAAATTATATATTACCAATTTATTCAAATCAGTGTTGCAAAACGAAAAAAAAATTCGTAACGTTATGCGTTTCGTTTTTATAACATTACTTTATTTTTTTCGGTACGTTATTTCGTTATGAAACACAAAAATATTATATTTTATTATGTTATAACGTTATATTTACGTTATTTTAAAGATGAATGAAAAGGTTAAAGCTAACCTACTTAACTGCTCAGAAATCGAAAATCTCTAATGGATAGTCTTGCATATGTATAATTATAAAAATATTAAATTTATATATTCATAGTAAAATAAAACTAAATAATTAAATACATTAAAAAAATTTGACTCATTTCAAATTAAAAATAATTAGTTTTTAACAAAACTATAGGCATTCTTATCAAGAGTTTTCTGCAAATCTGATAGTTTGTTAATGACTATAAGCGTAACTTTTAATAGATCTTCAGAATTATTTCTTATATCGGCCAGCATAATAATATTCTTTCTTAAAATTACTCAAAACACCTGTGATGCAGAAACAGCTAGGTAGTACAGACTTACTTGAAATATACTTAAAATCTTACAATATATTCATTATGTATTTTGTTACAAATATCAAAGAATTTCATAACTACTAAAACTATTGAAAAAGAGCAGATAAGTTGGATTTTATGCAACCGATTTTAGCGCTTTAATTTTCATATGATTATACAAAAAGTATACCAAAAAAACGAATAAATTATTAACGTTATCGTTACGTTTTACGTTATTGTAACACAGTTTAATTTTTAAAACGTTATAAATGTAATTATTACAAATAACGCTATTTCATTTCGTTATTTCGTTTTTGCGTTACGTTACGAGTAACGTTTTGCAACACTGATTCAAATATAAAAATAAAATCAGATATAAATAAAATAAGTCAAGATAAAATTCAATAATCAAATGGCATAATAAGGAGTTAATGGGAAGAAAGGGTAAAGATGGAGTTCAATAATTTAAAAAAGAGGTTCAATAATTAATAGGGAGTAAGAGAAGAGGGATAAAATAGTCCAATATTGAGTAAATTGAGTAAATATTTATAATAATTCTAAGATAAAACTATTGAATTTATATAAAATCATTACTTAAGCAATAACGTCCTGCCAAGACAGAAAAAGGGTATAAGATTTTACCAATTATTGTAAAATTCAATCTATATTAAATTGATTAAAATCAACCATAGTTAGGAGGAATAATTTTCTACTCACTTTTCATGACTGATGAGGATACTCAACACAGCCCTGTCTAACTTTCAGGAACTGCCTTGTTGAGCCCAATATTCAACCATGGAAATATGATACCAAATTATTTACCGGTAACATTCTACAATTTGAAAAAGGACAATGTGATCCTCATGAATGCGATATCTGTAATGGTCTAGAAACGAATGGTCAATATCGAATAACGAATTCATTATTATAAACGCAGATGCTAATCATCAAGTGACTAATACTAATTTATCGGTAATGAATATAGATAGTTTTCAGTTTTCTTTTGAATCTAAAACAGAACTATATACACTGCTGAAATCATAGAATTTAGAACTATTGCTTCAAATGTGTATAGGTAACGACATCAGAAAATCAAAAAAACATATTTTTATTGTTATCATTTATTTCATGCTGCTTACAGAAAACTTCATAGACGTGGAAGCATTGTGGTTAAGGACAAATAATTTCAAAATGGAATTTTATAAAAATTCAAGTTGGAAATCAAATTAAATTGGATTATCATTTGACCAGATTTCATAGAAGAAGACAATGTTTTAAATCTTCAACCGGATTCCTTAAAGTCTATCCCCTCAAGCAACAAAAAGCATTTTTGTACCAACCAGCACCACTCCTAGTGACAACGAAACTAACAAAATCGCGAATTTGAATGTCAGTGCTTTATTAAACGAAAGTCATACTGGACTCCAAATTAAGTCGTTTTACAAAACAATCAACATTTTAAGCGACACTCTATGTAATTTGTTAGTAACTAAAATTTCCCAATATATTATTAGCAATCATATTAAAATGTCAATGGAAATCGCAAAAAATATTGCCTCGAAAGTGATCACGCTCTTTCCTAACGAAAATATGGTAATTGCTTTTCTTTCAATAAATTTCTTTGAATTCTAATATTATAATACATAAAAATGTACATATTTATTTTATTTATTTTCAGGGGGTCTATTATTTTAAACTACGAGTGAAAAACCCATGGATAAAAGTTATTCAAATTATTTTAACCAAGTAAGATAACTTCAGAACGCAGGTTTAAGGAAAAACGCTGTTTGCTAGATAGTACAGAAGAAAAAAACAACAAAAGGAGTCAAAGGATGCAGTTAAACATTGAAACAAACATAGAAGAAAATTTAAACGAAATTGCTAAAGATAATTTTAGTTGGGCCGAAATGGAACAACATTACTCAGCAACGTCAAATTTCAGAATTAAACATATTTCTAACTGTAATTCGACGGAAGAAATATTGCAGTAATGGGTGCAGTATAAAAATCTATGCGGTTATAAATTAGTAAGTGATATATTTTTTTAGGTAAAATTCTTATTTTCTTTGATTTCATAAGGTGTAAATCACCTTTAATGTGATTTCAAAATTTCATAATATAATGTTTCTATAAAATTTCGAATGTACATTGGCGTTCACTTATCATGGTTTGCCAACAGAAGGTAACCTTTAAGATCGCGGCCAATATATGGATTGTGATATTACTATGTATTTATGATTAGTAATTTTTTATTTTAAGATTATTTTAAGATCAAAATGAATTATTTAAATTTAAGTAATTTTATAATATTGTTTAAATTAAAGCAGGAAAAGGCTTATTTTATTATTACGTTGAGTGATGAATGCCTTTTACTCAAGACAATCTGTTAATATGAAAATTTAGTTTTTTTATCTTATTTATTAGGATAGATAATATTTATGTATTAAATTACTGAATTAATAAAACTAAGATTAAATAAGAAATATTATTTTATTTTACTGAGCAAGCTAAATTGTCCTGCAAAATATAACTTTAAAAAATTTCTGTTGTGTTATTTTACAGATGTGTTATTTTACAAATTTTAATATCGAAAAATAAAATAGCCGTTTGCTTAACTTTCATATTGTGATAAGTTTTATTATGTTTATTTGGAATTTTTCTCCTTCACTACCTTAGACTAAGAAACATGCAAGCCAAATTAAATGTTAATAAGAAACTAGAGAAAGGGTAAACTCCGGATTCTACATTGTAAAGTACTAAAATAAGAAAGTTAAACAAATCGCTTGATCTATTTTCCAAAAATAAATCGTAAATTTAACAGACATTTTCTATTTATTTGAAGAGAATACCTCATCAATTTGCGAAAAAATATTGGGGTCTATTCGGTAAAATCTTCTATCGAAAGTTTCGGCTATTCTTCTATTTTTCTATGAAATTTTATAACGGGAAAATAAAATTTCATACAAAAAATAGAATAGCAGAAACTTTCGATTGAAGATTTTACTGAATAGGCCCCATTATTAAATTAATAAAAATTTTCGTCAATAATGAGTAAATATTTTATGATATGAATAAAATGTTTCTCAAATTGAAGCTACTTTTTTTAAAATAAATTTTCATTTCTATCAAATCGAAGGAATCTTTTATAAATGAAATAAAAATGTTTTTCTCCGATTGACAGCAAATATAAATTTTGCAGACTGATTTCAGTCAGCAAAGTGGCACTTTTCCTGCCTAGGCAGCAAAGTAAGTACATTGCTGCCTAGGCAGCAAAATAATTAGACTTTATAAAAATAAACAGATATTTTTCCGTGAATCTGGCAGAAATTTTTTAATTTGTCAAACTATAATTATTATGACATTTCCATAACAACTAATCCTTCCAACAATTGCGATTTTTTTTTTCATTTTTAAAATTTTGCTTTATATTTAAAGTAGTAATTATTAAATTACATATCATTGTAAATAATCGGAGAAAAAATTATATGTTCAACTCGGCAGCAAGGTAGATTGACTGCCTTGGCTGAATTCCTAGCTTCGCTTCGCTCGGCTATGAACTATCAGCCGCGGCAGTCAATCTACTACTTTGCTGCCTAGTTAAACAAATAACTATTATCAAATTGAACAACAATTACATCAAAATGAAAACAAAATTGTCAAAATTATAACTATGTTTGTGAAAAATTTTTGATAAACTTTTATCAAATTTTATTCAAATTGATAAAAAAGTTTATTAGCGTTATATTGATAGTTTTTTCTTGAAAAAGATTACCATTTTATTTAGAATGACTGCTATTTTTCTTGGAGTGTACAAAACATCTGACTGAGTGTTTGAGGAAAACCAAAAAAATAACTATAGATTCAAAATATATTGAATGTTTCGAAACATGTAAGAACTTGCTATGTAACGACCCCATTTTACAATACCCAGACTTTTCTAAACCTTTTAATTTAACGACAGACGCTAGTAACTTCGCTCTCGGAGCCATATTATCCCAAGGACCAATAGGTCTAGACAAACCCGTTTGCTACGCTATAACGTTTGATTTAGTTTAGTGTTTAGTGATAATTTCATTAAAAAAATGGAAATAGTAAAAGAATTATTGGCGTCTTCTTCATCTTCGTCTTTAGACGATCATTTGCTGTTTTCTTCGTCAGATGATGACGATTTTATTCAACTACAAAATGAACTGTTTCAAAGAGTTCAAAGAGTAGGGTTAAAAATTTTATCAACGATGTAGTACGAAAATATTCAGATTAAAGTATGTTTAAATTTTTCTATTTAATAAATATCATAAATTGCTTTTCCTTAACTGAAGTTTCGATGTAATTTCCGAGTGTCGCGAGAGACGGCTACCAAGCTCACTGAACGATTTCAAAATTCGGGTTTTTATAAAACCAATAATTCTGTATGAGAGAGTGTAACAGCTGAGTCACAATGTCTTGCATTTTTGTGGTAATAAAACTGCTACAATTTATTTATAATATTTAAAAAATTATAACCTATATTTTACTTTAGGTCTGCTAGTAATAAGGAAACATACAGGGAAGTTGCGAACCTGTTTAACGTAACAGTGTCAAGTGCTCATACTCATCTGACCAATTTCCTCGATTTTTTGTACGACATATCTGATCAACACATCCAGTTTCCAACTACAGACCATCAGAAACTTTTAAAAACTAGATCATTCGAGAAGGTAACGAAACATGATAACATTTAATGTAAGTAAAATTAATTTTCTATAATTTCAGCTAGCTGCATTTCCCAACGTAATAGGTTGTATAGATGGGTGTTATATATACATTCGTAAGCCTGTTAATAAAGTAAGATCTACGTATGTAAAGCGACATGGATTGCTATCCATAACGCTGCAAGGGATTTGCGATGCAAATAACAAGTTTCTTGACGTCTTTATTGGATCACCTAGCAAAATTCACGATTCATGGAACAACAACCTCTCATATATTTTCGAAAAAATTCCTTTTGTTTGCGGTGATCGATATCATATTTTGGGCGATGGGACATACCCTTTAAGAGAGTATTTATTAACTCCTTACAATGACTATGGCAGTTTGACTCCAAGGAACTATAACAACTTAACACGAAGTATTGTCAGACTAGGGTGGTAGTAGAAAATACATTTGGTCTGCTTAAACAAAGATTTCGCCAACTGATTCGATTGGACTTTTTTTCAATAGAACGAATGTGCAACTTTGTATTCGGATGTTGTGTTCTGCACAATTTGTGTATAGAGGATGGAGATTTATAGGAAGAAAATAAGATAATTACCACAGAGCAGCCAGATCACATAGACAACCATTTCATTAAATAAAGAAATTTCTTTGTTTTTAAATGAAAACTATTTTTTTTATTTTTTTATTATTGTATTTTACTAGCACGTCAATTATTATCGTTTGGTCGATCGCCAAACGTTTAGAAAAAAAAAGTAGCTCTTTGGGGTCAAAAAGATTGGGCACCCCTGTGTTAAACAATCATTCAGTCAATCTGTTAAGTAAAGATTTTTATTCTCTTCCATTTAATTATATCAGCTTTATTTGTACTAGGAGGGCCCGGCGTGCTTCGCTACGCTTATAAATAAAGTTTTTGCGTAGACATTTTGTTAACGTAGAAGCAATGATTTCAAAAAGTGGTAATGAGAAATGCTATCATATAATTTTTAATTTTTCTTTTTAAATATATGAATGAAAAATAATCAGAACTCTAGCTGATCAGTTCGGATATATGAAAAATTAGCGATCAAATAAGTTAGAGATCAAATAAGCTTACTTGAAAACTTATTTGATCGCTAATTTTTCATATATCCGAACTGATCAGCTAGAGTTTTGATTATTTTTCATTCATATATTTAAAAACAAAAATTAAAAATTATATGCTAGCATTTCTCATTACCACTTTTTGAAATCATTGCTTCTACGCCAACAAAATGTCTACGCAAAAAGTTTATTTATAAGCGTAGCGAAGCACGCCGGGCCCTCCTAGTATATATTAAAAATTCTATCAATTAAATTTACGATCTCAAACTATCATACCAAAAACACACATTACAAAATTGTCGCTAAAAAAAAATACAACAATCAATAATCAATTTTTTATCTTCTTTCATTCACAAACAATATATTGTAACGACTCTGCGTTGGTTCTTTTCGATTATTGAGCAAATACGACAGTAAAAAGACAGATCTTTGGTTAATAAAATCTCAAACTTTATTTGTCAACAAATTACAGCAGCTTCCGATTTTAATGACAATAAATTCTAGGGTCTCCAATTTATGTACGATAAATTTCACCGCTTTTCCACAATTTGAATCAATGATATTCGGAATCGTAAAATCTGTATTTACTATTCCACTAGGTTCAAATTCTTTCACTATTAGTACTCAGGCTCAAGTACCACCCGATTATTCCTTATACTTGCAAATATTTGTAAACACATTTAATTGCAAAATAAAACTGGCTATCTGATATTTTGTTCACTTATTTATATCCAAAAATAAATAAGTAGAAACTTCTGCTAATCAGTTGTTGTTTTCCACTGTACTTTCTAGAAAACAATATTCGAAGTACATGCATCATAAATAGGCCACACCTACTTTAATTCATACTTGCATTAATGTAAACATAGCGGACTCATTCTATAACAAATTTAATTTGCATTAATTTATGCAAAATGTATTAGTTAATTCATTCTTTGATCCATCTTTGCAATAGTTTGAATGTGGAAAACATTTATGCAGAATGTATTGGTTGTGTATGGGTAAATTAAATTAACCAATTCTGGTCGAAGTTTATTACAATATATTAAAAATTCTAACAATCAAATTTACGATCTCAAACTATCATACCAAACGCACACATTACAAAATTGTCGCTGAAAAAATAATACAACAATTAATAATCAATTTTTTATCCTCTTTCATTCACAAATAATATATATCTAACTAAATATTCAACGTATTAATATATAAGATAAAACAACAAAGAAAAATAACGTCTATAGTCTCCTAGATCAGTGCATAAACTGAAAAGAAAATATAAAATACTATAAACAAAGAAAAGATATGGACGATTCCATTTGATCCATTTGATTTGATTTGAGGGGAGGCAGTTGAATTCAAAAATACATTATAATTCGTCTATAACTTTTTTATTTTTGATCCGAAAAATCCCAAAAATCTCTCAGATCTAGGCTACACTAATATCAGTTAGCAGTGAAATATATCAGATGCTTTTTCGATAATTATAGTATGTATTATTGTATTGTTTTCTAACCTATAGCCTAATGAACATAACCTATTGTCTAATGAAAATTTTCCTATAAAAAAATTATCATTATTCAATTGGTATGATTCCAATTGGTCAAATTGTTTTGATTTCATTAAAATTATTTTTAAATTATAATTACAATTGCTTTGATAAGTTTTGTTCAAAAATCAAATTTTAATTTAAATTCTCTTATTTCGTTTAGTTGAACTTGGTTGATTGTATGAGAAGGGCGTTTTTTATCATCAGGGTTTTTTTAATAAGAAATTTGATTTATCAATTAAAACAATAAAGATTAATTGTGTTAATTGAAGAAAATGTTTTTATTTTTTATAATACACAATTCTTTGTCAGAGAATAAAGTATTGTAATCGATTCGTGAGTAATGAATTTTATTCTCTCGCAAATTAAAATTCTCGCTCGTGCCTCGCTCAAATTTTAAACTTTTGCTTGAGAATAAACTACTTCATTATTCACTCATTGATTAAACTACTATTATGTGTTAAACAATCATTCAGTCAATCTGTCAAGGTAAATACATAATTTTTAATGGTTAATCAAAAGAACAAATTTTTAATCAAATTGATAAATTGAGTATAAATAAATCAAACAATTAAATATTTTCCTATTAAGTCAGAAAAGTAATCGCTTGTGTGAGCGTTTTATTTATAATTGGGACATTTATTTCCTCCAAGGCACAACAGTGGCGCAGTTGATAGGATCCTCTAAATTGAAATAAATAAGAACATTATTTAAACATAATTTTGTTTGTGACCACGAGGAACGTTTTAGTGAAATAACTTTAAAAACTGTAAACTGTTAAAACTGTAAAAGCAAAAGTTGTTAAATAAAATAAAATAATTTTGTTATAAACACTAATAGCCACATCATAACACCAAAACAAAAAAAATTATATTGTAAATAATTCTAAATAAAAATAAATTAATTCATTAAATTAATACACCATACAAAAGCATACAGTGCTTGTAAAATACAAACCAGAAGTAATAACATACAAATTGTTCAAACAAACGTGAATGAGTTGTTCCAGCGGAAGTGAAGACTCTACGTTTTACACTCTTCGTAGTCGACAAGAAACAACCAGATCAGCCATCCGGAGACACAAAAGGCCATTGAAGTCAAAATCATCAGAAGGATCACCAGGTACACCCATTCAGATATTAATAGTAATAATAACGATATTTTAGATTTAATTAACTTCACAAAAAAGACCCAATTTGTATTAAATAATTTAGAAATAGAAACAAAAATACTGTTAAAATGACGAACGTAGATACGTTTAAACAGGTACAAACTACAAACTATCCCCACATTTAGTGGAGAAAGAACTCCCGCGTTAGGAGAAAATTTGCAAATATTTCTTTACAACTGTAGCATAATATACGAAAATCTGTGTAGAGAACAGAAAACCGTATTTATGACCCACATTTACAGTCGTTTCCGGGGAGAAGCATTTATGCTACTAAATAATTTAAAACCATTTACCGAATTCGCGGGATTAGAAAAATTTTTATGTGATAGATATTTACCCACTCCAGTAATACCAGATTTAATAAACGAATTAGTAAATTGCAGACGATTACCCACCAAAAATGTTTTACAATATTCAACTTGATTACAGACACTTTTATTTAAGATAAAAAAATCAATTAAATTAAAATATCCTATTGACAATAGAGATGTGACGATATTTAGGTAGCAACTACTTTTTCACTGTTACTCAAAAGTAGCAATCACTGCCTGTTACTAAATATTTAAAGTAGCAGCTCCTATTATTTTGTTCGCTGTGAATTTTTGAAACCAAAATTCAGACAGCTACTTTAGTATTTTTTTCTTTTAAAGTAAAAATACAACAAGATCAGGAAAATAAAAAAATCGCTGTGATTTCTTTGATATCACTAAAAACATTGATATTTAAGTAGCAGTGATTTTTTGTTTCTTGTTCGTATTTTTTTATTTGAAAGGAAAAAAATTGTATTTGAATTAGTATATATTTGAATTAATAGAATAATCAAATTAAAAATACATTGAATGTGCATTGAATGAACTTTATTTTCTTTAAAGATATTTAATACATACAAAAACGTCATTTGATAATATTACATACTTGACTTTGGACTTTTTTCTTTATTTTTTAAAAATCACACCTGTTACTAAAGTTATTTTTCACAGTGATTTGAAAGTAGCAGTAACAGTTTGTAACAGTGACTGAAAAGTCACATCAAAGCCCATCTCTATTTATAATAGAACAATTAAAAAACGAAAATAACCAATATCAGAATTATATATTCGAACTGCAGACTATTAATAAATCTAAAAACAGCGAAGCAGAACAATACAAATCATTACTAAAATAGCATCAACAAGACATTACCAATTTAAAAACAACTAACGAACATTTAATCAAAGACTTACATGCATCCAACACACATCTAAATCAACCCACCTTCGAACTCAAAGACTTGCACAACAAATGCAACTACTTAAAGACTGACTCAAACAACAACCTAAACACAGCAAATCTAAAAGTAGTCAGGCAGTTACAAGAAAATAAAATACTTTTAAATGAAAATAGTAATTTATAGTAAGACAACAACTAGAAATTAAACAATCACTACTTAAAGACCAGCCAGGTAGGAAATGGTTGAATAAACCTGTAGAGGTTAATGTATTTATATCTAAATAATTAATCTCTACAAAAATAAATGATCAAACGATCATTTACTTGTGCCATCTACCATCTAAACATTTATAGACAAAAATCACAGCGCCTTACGATTAATTAATTAATTCGAAAAACGAACCACTAAATATATTTTCGATGTAAATAAAGTTCAATGGTCGTCTTTTCCATAAAGTTTGGTTGATGGTAACATTAATGCAAAACGTAAATCACTTGTGTTTTAGATTCACGCGAATCAATAACTCATAATAAAATAAAATTAAATAATCGGTGTGTTTTTAACTTTGCCAATTTATATAATTGAAATTAATGTGTAATCATTTTGTATAAACAACTATTGTATATTTAGCTAATTGTGAATAAATAGCATACATAGAAAAATACGAATAGTGTTGGTTACTCAAATTCATCGATACGGAGTATTCCATAATTTTCATCATTGGTGACGCCGATGCCGGTTTTTACCGGAAATAAGGAACAAAAGCTTTGTCTTTGGAGAGCCTGGTACATTCTTGTACCAGGTTAAAAGGTACGTAGTCGGAGAAAAATTTATACAGTGAAATACAAAAAAATACAATATAACTGACGCTGCTATCATATATATTTTTGTTCCCTACGGTAACAACTAAAACAAGTTTGAAGATTCGTTGTAATCTGCTGTAATAATCGTACAACAAAAGTAGGAATCGTACAACAAAAGTTCAAGGACATTTTATATCAAAATTATGCAGTTATAGAAAATTTATATTGCCGTTTATCAAAATTTTCCGTTCAACACAACAAAACAAAAAGAAAAAAAATATTTTGCAACATTATCAAAAATTTTAATAATTCAACAAACAATTTGCAAACATCATTCATCATCATCAAAAATTGACAGTCTTCGTGGGATCACATCACATAACATACACAGATTTTTATTATCTATATATATTAAATATTTAATTTTTTTAATTGATAATAACTGATTTATTTAATGAATTTTTTTTTGAATTAATTTTAACGTAATTCAAACGTTTTTTCTTCCTTAACAATCACATAGTGGTTTTGAAAAATTAAATTATTTATTTTTTTTTCTTTCTATACTTTTTTTTGCTCGATTGAAATTTTTCTAATTAAAATTATATTATAATTAAATTTTAAATTTTCTGAAATTCGTACGACCACAAAATCTATATATTATTTTTTTAAATAGATTTACAATTATAGTGTTATATTGTTATTTTACATTCGAAATTACTCTAACAAGCACACAACGGTTATTTAATTGCCGAAAAATTTCGCACTGATTATATAAAACGTTTTTACCGTCGACTTGTTTTTCAAACTCGCATTTTCTTTTATTTTACTCCCGTTTATTTTTTTGTTTACTTTTTCTTGTTGTTCTCTCATTGCTTTTCTTTGGGTTTTTAATTTACGTTACCATCAATCAAAATGTCAGACGACGAGCAAATGACCAACGCTCAAGGTGTAAAAAATGAGACACCTTTGGAGCTCGGCGCATCGTCTAGTATTAGACTGCAACCATTGTGGACGCGCAATCCACAAACCTGGTTCCAGGTGGCCGAACAAACGTTCGAATACCAAAACACAAAGGGTGATAAACAAAAATACCTGCACGTTTTACATGCCCTCACGCCAGATATCTGCGAATTAATATCTGACATTATTAGTTCAATGCCAGAAACCAACATATACGAGGCGCTAAAACGAATCTTGTTAGAACGGTTATTAGTCCAGGAATATTAGGGTTTCACCTCGGAATGAGAGATAGTCGGCTATAAACTTGTATAAACCTTTATTTTGGCACCCTAAATCTTGTCTCAAAACCTACTTATCGTAGGGTGTCCGCGACTACAGAAATTCCAAGGTCAAAAGTCAAAAAATCAATTTTTTACACATTTATTGCAAATATCTCGTTTCCTATGGGCTTTATGCTATTTGTATTTATTATAAATATTGGAGAGGATTAAATTCTCTACAACTTTTGTTTAAACATTTTTTTATATATTTAACCATTTTCAAGATAGAGGGCAGAGCGCGCGCAGTGTTTAACTATTTAGAGTATCATTCGAGATTAACCTGTAGTCCCGATTCAAAACATGCTGTATAAAGTTTATAAATTATTGATAAATATATAGTTCTAAATAATCTGCAATTAATATTTTTTTTCAATAATTCAGTATCTATTCACTTAATAACACTTACCTACTCGTGTAATTATAAAGTTATTAAGGGAAATACTTTAATTATTTTTTAATTTTTAATTAATGTTTTTATTGAAAAATACCATTCCATACATTGATGAACGTTGAAATTTAAAAAATTGAATAATAATAATAAGAACTACAAATTCTAATTTCAATTTTCTTCTTCTTCTTCATCATTGTCTTCCAGTCGCTGTAAAATTTCAAATTCCTCTGTGTTCTCGTCTTCAACATCATTTGTCTGTTATTCCAGGATTTCGGGATCAAAAGTACCGTCTTCATTGGTTGCCCATTACACTGGCCGCAAGCTAAAGAGCACTGTAACATTGCTTTCCTACATCCACACCGCGAACCACAACCATTCTTGCAGTTGCATAATATTGTGTTAAGCAATTCCTCTGGAGCTGGTGGATTGTCATAACAGGATCCAGAAATTCTTCACGCATTATCCAATTCTGGGGTTCTAAATCATGCCCTAATCAAGTCTGAACTTGATAATAAACACGGTTGAAATGTTAGTGAGCTGCTGCACCCTTTGGTGGAAGATTTGATAACTGCACAGGTTTATGCAGTTTTGTTAACTTGATGAACTGTGCATAGTCCTCACAGTCCTCAGATTTTGGAGCATTATAGATCGCCAACAAGGTTCGCACTCCATTCTTAAATAATGATTGAACCGGGCAGTTTTCTTCTTCAAATGCCGCAGCAATTTGACCCGAATTCGGAAGTTTCTCGAGTGTTTTTACAAAAGTTTTTTTTCCTTTTCTAAAGAGCGCAGAAGCCGTGTCACAACCACTTATTGCGTGCAGAAACAAAATGTAGAACAAAAGAACGAGGATATTTATCAAAATTTTTGGAACAGTATATTTCGGTATTTACATTTCCTTTGCCAACTTTTTTAAAGAAAATTTCTTGTTGATGAGATATGGTACGCTCAATTAAAATGACAAGTAAATCTATATCTTCTCTTATTATAACAGCAGTTTTTTGACGTTTAGATTCAGCAATAGCTGTTTCAAAAATCAATCACCTCAATAACTCTAAATAGTTAAACACTGCGCGCGCTCTGCCCTCTATCTCGAAAATAGCTCAATAATTAAAAAAATGTTTAAACAAAAGTTGTAGAGAATTTAATCTTCTACAATATTTATAATAAATACAAATAGCATAAAGCCCATAGGAAACGAGATATTTGCAATAAATGTGTAAAAAATTGATTTTTTGACTTTTGACCTTGGAATTTCTATAGTCGCGGACACCCTACGATAAGTAGGTTTTGAGACAAGATTTAGGGTGCCAAAATAAAGGTTTATACAAGTTTATAGCCGACTATCTCTCATTCCGAGATACTTGCCCTTATTTGACTAATTTTCCTGGACTATATCCCCATCGGACGAGCGACGACTCGAGACCCTATTGTCTGGTCAGGAACTCGGCGATCAAGGTCCTTCAGAAGCACTTCGTCGCATAAAACAACTTGCAGGGGGTAATTTTAGCGATAAGATCATAAGATCTCTTTGGGTGCGTAACTTGCCGGAAGTTATCCGCATACCTTTGGCCGCCCTGTCTGATACAACTACGAACGAAGCAATGTTGAAGATGGCCGACAAAATGTTTGAAGCTATGGCTGTCAATAATATACGGAGTCAAGTAAACGAAGTTCGTCGACCACGCTCAACATCACGAGCCACTTTAGCAAACCAACCAAATCAAACACGATCCTCAAACGCAATGGAAGATCGTTTTGAGCGTATTGAAAGAGCGATTGAAAAACTAGCCAACTCACAAAGATCTTTGTCAAGAAATCGTTACAGCCAAAATAGTTCTCCATTTCGTGGCAGATCACCGTCATCATATCGACCACGGTCGAGATCTCGAGATGGCTCCCAGAACAGAACGGGACTATGTTTCTACCACCGAACTTTTGGAACAGCAGCACGAAAATGTAGATCTCCATGCTCATTTTACCAGTCAACATCCACAGCTACCACGGATGTAGACCCAGGTACTACTACAAAAAACAGCTAAAGCCAGAGATCATTACGGCAAACAACCAAACCATTAAAACTTTCCGACTAAATACATACGACAAACATAATAATTTAATATTTCTAGTAGACACGGGAGCAGACCTTTCGGTGCTCCCATTCAAGCTATGTTTATCAACTTTCTGTAATTTAAAATCAAACGATCTAGTCTTATCAGCAGCCAACGGCACAATGATTAATACCTACGGAATTAAACTCCTAAAGGTAGACATTGGACTTAAACGAACATTCACACACGGTTTCGTACTAGCGCAAGTGAATCGTCCAATCATTGGCGCTGATTTTCTCAGTAAATTTGGCCTTTTAGTCGATCTGAAACGAAAACGGCTGATTGATTCAGCTACCCAGCAGTCAATCAATGCCACAATGGTTAATGTAGATACGCCTACTCTCATTCATTTCACGATCGACAACGAATACGGCCTGTTACTAAAGAAGTTTCCTTCCCTTACAGCAGAGCCGAACTACAACTTACCGGTCAAACATAACGTGGTACATCATATTGTTACCACTGGTCACTTGCCTGTGTCAAGACTAGGGTTTCTAAATATCCGACCTATTTGATTATCCGGATATCGAATACATAAACAATAGATTATCCGGATAATCCGGATATCCGGATAATTAAACAATAAATATAACATGTTTTTTACTTTGCGGTATTTAAATCATTTATGTATATTTTTCGTGTATCTATATTAATTAATTTTTATATATAGTCACAAAATAACAAAAATAGTAACAAATCATAAATAATAATAATAAAAAAATAAAATTATTGATAAATTTAATTAAATTAATGAAGTTATTGATGCATTTATAAAAATGTATATTTTAGAAAAATTATTGCATTAATTAATTAATTATTACAATGTCTAGATATTGAATCGAGTTCTAACTTTTGTCCTGGTAAGACCAGCAATTGAAAATACCCGCTCCGTTGCAGTCGATGTAGGTTTTATTGGTAATAATACGCAATATAGAATATTTAAATTGCCCTCCGTTTTTTATAATTATTTAAATAAATGAAATCTTTTTTCAGCAATATATGGAACTTCCTTCATTCTGCTTCTCAACATGAGTAATTAAAGCAATAGCATTCTCAAGTACTTTCTGCAGTCGCGATTTCTTATACAAACTTCACTACTTAGACTTTCTTCATCTTCACTTTCAATAGTAATTTCATTAGTGATTTCCTCAGAGTCATAATTTAGAAGTACAGCTCTCATAAACTTTAAAAAAAATAGCCAACACTTCAGATTTTATTGATAGGGCCACAAGTTTATAAAACATTAGTTTTTTAAAATTAATATAGCATTAAATAAATATTAGTAAAATATCTTTACACTGCAGATTCACGAAGTGTTTCGTAAAATATTCAATGATTACAGTTTTCAAAACATTAAAATTGTAAATAAATTTTTAAAACTTGTAGTCACTTCACTGCACTAACAAACTTTGCAACGCAAGTTAATAGTTATCTGAACTTTTCAACGCAATTTGATTATTTTTTTTACTAAATAAAGGGTTTTTTAATATTCGGATAATAGCAAAAAAGTATCCGGATAATCGAATAGTCAAAATATGGTCGAATAATCCGGATAATTCGATATCCGGATATCCGGATTAGAAACCCTAGTCAAGACCACGCAGACTAGATCCTATTCGTCAAAAAGCTGCGTTCACTGAATTTCAACATATGGTTGAACTTGGAATTTGTCGCATTTCTTCCTCCTCTGTATCTTGTCCGCTTCACATGGTTCGAAAGAAAGATCTCGACTGGAGACCATGTGGAGATCATCGAAGGTTGAACGCGGCCACGATTCCTGATCGCTATCCGATACCACACATACAAAATTTTTCGATGAATTTGTATGGTTGTACTATCTTTTCTAAAATTGACCTTATTAGAGCTTATCATCTCATTCCTGTTGCGAATGAAGATATCCACAAAACGGCTATCACAACTCCATTTGGCCTCTTCGAATTCACCCGAATGCCATTCGGTTTACGTAATGCCGCACAAACGTTCCAGCGTTTCATAAACGAAATCGTTCGAGATTTAGACTTCGTATTCGTCTACATCGACGATATTTTAGTGGCATCAATAAATGAGGAACAACACAAACTTCATCTGGAAGAACTATTCTAGAAACTAAGCGAGTTTGGTATTAAGAGTTCAAAATGCGTTTTCGGCGTAAATACTCTCGAATTCCTCAGCCACACGATCACCCCTAATGGTATTCTGCCTTCTCAAGAACGAATTAATGCCATTACGGAATTCCCACCACCAACATCAACCAAACGTATTCAGCAATTCGTCGGTATGATAAATTACTATCATAGATTCATACCGAAACTAGCTGAAACACTAGCCCCAATTCATACACACTTGGCCGCTGTACTAAAGAAGCCCAAGACTCCTAAAAATTTTACTTGGCCAAACGAATGTTGTTGCAGCCCTGCCGAATTCAATATGCAATGTATATAATAAAAATAAAAACTTGTATTTATGAATGTGTGTGTGCAAGAAAGGAAACTATGAAAATAAATTTGAGTATGATTCAGTGTGTGATCGAAAATTGATGAGAGGATCAATAAAGAGAAAAAATAAAACAAAATTCGTGGCTTTTAATAAACTAAAAATTCGTGTAAAAGTTTTTGGTATTGAAAACAAATTCAAATTCAATAACCAGTGCTACAATCCATTAGAAAACAAAATTTGTGTAAACCATTATATATGTTTGTGAACAAATGTCAACTCGCATTCACCAAGTTAAAAACTGAATTGGGCAATATCACTACGGATGCATCGAACATTGCTGTCGGAGCAGTGTTACAACAACGTAACAATGATTGTTGGGAACCACTAGGATTTTTCTCAAAGAAACTTTCAGACGCTGAAACTAAATATTCCGCATTCGATCGAGAGCTTCTCGCAATTTACCTAGCAATAAAACACTTCAGGTATTTTGTCGAAGGTCGCGAATTCACAATTTTCACCGACCATAAGCCTCTCACTCGTGCAATACAATCTAAAACGGAACGAAATCCAAGGCAATCTCGCCATTTAGATTTTATTAGTCAATTTACTACCGATTTCCAGCATGTGCAAGGTAAAGACAACACAGTCGCGGATGCATTATTTCGTGCATCCGACAACGAAACTGCATCAGTTGAGACTCACTTCAACTACGATGCTATCATCACTGCACAAAAAGCAGACTTAGAACTTCAGAATTTATTTTCTGGAGTTCATCAATGAAACTAGAGCTTTTTAAACTTCCAGGATTCGAAATAGTCTGCGAAACATCAACGGGTAACAATCGCCCATACATCGCAGAACCTTTACGCAAAACTGTATTTAACACTTTACACAACTTGTCACATCCTGATGTCAACGGTACTCGTAAAGTGATTACAGCTAGATATTTTTGGCCCAGTATTAATAAAGATATTAATCACTGGGCAAAGTCTTGTTTATCTTGCCAACGCTCTAAGGTCCAACGACACACAAAAAGTCCTACGGGACAATTCGAAATTCCACAATCTCGTTTCGAACATATCCATATAGATATCGCAGGTCCACTTCCTCCTTCTAATGGATGTTCTTATATTTTAACTTGCCTGGAGGTATTAAAACCAAAGATCTACTAGTACGCATACTGCTCTACGCTGATGATATTGTTTTGTTTGCTGAAACCCCAGAAGAACTACAAAATATGATTAATAAATTATTTAACTACTGCAATAAATGGAATCTTGTTGTCAACTTGGAAAAATCAAAAGTAGTTATTTTTCGTAATGGAGGTCGGCAGCAAATGAAGAATGGTGGTTTGATAACATAAAGCTAGACGTGGTTAATGAATATAAGTATTTAGGGGTTAACATCACATACAAAATGTCGTTCAATAAACACCTAGATGAAAAACTGGTGTGCGCAAAAAATGCTATCAATTCTACATGGGCATCCTTTCTAAAAAATAATAGAATTACACCGTCTGGCAAATTTAAAATCTTTGAGGCTGCATCAAGATCAATTATGTGTTATGCTGGACAAGTATGGGGATTCAAAGAATATGAAGCCGTTGAGAAGCTACAACGGTATTTTTTAAAGAAAATATTTTATCTACCAACTAACACACCAAATTACATGTTGCGCATCGAAACTGGTCTGAATCGCCTGTATATATATACATTGAAGCTTCATTTTGAGTACATAGATAAAATACTAAAATATTCAAGTAACCGACTACCTAGAATATTGGCAGAAGAAACTATAGAACAGAACATGTTTTGGGCTAAAGAGTACCAAGATATCTTTACTAAAGCGGGCGTTGCTTATAACCATTCTGAAACATACATTAATTGGAAAGCCCAGCAGGAACGAGTACTACAAAACCTTAAACTCATTCATTGGGATGAGCACGTAACAGCAGCGAATTTCCCGCATGGAGGGATCAGTTTTTATTGTTTTGAAATTTTTTTTTATTTTTGATCTACGGGTGTGACAACCCCGCGTACTCCAGTCCCTGCTATTGACATACGAGTTGACGTGAGATATCACACACCACTGCCAATAGCAGTGAGATATCACTAGCCAAGGTGACATCTTAGGGGTGATGGCGGATGAACTGTATTCAGTCAACGGTAGCACCCTCAATCTTAGCTGTTAAATAATCGTTGATGTTGAGACGCTATTGCTTCCTTGAAGAAATGAGCCTTCATATAATTATGTGTGGGCTTTAATCTTTAAGAAAGAGAGTGCGTCACAGGATCAAGGAATATGCAACCGGCTGGATTATTGGCAACTAAATTTTTGTTTTGTTTCAGCAAATTTTTGTAACAATTTGCTATTTACTTTTTAATTTACTTTTATTTTCTCTATTCTATCATAAAATATTGGCCTATGTCATATTTTGTCAGTGATAGGATTTTTTGTTTAGTTATCCATTCTTTAACAAAAAATATAAAAATACAAAAAAAGAAAGATTTACGTCCATCAACACCTTTGAACGTATGTTGTTGTGGGACCTTGGTCTTAAAAGGTTTTTATGTGTTATTGTGACACATATTGTAATTCCTACTACACAACACATTTTATTAAAAAAAAAAAAAAAAAAAAAAAAAAAATTATCTATTACTAACTATCCAGTACAGAAATCTCTTAATTAAAGAATTCAACTAATATGTATGTATATTTATATGCATGTGTATATGTGTGTATATATGTATACATCAGTGCCGTCTTATTACTTTGTGGTGCCCTTAGGCAAAATATATTTTCTTTTCAAAATGGTGCCCTTGATATATTTATATATACATATTATATATTTATAATATAACTATAAATAAGAATATAAATAAAAATAAATATATTTATAATACAAATACATATAAATATAGATATAAATTTTATATCCAAATTTATAACAAATAAAATTAGTATGCGAGGCTCGTATTGCATGCGCTCTGCGTGTATTTGAATACATCGGCTAATTTGTCATTTAACGTAATGCGCATGTACCGCACCATCCACATTCCATTGTTTTTTTTTAGTTCTTTGATTTTGCAACCGTCGCGTCTGACGTTTCTAAACGTTTAGAATTGGTTATTGATTGTGTTTTGTATGTATCACACAAGAGATGCAATTTTTTTACATTTTTTTGTGATCTACGTGTTGTGTATCGAGAAAACATAAAAAATGAATCGCGTTCAAACTAGTGATGCTCATAAAAGGAAGACAGCGGAAGAAAAAAAACCGGCTTTTTTGTGCCGGCTCCAGTGGCTCATCGTCCTCCGGACTGGGGTCAAATGCATCAGGAGATACAAACGACACCAAAACTGGATCTACTGGTAAAAACGATGAATCGATTAACAGTGTTCCAGATCCCGAACAAAATCAAAACATTAATGAATGTGAACAACTTGAGAATTTGGGCTCAGATGACGACTCATTATTGTCAGACGAGTTGTTACCATGCTAATCAGACGCTGCGCTATGGAATACGGATGGTGAACTCAAATTCCTTCAATCATTCTGGTCCAAAAAAGGTTTGATTTAATTCCTTTTTTTATATGTGCATTTTAGGCCCATTAAAATGCCAAAACTTTCCTTTGAACTTCAAAGAGATGCGCACGAATGACCAGAGACACTTTTCTATGAATTGTATCAAGCGCTAGCAAATGGAACTGTTGTTGACCGAGATTGGGTCACTTTTTCGCCCTCATTACAATCTGTTTTTTGTTTTTCCTGCAAATTATTTGGAACAGCTGATCAAAATATTGAATTGTTCAGGACTTCTGGTTTTAATGACTGGAAGAAATGTAGTTATCGTTTTGGCCTGCATGAAACTAGCAAAAATCATGCCAATAACCATTTAGTGTATCGTACCAGAGCGAAACAAACAAATGCACTAGATGCGAAATTTCTAAAACAAGAGCAGATTGAAATGAATTATTGGCGAGAAGTCCTGCGCAGAATTGTTTCGGTCATAAAATTTTTGGCATCAAGAGGTCTTTCGTTCCGTGGTAGTGAATCGGCTCAAGCACCAACGGCAATTATATGGAGTAGTGTTATCCCACTATCGTAAATTTTCAGGTAATTATCCCACTATCGTAAATTTTCAAGTTTAAATCAATTTTTTTTTTGTTTGATAAGCTACAACAACAATTGCATTGAGAGACTGAGTTAAAAAAAATGGATTACGTATTTATTTTCAGGTAATTATCCCACTATCGTAAATTTTCAAGTTTAAATCAATTTTTTTTTTGTTTGATAAGCTACAACAACAATTGCATTGAGAGACTGAGTTAAAAAAAAATGGATTACGTATTGCTAAGATTATTCAATGTACGAAACTGAATATAATTTTTTTACTTCGAATTGCATTGAGAGAATGATCTTGAAAGAAAACTAGCGAAAACGATTAAAATATTTTTTTTATTGTATCTTATAAGAAAAAATTAATTTTCTTCGTCACGAAAAAAAGTAAAGAAATGTGGGACTATCCAACAAATGTTTTAAAATAGATTATTCAATGAGTTGACTGAATCAACTGAGAAAAAACAACAACAATTGCATTCAATTTTTCAGTTGTATCAGTTGCTTCAGTCAAATATGAGTTTGTGTTTTAATCTTGCGGTCGAATAAAAAACTTGAAAGAAAAACTAGAGAAAGTGATTTAAATCTTTTTTTGTTGTTGTATCTTATAAGAAAAAATTCATTTTCGATCCCACTATCTTTCATGAGTTGAGTTGACTGAATCAACTGAGAAAAACAACAACAATTGCATGGGTTTCTCACATATTCATGAAAAAAATAAGAAATGTGGGACTATCCAACAAATGTTTTAAAATAGATTATTCAATGTACGAAACTGAATATAATTTTTTTACTTCGAATTGCATTGAGAGAATGATCTTGAAAGAAAACTAGCGAAAACGATTAAAATATTTTTTGTTGTATCTTATAAGAAAAAATTAATTTTCTTCGTCACGAAAAAAAGTAAAGAAATGTGGGACTATCCAACATGAATGAACTTGAAAGAAAACTAGCGAAAACGATTAAAATATTTTTTGTTGTATCTTATAAGAAAAAATTAATTTTCTTCGTCACGAAAAAAAGTAAAGAAATGTGGGACTATCCAACAAATGTTTTAAAATAGATTATTCAATGAGTTGACTGAATCAACTGAGAAAAAACAACAACAATTGCATTCAATTTTTCAGTTGTATCAGTTGCTTCAGTCAAATATGAGTTTGTGTTTTAATCTTGCGGTCGAATAAAAAACTTGAAAGAAAAACTAGAGAAAGTGATTTAAATCTTTTTTTTGTTGTTGTATCTTATAAGAAAAAATTCATTTTCGATCCCACTATCTTTCATGAGTTGAGTTGACTGAATCAACTGAGAAAAACAACAACAATTGCATTCAATGTGAATTGAATTTTGTATCATAACTTTTGTCTCGATATTATATTACAAAAATATGGGACTTTCTCACACGATGTGTTAAAGGTAACAAAAATTGTTTTTGTTGTAGTATTTTGTATTTTGTTTCGTAATTGCGTGCGGCTTTTTTTTTGCGTTAAATGATTAAGTAAGATTTCGATTTTTTTTTTCATTGGGGCACATGTGTTGTTCTAGTTTTTTTTTTCGTTGTTATATAAGATTTTGTGTGTAAAGCGAGCAGAAGAATTAGAACAAATTGTGTTGGAAAAAAAATTATGATGTGTTGGAAACCTAAAAACTTTTTATTTGGAATTTTAGACGGATGCCTGAAATAAGTTGTTAATTGAAAAAACTAAAAAATTATAAATAGATGTTCGAAATGGACCATATCATTTATTTCAAAAAATATGTTTAATGTGGAACAACCTTTTACCATGCAGATTTCTGGTCCTTCTTCTTCGGGGAAGACCACGTTTGTATTAAAGTTCTTGCCACATATTCATGGTATAAAGAAACTGGTTTGGTGCAATGGTGAAACTAATTCGGTCGATCTAAATGATTTCGATTTTGAAGATATTGAAATGTTAGACAACGTCCCCGAAAATTTTGATAATCTAGAAAAACACATTAATCATCTTGGATGATTTAATGACTGAGGCGTATAATAAAAACGTTTGTGAATTATTTACCAAGGGTTCACATCATCGAAATATATCTGTTATATTAATTACCCAAAATGTGTTCCAAAGAAAATTTTACAGAGACATTTCGTTAAACTGCAAATACCTTGTTATGTTTAATAACCCCCGAGATAAATCTCAAATCTACCGCTTGCTAGACAAATTTATCCAGAAAATATCAACGAGTTTTGTAAGAGTATAAAAGAAGGCAGCTTCAAACGGGGTTTTGAAGCCAGCTGACCAAGGAAAAAGAAAATGAACACTGCAATCTATCTAAGCTAATTGTTCTTGCAAAATATTGAAAACGTTTTGAAAATTAAGTACAATAGATTAGTTTAGATTGAACATTATTTGAACATTATTTGATTAATTGTCTGAAAAATTTTAGATTTAATTGTTTGGCATAGACACTGATACATCTGAATAGCGCGGTCTGTCGGTCAAGTTATTTCTGATGTTATGCAATAATGCAACAAGAAAAATATGACAGAAAATTAATAATATAAAAGGTAATTAGCTTCTGATGTTGTTATTGTGTTTATCATATGTATTGGTTAGTTTTTTGTTTTGTTAATTTTTTTGTTTTCGTTTTCACATAGTTGTGAAATATAAATTTGCTGTCGCATTTGATGAGCTCTTAAGGAATTAGTAAATGTTATTCGTAGTATAGTAAATTGTTTTCAATGTTTTTTTTTGTCGTTTTTTGTCGTTGTGATGACACATTTTTTTTGTTGAATTCAAACTTTTTTTCTTAAGAATAAATATGAATTGTGTTGGACGACATGTGACGATTAACTTTTTAGATTGATTATCTTTCTTAGTCGGATTGCTTCCTTAAGTTAAAACAAGAAGCAAGTGATTGACCGTCAAATGTTTCCACTCAAATTGAAAAAGAAAACTTCATTAGGGAGTTTTGAGCATGAAGGGATTCATTTCTTTTTAATGCGCTTTGGGGTAAATTGGGACACAGAAATGATAAGAATCAGACGGGCCAAAACAAATTATTTTTTAATGACGATTAAAACAGTCAGTAAGTTATAAGATTTACTGTTAGTTATCTTTAAGTGTACGCGCTTTCCCTTTCTAACAAATGGATAGTTGATATAGACAGTAAACAAGAACGAACCATATTTAAGAGACTTTTTCAAAGGGTTTGATAAATAAAAAGCCATCATTTTTTGCTAACATTATATATTTTTCAAATTTATTATTTCTTTTATTTTATTTTATAGTTAATTATTAAAGTTTTTTCTATTATGATTATTAAAAATAACTGGGCCTAAGTTTTTTTCATTCGCTGCACCATTCGTCTTGTGTGGTGTGATTTTTGAATGAATCAAATACTTCTTTCCAAACCACCCGATCAGGGCAATTAAGAAGATGAATCTGTAAAAAGAAGAAAAAATGTTAAATCAAAATATTTATTAATTTGAGTATTAAGTTAACAAATTACCTCATAGTCTTCTTTTGGAATTACGTGGTAAATATTATATTTACACAAAATAACTTGTATTCCTGACGGCTGCTTGTCTTTACAAGTTTTAATGTGACGGAAGAACTTTCTGTAGGTTATTTGATGATTCACATTGTATGGACATATATATTTTTTTACTCCTACCAAACTAGACATCTAAATATAAAAAATAAATCAATTAACGAAATAAAATTAAAATTTCAATTTTAACTTACCATGTATATTGTTTTTTACTAATGTAAATTATTTCAGCCTTGTATCGTTCTTAAATACTAGATTTATCATACGTATCCCACATTTATCATACGAATTCCTTAATGTATATGCGCTTGCCCTTTCTAACAAAATGAATAGTTGATCTAGACAGTAAACAAGAACTAAACTACGTAGTTGCTAGATGATATGGAATTTACAAATGAAAAGCCAGTATCTGAACCATTTTTTCTGAGAAACTTCAAACCATACCTTTCAATTGAAAAATTTTGCTACATTAACAATATCTATAGAAGAATTATACAACATTTGACTGTGATTATTTTAAAATTTATGTCAAAAATGCTGCTTGAGTAGGCTTATGTAGATAATTTTGCAACTATAGATGTTTACTTGGTTAAAATCAGCTCCACATATAATTTAAAATCAAAAATAACCCCCAAAAATACTATAATAAATCCTATAAATACTATAATTACTCAGAAAACTATTTTTAAAACATATTATCGAGTATTTTGCTTCTATAGTTTTTTGTTGCTTCATTAACATTTTGATAGAAGACTCCTGATAGAAGACTCATTTTCTTATCATTTTAAGTTGAAATATTTTAAACGAGAAAAAAATGCAGTTTTTTGCAAGAAATATTGAAAAAATAGAGCTCAAACATTTCGTATCTTACTTTAGTTTTCATAAGCCCATTGTAAATGTTATTGATTTGTGTGTTATTGATGTTATTGATTTCTCCACTCGAAAATGATAATTAAAAGATGCGATCAATTGTGAAGTGTAAGCAATGTTAATAAAGTTTGTCTTAAAGAATATGAACAGTATGAGCTCGCTAATAATTAATGACTTTTAAAAGAATGTAATATGTTTTTATTTCCACATTACGAAATTTCACTTCTTCCGCGCGGAGGGACTCCACGCACAACTTTTCTGAGAAACTTCAAACCATACCTTTAAATTGAAAAATTTTGCTACATTGACAATATCTATTGATAAAATATACAATATTTGCCCGTTATAATTTTAAAATTTATGTCAAAAATGCTACTTGGGTAGGCTTATGTAGATAATTTTGCAACTATAGCTGTCTATTTGGTTAAAATCATCACCACAAATAATTTAAAATCAAAAATCTTCGTCCATTGGTTGTTCTTCTGAACCCCATTCTTCTACAATACAGCAAGTGTAACTTGATTTGCCATCATTTCTTGGCAGGATTAGAAAACCCCCTGCATCACTCAATTAAAGCGGTTTTTTGCGAATATAATTTTTGGCCGCGATTTAAATGATTCTAAACGTCTGTTAAAATCTTTGTAGACGTTGTAGATTGCGACAAGGTGGCAAAATGGTTTGGCCTTAGCTGAAAGTGCTGGCTTGACTGGAATTTTTTCTGAAGTATCTGAAGTATCTTCTGATTTTTTTTTTTTTTTTTTGTAAGTTTTTTTTTAGTTTATTTTTTTTTTGTTTTTTTTTTTCGTTAATTTTTTTTTAGCATTTTTTTTTTCTTCGTTTTTTTCTTTTTGTTTTTTTTTTATGTTAATTTTTTTATTCCATTTTTTTTTCTTCGTTTTTTTTTTTGTTTTGTTTTTTGTTTTGTTTTTTTTTTTTCATTTTAATTTTTTTTATTTTTTATTGTTTTTTGTGACAAAATGATAGCTTGTGACAAAACTTTGACAAAATGGCTTGGCCATTGGCTGAACAATCTGCTGAATTCAGAAGAGTCTGAATATCATAACGATAATGAAGAAGGCAATCCAGAAGGAAATTATGGCTATTCCTGTGTTGGCGACATGACTGGTATTTTGATTTTGGTAAGAAAAGATATTTGGTAGAACGTGTTATAGTCAGAATGAAGAATCCGAGGACGAAGTTGATTTAGAAGAGTCTGAATATCATAACGATAATGAAGAAGGCAATCCAGAAGGAAATTATGGCAACGAAGAGGACCAACTATATTTTGCAACTTCGAGTGAAGAAAGCGATGACGATTTGTTGTTCACACCGTTTACAGCAAAACACACATCTCCAAGATCTTCGTCGATTCATTCAAATTCACGTTTCGCCCATTTGCAGCTGCAAATTTACAGACTGGAACAGCAGCTGCTGCGGCAACAACAACAGCACCAACGGTGACGACAGCCGATCCGATTAGGACAAATAAAAACTCTAACACGTAATTATTATTATTAAAGCATTTAAAATTTTTTATTTTTATTTGAATCAAGTCGTTTTTAAATATTTTTTCCCAATCACATCTTTTATTCTGCACTCAATTTTATGTTTTAGCTCTTTTAAACATTTTGGTGCAATATTCCAGTAAATATTTGAATTGTCTTCTAAACACTGATTGAAAATTTTAAGCATGATTTGGTCCTCCATATTGGACGGCTGCTGTTGATTAGGCAAATAGGTGTATATGCCCTTTTCAGTTTCTCCAGTGTAAAATTCGGTAATTTTTCGTGTTGGATCTACTATCTTATTATTAAATTCATTCCAAAAGTGTACGCCGATATTTATAACAGTATTGTTTTTATTGTACTGAAGGTGTCCAACAACTAATTTAGATTCTAAGTTATATTTTTTTAATGTTGTCCACAGGATTAAGTTAGCTGGAAGACAAACACCATATTTACGTGCACTAATAAATTCTTGCGAAATTATTTCGGAGATTAAATTTACCAACACCAGATTTCGTTTTAAATTATTATTCGAAATCATAGCAATCATATTCGTGGACGTACAAATAACAAATGATATAGATGGTTGAGAGTAACACCAATTTATCAAGTTTTCAAAAAGCTTAAATAACATTAAAGCAATAAATCAATTAAGAAAAGAAGAATACAATCTTCAAAATTTGTTTTAGTTTGGCTAAATTGTTTGAGGAGATCACGGTTTTGAAATTTTTTTCTTGCTTGTTTGCGTAATTCGTTTAGCACTTCTTGGCGCTCCATTTTGATTAAAGTTATTGGTTGTTCTAATAGCTTTCACACGACGCTGGTTATTTATAAATGTTCAATGCTGTTGATCAAATAGTAAGTGTTGATAAATTCATTTGATTTTAGTTTATTAAGTTCTTTTCAACTGAGTTCTTCACAGTACAATATGGAGAGGTTAGTTAACGAAAAAGTTAAGAAGTAAGAAATGAGTAAACCAGATTTATTGCTATTTTATGTTTATTTTTTAAACGACATAAATCATGTTTTATTGTAATTGGCTGCAATACAGAAATTTTTCAAACCACAACTGCTGTCGATTAATGATAAAGATTTTATTTGTTTTGCTTGGCGTGACTGGAATCTATTTTTCAACCAAATTGGATAAGTTCAACAATATTTTGAGGAAGATGACATCGAAAAATTCAAAAAGAGAAGAATGGAGAAGAATGGGGCAGATTGCAAGAGTTAGCACCTTTGATTCGCTCAATATTTAGCTGGTAAAGGTTAACTTACAAGGGTGTAAGAGCCTATTACAATTTATATATGCAAAAATGTGTTCGGAAAAGTTTCCTTTTAGTTGATTGCACACTTTTACTTACATTGAACATGTTTGATCATGTTTACAATCTGAAAGAGTTTATTTTTGGGTCGTTCACCTTTTTTTTTTTTAGTCTTTTGGCTAAAGTATTTTTTAAAGGAAAAATTCACGATCAGATCGTTGTAATCAGTCATATTGGTTTTTAATCCATTTTTAAATTGTTTCATTGGTTTTCCACTACACTGGTTTACCGTTTGATGAAAAATCTGGTGAAAGACCGTACGAAAGCTGAAAATCTTCAATTTTACCCGAGTTTTAATTTAATTTTTGTTTAGTTTTTAATTTTTATTTCCCTTGAATCTTACAAGTAAATGATCTTATTTCAAATAAGTTAGTGGTTTACATTTATAAGCATATAAATAATTTATTCTACAACATAAATTAAATGGATATGTGCGTTCTAATTTTCAAAATGCATCATGAACCTAGCTTTGAAAATAATTTCACGGTGATTTTGTGTTAAAATTGTTGAGATTATTGATTCAATATTTTTAATACGCCTTTGAAACCTATTTCTATCACGTGCATATTCTTCATAACGTCCCATTCGAGCAGCTCTGTAGGCGAAATTCCATACATACATAACATGCACTTCTAACTTATTGGAAAAGCGTACGGTTTTTGTTCCTGTCATTTCAGTAGTTTTTTCTTTAAAAGTCTTATAAATGTTAAGCAGATTTTACAGGACACTTGAAACTGTTATATGAATATCGTACACCTTGAAAAAAATAAAGAATGACAATCTCCTCTCGAAGTTGCAAAATATAGTTGGTCCTCTTCGTTGCCATAATTTCCTTCTGGATTGCCTTCTTCATTATCGTTATGATATTCAGACTCTTCTGAATTCAGCAGATTGTTCAGCCAATGGCCAAGCCATTTTGTCAAAGTTTTGTCACAAGCTATCATTTTGTCACAAAAAACAATAAAAAATAAAAAAAATTAAAATGAAAAAAAAAAAACAAAACAAAAAACAAAACAAAAAAAGAACGAAGAAAAAAAATGGAATAAAAAAATTAACATAAAAAAAAACAAAAAGAAAAAACGAAGAAAAAAAAAATGCTAAAAAAAAATTAACGAAAAAAAAAAACAAAAAAAAATAAACTAAAAAAAAACTTACAAAAAAAAAAAAAAAAAAATCAGAAGATACTTCAGATACTTCAGAAAAAATTCCAGTCAAGCCAGCACTTTCAGCTAAGGCCAAACCATTTTGCCACCTTGTCGCAATCTACAACGTCTACAAAGATTTTAACAGACGTTTAGAATCATTTAAATCGCGGCCAAAAATTATATTCGCAAAAAACCGCTTTAATTGAGTGATGCAGGGGGTTTTCTAATCCTGCCAAGAAATGATGGCAAATCAAGTTACACTTGCTGTATTGTAGAAGAATGGGGTTCAGAAGAACAACCAATGGACGAAGATTTTTGATTTTAAATTATTTGTGGTGATGATTTTAACCAAATAGACAGCTATAGTTGCAAAATTATCTATATAAGCCTACCCAAGTAGCATTTTGACATAAATTTTAAAATTATAACGGGCAAATATTGTATATTTTATCAATAGATATTGTCAATTTAGCAAAATTTTTCAATTTAAAGGTATGGTTTGAAGTTTCTCAGAAAAGTTGTGCGTGGAGTCCCTCCGCGCGGAAGAAGTGAAATTTCGTAATGTGGAAATAAAAACATATTACATTCTTTTAAAAGTCATTAATTATTAGCGAGCTCATACTGTTCATATTCTTTAAGACAAACTTTATTAACATTGCTTACACTTCACAATTGATCGCATCTTTTAATTATCATTTTCGAGTGGAGAAATCAATAACATCAATAACACACAAATCAATAACATTTACAATGGGCTTATGAAAACTAAAGTAAGATACGAAATGTTTGAGCTCTATTTTTTCAATATTTCTTGCAAAAAACTGCATTTTTTTCTCGTTTAAAATATTTCAACTTAAAATGATAAGAAAATGAGTCTTCTATCAGGAGTCTTCTATCAAAATGTTAATGAAGCAACAAAAAACTATAGAAGCAAAATACTCGATAATATGTTTTAAAAATAGTTTTCTGAGTAATTATAGTATTTATAGGATTTATTATAGTATTTTTGGGGGTTATTTTTGATTTTAAATTATATGTGGAGCTGATTTTAACCAAGTAAACATCTATAGTTGCAAAATTATCTACATAAGCCTACTCAAGCAGCATTTTTGACATAAATTTTAAAATAATCACAGTCAAATGTTGTATAATTCTTCTATAGATATTGTTAATGTAGCAAAATTTTTCAATTGAAAGGTATGGTTTGAAGTTTCTCAGAAAAAATGGTTCAGATACTGGCTTTTCATTTGTAAATTCCATATCATCTAGCAACTACGTAGTTTAGTTCTTGTTTACTGTCTAGATCAACTATTCATTTTGTTAGAAAGGGAAAGCGCATATACATTAAGGAATTCGTATGATAAATGTGGGATACATATGATAAATCTAGTATTTAAGAACGATACAAGGCTGAAATAATTTACATTAGTAAAAAACAATATACATGGTAAGTTAAAATTGAAATTTTAATTTTATTTCGTTAATTGATTTATTTTTTATATTTAGATGTCTAGTTTGGTAGGAGTAAAAAAATATATATGTCCATACAATGTGAATCATCAAATAACCTACAGAAAGTTCTTCCGTCACATTAAAACTTGTAAAGACAAGCAGCCGTCAGGAATACAAGTTATTTTGTGTAAATATAATATTTACCACGTAATTCCAAAAGAAGACTATGAGGTAATTTGTTAACTTAATACTCAAATTAATAAATATTTTGATTTAACATTTTTTCTTCTTTTTACAGATTCATCTTCTTAATTGCCCTGATCGGGTGGTTTGGAAATAAGTATTTGATTCATTCAAAAATCACACCACACAAGACGAATGGTGCAGCGAATGAAAAAAACTTAGGCCCAGTTATTTTTAATAATCATAATAGAAAAAACTTTAATAATTAACTATAAAATAAAATAAAAGAAATAATAAATTTGAAAAATATATAATGTTAGCAAAAAATGATGGCTTTTTATTTATCAAACCCTTTGAAAAAGTCTCTTAAATATGGTTCGTTCTTGTTTACTGTCTATATCAACTATCCATTTGTTAGAAAGGGAAAGCGCGTACACTTAAAGATAACTAACAGTAAATCTTATACCTTACTGACTGTTTTAATCGTCATTAAAAAATAATTTGTTTTGGCCCGTCTGATTCTTATCATTTCTGTGTCCCAATTTACCCCGAAGCGCATTAAAAAGAAATGAATCCCTTCATGCTCAAAACTCCCTAATGAAGTTTTCTTTTTCAATTTGAGTGGAAACATTTGACGGTCAATCACTTGCTTCTTGTTTTAACTTAAGGAAGCAATCCGACTAAGAAAGATAATCAATCTAAAAAGTTAATCGTCACATGTCGTCCAACACAATTCATATTTATTCTTAAGAAAAAAAGTTTGAATTCAACAAAAAAAAATGTGTCATCACAACGACAAAAAACGACAAAAAAAAAACATTGAAAACAATTTACTATACTACGAATAACATTTACTAATTCCTTAAGAGCTCATCAAATGCGACAGCAAATTTATATTTCACAACTATGTGAAAACGAAAACAAAAAAATTAACAAAACAAAAAACTAACCAATACATATGATAAACACAATAACAACATCAGAAGCTAATTACCTTTTATATTATTAATTTTCTGTCATATTTTTCTTGTTGCATTATTGCATAACATCAGAAATAACTTGACCGACAGACCGCGCTATTCAGATGTATCAGTGTCTATGCCAAACAATTAAATCTAAAATTTTTCAGACAATTAATCAAATAATGTTCAAATAATGTTCAATCTAAACTAATCTATTGTACTTAATTTTCAAAACGTTTTCAATATTTTGCAAGAACAATTAGCTTAGATAGATTGCAGTGTTCATTTTCTTTTTCCTTGGTCAGCTGGCTTCAAAACCCCGTTTGAAGCTGCCTTCTTTTATACTCTTACAAAACTCGTTGATATTTTCTGGATAAATTTGTCTAGCAAGCGGTAGATTTGAGATTTATCTCGGGGGTTATTAAACATAACAAGGTATTTGCAGTTTAACGAAATGTCTCTGTAAAATTTTCTTTGGAACACATTTTGGGTAATTAATATAACAGATATATTTCGATGATGTGAACCGTTGGTAAATAATTCACAAACGTTTTTATTATACGCCTCAGTCATTAAATCATCCAAGATGATTAATGTGTTTTTCTAGATTATCAAAATTTTCGGGGACGTTGTCTAACATTTCAATATTTTCAAAATCGAAATCATTTAGATCGACCGAATTAGTTTCACCATTGCACCAAACCAGTTTCTTTATACCATGAATATGTGGCAAGAACTTTAATACAAACGTGGTCTTCCCCGAAGAAGAAGGACCAGAAATCTGCATGGTAAAAGGTTGTTCCACATTAAACATATTTTTTGAAATAAATGATATGGTCCATTTCGAACATCTATTTATAATTTTTTAGTTTTTTCAATTAACAACTTATTTCAGGCATCCGTCTAAAATTCCAAATAAAAAGTTTTTAGGTTTCCAACACATCATAATTTTTTTTCCAACACAATTTGTTCTAATTCTTCTGCTCGCTTTACACACAAAATCTTATATAACAACGAAAAAAAAAAACTAGAACAACACATGTGCCCCAATGAAAAAAAAAATCGAAATCTTACTTAATCATTTAACGCAAAAAAAAAGCCGCACGCAATTACGAAACAAAATACAAAATACTACAACAAAAACAATTTTTGTTACCTTTAACACATCATGTGAGAAAGTCCCATATTTTTGTAATATAATATCGAGACAAAAGTTATGATACAAAATTCAATTCACATTGAATGCAATTGTTGTTGTTTTTCTCAGTTGATTCAGTCAACTCAACTCATGAAAGATAGTGGGATCGAAAATGAATTGTTTCTTATAAGATACAACAACAAAAAAAAGATTTAAATCACTTTCTCTAGTTTTTCTTTCAAGTTTTTTATTCGACCGCAAGATTAAAACACAAACTCATATTTGACTGAAGCAACTGATACAACTGAAAAATTGAATGCAATTGTTGTTGTTTTTTCTCAGTTGATTCAGTCAACTCATTGAATAATCTATTTTAAAACATTTGTTGGATAGTCCCACATTTCTTTACTTTTTTTCGTGACGAAGAAAATTAATTTTTTCTTATAAGATACAACAAAAAATATTTTAATCGTTTTCGCTAGTTTTCTTTCAAGTTCATTCATGTTGGATAGTCCCACATTTCTTTACTTTTTTTCGTGACGAAGAAAATTAATTTTTTCTTATAAGATACAACAAAAAATATTTTAATCGTTTTCGCTAGTTTTCTTTCAAGATCATTCTCTCAATGCAATTCGAAGTAAAAAAATTATATTCAGTTTCGTACATTGAATAATCTATTTTAAAACATTTGTTGGATAGTCCCACATTTCTTTACTTTTTTTCGTGACGAAGAAAATTAATTTTTTCTTATAAGATACAACAAAAAAAATATTTTAATCGTTTTCGCTAGTTTTCTTTCAAGATCATTCTCTCAATGCAATTCGAAGTAAAAAAATTATATTCAGTTTCGTACATTGAATAATCTTAGCAATACGTAATCCATTTTTTTTAACTCAGTCTCTCAATGCAATTGTTGTTGTAGCTTATCAAACAAAAAAAAAATTGATTTAAACTTGAAAATTTACGATAGTGGGATAATTACCTGAAAATAAATACGTAATCCATTTTTTTTAACTCAGTCTCTCAATGCAATTGTTGTTGTAGCTTATCAAACAAAAAAAAAATTGATTTAAACTTGAAAATTTACGATAGTGGGATAATTACCTGAAAATTTACGATAGTGGGATAACACTACTATATGGGCATACTAGAACTTATTTGCGAGTATGACCCCTTTCTGGCGACACATATTGCCAATCACGGCAATGAAGGCAAAGGTATTATTATCTTAAGAATAATATTAATCGTGGTTCAAGATACTGTATAAATTCAACCTAGAATGCCAAATTGCAAGCGATGGGTTTAGATTTATCTTCTACCGTAAAACACTTCACTTCCTTAGTTCTTTTTTTAGAAACGTTAAAAACAGAATTCGATGGATTTTTCAATGATTGTGAGATATATTTTAATGAATATGTTCTCCCTGACAACTCTTTGAGAAAAATTTTACAGGATAGTGCGCGAACCCGTTCAGGTAACACTTTCACGATTACAAACAAGGAGGCATTTCGTGACAGCATTTTTTTACCAATTATAAGAAACTTATTGACAGAGTTGAAAATAAGGAAACAAATATACAGTGATTTTTATGAAAATTTTCATTTTTTAGTAATGCTAAATAGCTTAAATATTGATCAAATAACGGCTGCCTGCAAAAAATATGTGCTATTTATCAAGCGGATGTTTCTGAGTCCGATCTAATCAATGAATGCGAATTAGCAAAGCACAACCTATTTTTAGACGAAGGCATGATTAATATATCTGGACAAACGCATGCGTCCTTCTACACAACCATCATAAAAGACGGGTTAACCGCAACGTTTCCTAACATTGAAATCCTTCTTCGAATTTATTTTTGTTTCTTTGTAACCAATGTAACTGACGGTGTGGTGACGGTGACCAACTGACGGTGACCAATGTAACTGATTAAAAACTATTTAAGACCGATGACCGATGACAAATTGAATTTATTATCTCTAATTTGCATTGAACGACGCGTATTAGACGCGATTAGTTTCGATGAAGTTATTGACACTTTTATTGCAGCCAAAATTAGACGTAAGAACATAGAGAAATCAGAAAATAATTGATTTTGTATTATATATTATAGCAGAAAACCATTTTTAAAAGGTCGATAGTTCGAAATAACACAGACGCATGTGTTTTTTTTTAGCTTTTCTTAACCAGATCAGATCGTGATCTACCCTAAATCGTGGTGCCCCCCAAATCGTGGTGCCCTTAGGCATTGCCTATATCGCCTTGGGGCTAAGAGGGCACTGGTATACATGTGTATATCGTCGCTTTAATAATGAAATAACGTATACCATATATACGTTGTTATTATATAATGGGTGCGCTGCATTCCCCATAAGGATGTCTATAAAGTGGCATTTTAACATTTTTCAATTTTTTTATAACTGGGGGTGAAAATTAATATATTGTTAATTAACGTACATGCAAATTTGAATTTGGTTAAATATTAAAACAGCGTAAATGCATGTACGATATTTCAATTCCTACAGAATAATAACTTGGGTAAAATCAGTGTCGTATACTTTACATACATTACGATCGCCACACGAAATGGTAAATCTAAAATATTGTATACGCATCATTCATTACTACATGATATTCTGGTTCATATAAATAAAAAATTGTAAAAATATTATGCGTTAGTTCTAAATAATTAGTTTTAGGCTTAATCGTACTTCCATACAAAATGAAATAACGTATATGAAATATGAAATAACGTATAAGGTACCTAATTGACTTTTCACCTCTTTTTAGGTAGAAAAGCCAGCAGGTACCAATGTGAAATTTTAATATGCTGTGGGGAAATTAGTCAAGATTAATTGGTAGACATTTTTTTTCCAATATCTTTATTCATTCAATAGTGCTGCCGAGTTTATGAAAATCAGAAAATCGAAAAATCTTTAAACCCAATTATCTCGAAACTACACTTTTGCGAATACGCTGTTTCATTATTAAAGCGACGATATATGGTTAAATGAAAACAATTTGTTTTAAGTACTATTTTTGCTAATTTATATACTTCTTTATGATAATCAATGTCATATGTAGAGTAACATGAAATTATGTTGCCAGCCTGACAGACAACTTTAAGTTATGTTAGGTATTTTATTTTTATAAGTATTAATTATTCTGAATTGTTAAATACCGTGAATTTTATGAATAAAAATTAATTATTATTATTATTATTATTATTATATTTTAACTTGCGTTGGGCGATTCACTCGATGGCCAGAAGCTTTTGCTATGTCTGACATGTCTGCTGCTACCATAGCCACGACATTTGTCAACAATTACGTATCACGATTCGGTGTTCACAATTCGAGTCTAAACTCTTTACCGAATTAACTAAACTTTTAGGCTCACATCGTATACGTATAACGGCCTACCATCCACAAGCGAACGGAATGGTAGAACGTTTTCATCGACAACTTAAAGCTGCTCTTATGGCCAGAGGCAACACTACTCAGTGGAGCTCCGAAATACCAATCATTCTTTTAGGTATTTGAGCTACAGTGAAAGAAGATCTGAAGTGCTCACCCGCAGAACTTGTCTACGGACAAACACTGAAACTGCCCGGTGAGTTCTTCGTCGAAAATCCTCTTTCACAACTGCCAAGTCACGATACAGTCATTGATCAACTTCGATATACAATGCACAATCTAATTCAAACAGTTACACGACAAACCAAACAAAACGACATTTTTGTTCCGAAGTCGCTAGAAAACTGCGACTACGTTTTCATTAGGGTTGATAGGATACCCACAGGTTTACAAACCCCATATGAAGGTCCATACAGAATCATACGACGTCTACGAAAACATTTCGTTATCGACATCAAAGGCAAACAACAATTTGTCTCGATCGACAGATTGAAGCCAGCGTATGGTATCTTGTGTTCAGCTGATCGTTCACCAGCTTCTCGAACACACAAAGCTGTTCATTTCGAACAGACAAATTAAGCGGGGGCTTTCATCTACGAGCGGGGTACTGTAGAGGTTAATGTATTTATATCTAAATAATTAATCTCTACAAAAATAAATGATCAAACGATCATTTACTTGTGCCATCTACCATCTAAACATTTATCGACAAAAATCACAGCGCCTTACGATTAATTAATTAATTCGAAAAACGAACCACTAAATATATTTTCGATGTAAATAAAGTTCAATGATCGTCTTTTCCATAAAGTTTGGTTGATGGTAACATTAATGCAAAACGTAAATCACTTGTGTTTTAGATTCACGCGAATCAATAACTCATAATAAAATAAAATTAAATAATCGGTGTGTTTTTAACTTTGCCAATTTATATAATTGAAATTAATGTGTAATCATTTTGTATAAACAACTATTGTATATTTAGCTAATTGTGAATAAATAGCATACATAGAAAAATACGAATAGTGTTGGTTACTCAAATTCATCGATACGGAGTAATCCATAAATTTCATCAAACGTAAAACTAACTGTTTAGAATCAACTTTAAAAATCAATATTTTTTTTTTGAATTTAACTACATTCATATTTCATATAAAATGATATTCTAGTACTTTAAACATTTCTATTACTTTTGTGTTTATATATGAATAAAAAACGAAAATAAAATATAGTTGCCACGTTAAATTAGAAGAAGGCACTTCTTCATAATTTTATTAAATTACAATATATATTAAAATGGAATCTTACTTAGATCTAAATTAATAAAAATGTTCGTGTTCAAGAAGTGTATATAGTTTAAAAAGAAAAAATAATAATAAAATTAAATAAAGGGAGTCGTGTTTTATTTCGTAAAAAACAAAAAAAAAGTGAAAAGTTACAGTCCACTGAATCGTCGCGTCCATTTTGGTCATTCAAGCAAAATATTTTCATTTCTTATATACGAAATATGTTTTAAAATACGTTTAATAACTTTTAATGAAACATAAACATAAAAGTGATAAATTAATTTTCATTAAAATGGTATAAAAATTATATTTAATTTATATTATTATACGACTCCATATTGTGCTGCAACATCAAAAAAAAATATTACATCATCAATTTTCTTTCGGCAATCGTTTTTATCATATCTACGTTTCATTTTTCACGATTGCGCAGATCATCATTCAGCATCACAAATATTACCAGATATAAAAAGTTTTTATATTCTGCATATTATCATCATTCATCAATCAAATTGGAAGATCAAGATCAAAATTATCAATTACGTTGGTAATAATATATTATCATCATTGAAAATTAATTCAATTATCAAGAATTTTAAAAGAAATATTTACTTAAAAATATATTCGGAACAATTTCACACATATGCTGCATTACCATCTTTAAAAATATCTTCTATACCATCTTTAGCACGGACAACAACCAAATATTTCCTTTTCGATATATTCGAAACATTTGTAATACAAGTAGGATGAAATAATTTAATATACAGTAAGTCCTCGACTTACGCGAATTCGACTTACGTGAATTCGTACTTACGTGATTTAAAAAAAAAAATTTTTTTTTGTGAAATGAGTAGTTTTTTCATTTGTTTTCTGTTGTTCTTTATTTCTACGTTCTCTACTTTCGTATAATGACTATTTTTTTGTTTTTGTTGCGCTTTATTTCATTTTTGTTTGTTTACAAACACGATTGATTATGTTTGTTGATGCAATAGCAAGAGTAGAATGAAATGAGCAATAGCACTTGCATTACCTATTACTTGGTAAATTCAGCGATGAAAGGCGACAAAAAATTGAAATAGATACATATCTATTTGGTGTAATATGTATATGTAAGTTGTTATTGTAGCGTGTTAAACAATGACGAAAAAAAAATTTTTTTTTGTGAAATGAGTAGTTTTTTCATTTGTTTTCTGTTGTTCTTTATTTTTACGTTCTCTACTTTCGTATAATGACTATTTTTTTGTTTTTGTTGCGCTTTATTTCATTTTTGTTTGTTTACAAACACGATTGATTATGTTTGTTGATGCAATAGCAAGAGTAGAATGAAATGAGCAATAGCACTTGCATTACCTATTACTTGGTAAATTCAGCGATGAAAGGCGACAAAAAATTGAAATAGATACATATCTATTTGGTGTAATATGTATGTATATGTAAGTTGTTATTGTAGCGTGTTAAACAATGACGAATTACACAATTTTTAGTCTTAATTTAGTCTTAATTTAGATTTCTTCCTTTCCGTGTTCATAAAAAATATAACCCGTAGTTATGTCAAACAAACGTAAATTTGATTCCCAAAATGATAAAAGACATGTCATCACTATGGAGACCAAAGTAAAAATTATACAACAATATGAAAAAGGTGAAAAAATGGCAGTCATTGCACGTGCTTATAAAATGAGTCATTCTACGATTAGAACAATTATTCTGGATAAAGTTCGAATTATGGATCACGTAAAAAAAGCGGCACCAATGCAATCTACGATAATTACCAAGAAAAGAGGAATATTAATAGAAGAAATGGAAAAATTATTGGTTATATGGGTAGAAGATATGCAACAGCAACAAATTCCAATCAGCCTTATGCTCATACAAGAGAAAGCTTTGAGTCTTTATGAAAACCTAAAGGGCAAATATCCCGATAGTGTTGGTACTCACACATTCACTGCAAGCCACGGATGGTTTCAGAAATTTAAAGGTAGAAATAAACTACACAACATTAAAGTGACAGGTGAGGCTGCCAGTGCAGATACAGCGGGTGCTACGAATTTTATCAAAAGTTTAGCAGAATTCATAAAAAGTGAGGACTACCTGCCACAACAAATTTTTAATGTGGATGAAACTGGGCTATATTGGAAAAAAATGCCAGATCGGTCCTATATATCCCAACAAGAAAAATCTATGCCAGGCTTTAAGGTGTCTAAGGATAGGCTTACACTTTTACTTGGTGGAAATGCTTCTGGAGATTGCAAAATCAAGCCACTTTTAATTTACCACAGCGAAAACCCAAGGGCTTTAAAGAATATTTCCAAATCATCATTACCTGTGATTTGGAAATCCAATCGAAAAGCTTGGATGACTCAGCAAATTTTTGAATTTTGGTTTCGTAATCAATTTATGCAAGAGGTAGAAAAATATTGCAAGGAGAATAATCTACCATTTAAAATTTTGTTATTAGTTGATAATGCACCGGGTCATCTGCCTTGTCACAATGAAAACGTAAAAATAATGTTCCTTCCTCCCAATACAACCTCCATTATACAACCAATGGATCAAGGTGTAATTCATACATTTAAAAAGTATTACCTACGGAACACATTAAGGCAAGCAGTTAGAGCTTGTGATGGGGAGAATGCCAAATCGTTAACCCAATTCTGGAAGGAGCATAATATTTACAAAGCCATTAAAAATATTGATGATGCCTGGAATGAAATTTCAATATCTACGATGAATAGCGTTTGGAATAAGCTCATCCCCAAATTGACTGAGGATAGGCCAACTAATGAAATTGAAAATGTTATTGGCGAACTAGTCAATATGGCCACAGAGCTGAACCTAAATCTGGAAGAAGAGGATTTCATCAATTTAATCAACAGTTATTCAACTGAAATGAGCGACGAGGTATTGATGGAACTCGATGACCTGAGAAAAGAAGACTTTTCAGAAGATCCGGTTGAAAATGATCAACCGAAGCAATTTGAAACTAAGAAGATGGCTGAATATTTAAATATGATCGAGAATGGTTTAGCTGGCTTCGAGGCTCAAGATCCGGATCCAGAACGATTTGCGAAAGTTTCAAAAAAAGTGAATGATGCTATTGCTTGCTATACAAGGCAAACAACATTGAACCAGTTCTTTAATAAATTATAGTTTTATGTATATACCTTAAATGTATCTTTGTACACTGAAATATTTATGTACATATATCTGAATTAAAAACAATTTGTAGAAATAATATAAATAATATTTATTTTTATTTTTAAAATAATATAAATAATATTTTATTAAATATTTGTGTATGTAGATTCGTTCTATTTTCACCTATCACTTTAAAGCTAACAAAAATTTCACGAATTTAAGGTTATTTCGACTTACGCGATTTTTCGACTTACGTGACAACCCTTGGAACGAATTAATCGTGTAAGTCGAGGACTTACTGTACAGGGGCCCTATTATGAAACCGATCGCATTTCGTATTTTTTGCGATTCACCGAATGCGCTCCGCTTCTATTGTTGATATTATAAAATACGATTATCACATTTCGCATTGCCTTTTGGGCAATTTATATATGGCAATTTTTTATCTGTCAAACAACAACATTGTCAATGTTTTTAACGTACTCGAAATCATAATTTTTTTTGGTTATTTTAAACATTTCGTTATTTATAAAAATATTTCAATACAATATTAATATAAAAAAAATAGTTAATATAAAATGGATTTTGTCGCTGTATATTTAAACGACGGGGACGATGAAGAATATGATCCTACATCAAATTTAAAAAGAAATTTTGTACGAAACAATTCAAATCCATTTGATTTATGTGAAAAAACGTAAGTTTTTTTTAGATACTTGGTTTTTTTAGATAATATATTTATGACAGTTTTACTTATACTTTTATAATTTTTTAGGTTTAGAAGCCTGTTTAGACTGTCTAAAGAGTCGTTCAAAGTTCTATTGGACCAAATCTTACCAAAATTTAGAGTCGGAAAAAATAGCAAAAGTATTCCAGCTATTTTAAAACTTGCTGCTACCACAAGATTTCTGGCTCACGGTTCAGCATCATTTTTATAACAGAAAAGGCAATCACAGCATTAATGTTATGGCGGTGACATTTGTATTTATATGTAAAACTTTCTTTAAGCTTAAAATTTTAATTTCTTTACAGACATGCAACCATAATTACTAATAACATCTGTTGATGCGAGTCATGCCGGCCGTTCGCATGATTCGTTTATATAGGTTTTGCACTCCAAATTCAACCTTCTACAAATCAGGTTCATCAATTTGGAAGTCAAATTCAACGTCTGCCAAATCAAGTTCACCCTTTTGTAAATAAAATTCGCCTTTGTTCATATCAAATTCACCTTTATCTTAAACATTTTCATCCTTTTCCAAATCAATTTGGATTTTTTCCAAATCAAATTCAACCATAGAAGAAATAAAACCAACAGAACAGGTTGTGTCTAATAAATTTACGGGATTTAAATTCTATATACAAAATAACAAGTTATATAAAATAAATAAACCTTTACTGTTATCAAAATTCTTTTTTATCTTAAATGATTTATTGTTTTTAGTTCATTTTCAATACTTTATAGAGGTTGCACTCAAAAAGCAAAATTAGAAATTAATAATGAGCACATCCAGTGAATCAACTGTGACGGTTTCTCCTTCACTTAACCGCAGACCAACATACAACCGTACCAGCGTTGAAAAAAAAAATTTTAATTAAATTTTATGACGAAGGACGTGCCATTAATGAGTCTGCAGAAATGGCTGGAATCAATAAAAATACAGCCAAATTAATTATAAGAGATTATAATAAAAATGGCGGTGAGGTAATCGAAAAAAAATGCGGTGGCAGTCGTAATATAAAATTAAATTCAACGATTTTAAATAAACTTGAGTGCTTAATAGAAGAAAACCCAAGCATTACGCTGAAAAATATACGCAACAAAATTATGGAAACTGATAACATTCCGTTGTGTACATCTACCATAAGCAATGGTTTAAAACAATTGAAAATAACACTGAAATGTGCCACGATTAACGTTGATCGTCTGAATTCTGCATCTACAATTGAGCAACCTAAGATATATTCGATGAATTACGCGCAACATGCTCCACAATCAAGGAAAAAAATTATATTCATTGATGAATCAGGATTACAGTAGTCGTTCCTACTGTAAGAGGTCGTAACGTGTCACTAATAGCTGCATTGAACATAAATGAAGTAGTTTGTCACAAAAAATTGGCAACTCGTCAGTTAATACAAATATATTTTGTGAATTTCTTCAGGAATTATTTACAAAACTTCGAACTTTATCCATATCAAACGCTTGGTTGGTTCTAGATAATGCAAGTATTCACAAAACGCAGGCTGTTGAATTGGCTGTTTGAATTTGATTTGGAAAAAATCCAATTTGATTTGGAAAAGGATGAAAATGTTTAAGATAAAGGTGAATTTGATTTGAACAAAGGCGAATTTTATTTACAAAAGGGTGAACTTGATTTGGCAGACGTTGAATTTGACTTCCAAATTGATGAACCTGATTTGTAGAAGGTTGAATTTGGAGTGCAAAACCTATATGGTCTCTCAGCTCAAAACGGAATTTTTTGGAAGATAAAAACAGAGCTGGAGCTAGAACATCATGGATATTAGGTATAGATATGACAACATAGTGTTTGTATTGGATTATACATATTTATTACATTATTTATGTAAACTAGGTGATGCGGGGTACCCTTTAGAACCGTGGCTAATGACACCTTACCGAAACGCCTTGCCAGGAACAGCTGAAGCGAAATTTAATGAAATTCACTCTAAATGTAGAGTAACAATTGAACGTTGTTTTGGCATTCTCAAAAGTCGGTTTAGATGCTTGTTGAATGCCAGAGAACTTCATTATAAACCTAGAAAGGCAGCTCAAATTATCAACGTAGCTAGCATGCTACACAATATTTGCATAAAATACAATGTGGAGTTTGATGAATCATTATTCATCCAAGAAGATAATGACGAAACTATCGTTCCCGATTCACACACATCATCGAACAATCTTCTACGAGAAGCAAAAATAGTAAGGGACAAAATAAAAGACGCCTTATTTGTATAGTTCATTGTTTAATAATTCTTAACAAAATATCAATATAGTTCATTGTTTAATAATTCTTAACAAAATATCTTAACAATATATTTTATATAAACCAAATAAAAAAATTATTGATTTGATTTAATATTTTTTTCATTTATGACTTTAAAAAATTTTCCATTGAATTTTACATGGTGTTTATATGCCGAGACTTTAGCGTTCTAGTTCAATTTGTAAAATTTGTTTTTTAAGCTCTAATTTATCTTAAATTAGTGCCTTTTTATCAAGGCGATCTTTCCTTTCTTCTTCAGTATAAGGAATTTAAATTTTTTTTCTTTGATACGCCGGATGTCCTTAATGCATCTTATAGTTTCTTTTTGATTCTTTAAGAACTCATCATAAAACTTTTTTGTGCTTTTGTGAAACTCTGTCTGTGATATCACTTGCTGCTCTATTATATCACTTTTCTTTTTTTTTTATTATTTTACTCTGAGCGCTAGTTTCGATATTCGGTTCACCTAAGCTGACCGCTATATTGTCACAATCGTTATCGTTGGCCACGTGGTTTAAAGTTGGTGACACATTTTGGGAATTAAGCCCAAAGGTGGGGGCTCCAAATCCATCTATCTCCTCATTCAAGCTTAACAGCTCTACCACTTTTTCTTCTAATGCCGAAAACCTATAGGTCTTATTTGGACCACCGCCAGTACCGGTTAGTAACTTTTTGTTACTTTTCAATTTATTTTTAATGTGATATTTGTAGTCCTTCCAAACCTAAAATGGTAAAGTTAATAATGGAACATTTTTCAAAATATATATAAATACCTTTTTCCAACCGTCGACCGATTTAGTTGGAGGACCTTCGGTGTTCAGCTCCTCTGCTAGGTCAGACCACAAACTCATTAGGTCTGTTTTGTACTTGGTTGAACTAATCAAATTTTTCGCCATAGCGTCATGTTCCACCATAAAATCTACAAGGACATTAAACTGTCGCTGGTTAGTAGTCCTATATCGAAATTTAAGAAATTTTATTAGTTAACATATAATTTATTAAAAAATATAATATACTTACATTTTTTCACTAATTGCTCCATTATCAAGTTATTTTCACTTTGTTTATTTTTTTAATACACGTGCGAATGATACGAAATCCGTCTGCTAATGATGTATCGCATTTGTCAAGTTTATTTTCTCAAAAATCCACTTCGCATTTTATAATATGGCGTCGGTTGTAAAAATATCGCATTTGTCAAATTTGTTTTTGCAAAAATCCGCCTTCGCATTTTATAATGTGGTGTGACATTCGCATTGTTTGCGATAATAAAGCTTCATAATACCAAAATGCGATATTGTTAAGAAATACGATATCGCATTTTTTCATAATAGGGCCCCTGTTCTCTCGTTTCAAAATATTGTGTTTTCGGCATTGTTGAAGAATATACTATTTCGATTTGAATAGTTTGGTTGTGCTTAATTTATTTCATCGTATCTTCGTTTGGATAATTAATTATTTTTTTTAATTTTAATAATATTGTATCTAAATTTAAATGTTATATTGCGCAAGTGCATAATAGTTTTCTGTGTAAAATTTACATTATATACTTATTTTATCAACCATGATGAACTGTGTAGTTATAAAATAAATCATATTCTGTAATTTGTTAAACAATGAATTGAATTACTGTTAATTTTTTTTGAAAGACCAGTGTCTTTCAAGGAGACCGGCTATGTTTAGAATCAACTTTAAAAATCAATATTTTTTTTTTGAATTTAACTACATTCATATTTCATATAAAATGATATTCTAGTACTTTAAACATTTCTATTACTTTTGTGTTTATATATGAATAAAAAACGAAAATAAAATATAGTTGCCACGTTAAATTAGAAGAAGGCACTTCTTCATAATTTTATTAAATTACAATATACATTAAAATGGAATCTTACTTAGATATAAATTAATATAAATGTTCATGTTCAAGAAGTGTATATAGTTTAAAAAGAAAAAATAATAATAAAATTAAATAAAGGGAGTCGTGTTTTATTTCGTAAAAAACAAAAAAAAAGTGAAAAGTTACAGTCCACTGAATCGTCGCGTCCACTAACCAAACGCAGTCTGTCAAACATAAATTTAAAATTCTGAGAACTAATCAAAAAACCAATAAATTAAAGAAAATCTATAAAAAACCAGTTGAGTTGAAAATTCCAATAGCAAACACTGGTCAGGTAAAATCAACAAAGCATTTTAGACCAGTTGAACCGAGTGAAAGTGGCAAACTTTTTTCGCACGAACTGCATACATTTTGTAAGGAAACCCCACAAGTTGAAACGCCTATTAAACCAATGCAGCTAAATGTTTCTAGTAACAATCACGAAAAATTAAATAAGACATCAACAAAACCAAAGTCTAATTCCACAGAAGAAAATATCGAATATTTGCAACAAAGTAAAGTTTTAATTTCCTTTATATGTTTAATTCTAATTTACGTTATAAATCAGTCAGCAACAAATACATTTGAAACACTTCTTACAGTATCGTCAAAGTTAATCGTCAATTCATTATCTGTTATATTTGATTTAATTCTTTTAAATTTAGAAAATCTCATTAAAAATGTCACAAATTATGGTCAGCTATCGTTACAATTAGTATTGGAAAAATTACAAATCAAACAAATGATTAGCAAACAGTTTCCGTTATGTAAAATATCAAGATTATTTAATACTTTAAGAAATAGTTGTTTGTTCAAAATTAATACTAATATCTCATTACTATTTAAAATATTTATTTCATACGTTTTAGTCTAGTTAATCAAAATCAGTCATAAATATTATACTCAGAAACTTTTACGTTCAGAAAAATTAGTTTCGAATCATTCTAAATCTAACCACACAAAATTTTTTTAACTGTGTTAGGAACCTGTTGTCTACTAAAAAAGACAAAGCAAAGACTCGTAATGTCTGTTTGGTACTATACCTAAAAAATAATCAAATTATATTATATAATTGAGCACATCAGTGTAAATGTAAATTGTTAATACTGGTCACCCTAATTTAAATTATTGAAAGAGAAAGATAACTAATTGAGAAATCTTCTCTTCTTTTTTTTCGTATTCTCCTTTTATCAGTCATAAAAGGCAGTCGCGTTGTAAATCACCTTAAGCTAAAGTATTGTAGTGTTATATTATGTTTTAATAAATTATATTGAATTATGTAAATATATACATCATCGGCGTTTTATATTATTAAAAACTTGTGCAAAATATACAGTCCAACTATAATATCGACATAATTTTGGTCCTACACGAGCGGATGTTATAAATATTTTTGGATTTTATTAGCGACCACGCCACTTGTCAAGGAATCAATTTTCATTGAGAAAAAAAATTATTGGAATTCATCATCTAGCAATTAAGGATTATTGTTGGAACTTAATTAAATTGTTTGGAAATAATATTTCCATCAGATTTGGATGAAATTCATCAGTTTACAAACAAAAATTGAAGAAAGTTCAATTATTTTCATATTCATCTATTTTCGGAATTGTAAGGTTCCACGCCATTTCATCTATAGTCGAAGTATTTGAAATTGTAAGGTTTTAATAAATATTATATTTGTCAGTGTTTGGAATTATACATATTGCCAGCTGTTTTCATCAACATAAATTATTATAACTTATAATATTATCTATATATTATTGTTTATATATATAATATTTTACACGAATAAGAATTAAAATTAAAATACAGGAGTTCTTATCATAAGTGTGTGTGTTCAAGTGCCAACATAAAAGAAATTCATTTAGTTTATATTTTGGATAACGTCAGGTGACAAAATATTACATTTTGTGTTTTAAAATTCAAGTTTGATTCAAACAGATTTGATCAACATATCTTAGATAATTAAAATTGATGATTATTCTATTTTATATTTAATTTAAGTAAATGACATTTTAATTATATTATTTCAATTTATACAAATAAGTTTAATTTATAGCTTAAGAAGATTATTTGATTTAAAAAAAAAAAAGAAGTACAAAATGCAGAAGTACAAAATGATCCACCATTCAGATTGATATAACGCGTAAACTATACTTTAAATTCAAATCACTCAAGTTAACGTATTTTTTTCCTCTCAACATTGCTTTTTCACCACAAAATTCTCATACGACTAAAACTGATGATCCAAATACATTACTCAACCTAAATATATCATCAAATACATAATTCAATAAATCAACTAGTTAAAATAAGCCAATGCGTTCTGTCATTTTAAAAAATATTTGTTGTTGCAAATGTATATAAATTTTGTTTCCAATGCAAGTTGTGTTTATGTAAACAAAAAATAAAATTTTTTATAATAAATGGGACAGACCCATTATATAATAATTTGAACTAATGAAAATTGCACACATAAACATTAATGCAGTTTTTAGTTAAGGGAAATGCAAGTACATACGTCATATTGATGAAAAACGTGATCTACGCAGGTGAAAAAGTCGAAATTTTAACTTGACCATTTTTGATTTTCCTGAAACTTGGCATATAAGTAGTATGCACAGAATAAAAAATACCACTTATTTTATAATTTTTTTAAAGTGCATAGTTTGAGCATAGGGGGCACCCCAACATGCATGAAAAATGAAAATTCTGCCAATCCGATGTAACTTTGAAATTAAATTGCTCAAGAACGGCTATACCGATTTCATCAAACTTTTTTTTGTTTGATAGATGATTAATTAGTCGTTTGAAAAAAAATTAATTTACTGGTTTCGTAATTAGTTTTTAAATAAAAATATTAAAAAACTTTTTTAAAGATGGCGCTAGGGTCAAAGATTAATTTAATTTAATTAATTTTTTTTCTGAAAATAGTTCTATCCTTACTCTAAAATATATCAAATTTACAAAGAGGCTAAAATTCTTGTTCTTGAGATATTTAATTTTAAAGATTTTTAGTACGGCTGAAATTCGAATTTTTCTTCAGTTTTTCAAACAACTTCCATTAACAAAAAATTTTAAAATCAATTAAATTTTAACTTTTTTATTTTTTAAATATAGTTCTAACCTTCCTTTAAAATATATCAAATTTACAAAGAGGTGTTAATTCGTGTTCTTCAGATATTTAATTTTAAAGAATTTTAGTTCGATTAAAATTCTAATTGCTCATTATTGTCTCGAACTTCAGTGGTTAAAATGTTTTGATGATAAAAATTGTTCGAAAAAATAATGAAAAATTAGAATTTTAATCGAACTAAAAATCTTTAAAATTAAATATCTCAAGAACACGAATTAATGCCTCTTTGTAAATTTGATATATTTTAAAGGAAGGTTAGAACTATATTTAAAAAATAAAAAAAGTTAACATTTAATTGATTTTAAAATTTTTTGTTAATGGAAGTTATTTGAAAAAATGAAGAAAAATTCGAATTTCAGCCATACTAAATATCTTTAAAATTAAATATCTCAAGAACAAGAATTTTAGCCTATTTGTAAATTTGATATATTTTAGAGTAAAGATAGAACTATTTTTAGAAAAAAAATTAATTAAATCCCAATTGATCTTTGACCCTAGCGCCATCTTTAAAAAAGTTTTTTTAATATTTTTATTTAAAAACTAATTATAAAAACAGTAAATTAATTTTTTTCCAAACGACTAATTAATCATCTATCAAACAAAAAATATTTTGATGAAATCGGTATAGCCGTTCTTGAGCAATGTAATTTCAAAGTTACATCGTATTGGCAGAATTTTCATTTTTCATGCATGCTGGGGTGCCCCCTATGCTCAAACTATGCACTTTAAAAAAAAATTTAAAATAAGTGGTATTTTTTATTTTGTCCATACTACTTATATGCCAAGTTTCAGGAAAATCAAAAATGGTCAAGTTTTCACAACTCTGTCTAGAACACATTTTTCATCTATTAGGTCAGTAATCGAGCCTTAGCTTTTGTTAATCTAGATCAAGTATAAACTTTAAAACTATAGAAAACCGAAAGGAGCGGTCTAAAATCAAAAAGAAAATGCATAATTTAACCTTAAAAATAAAAAAGACATCACGTTTAGTTTAATATAGTGATTATCATAAAATTATAATTATAATTTATGTGTGATTATTTGTGACTAATGTAAAATAAAAACAAATTTTGGATTTATTTGAGAAAAATTACATTAAACTAAAAATCGAACATAAAAGAAAAATATATTATCTATATTCTATATTCTTGTTGTTTTTGCATATAAAAGTTATATAAAATGCAAATTTCTTTTTATGAAAAGAAATTGGGAATATATTTTTCATTCATCGCAACTTAAGTTATATAGTATTGGTTTGTTACAAATAATACAAGTTGGAATACCTAAAAGCAAACTTTGAAGTGGACATCTGAAGAAATCGAAGGATAAAGGAATTTTTTTTTGATTGTGCTGAAACGTGAATTTGATGAAGGCTATAATTTGGGAAAAGTTCTGACATTGAAATGTGTGCTGCTAGGAATTGATTTTTTTTTTAATTTCCTGATGAATCCACTGACGACAATAGAAACCAATAGGACGACCCATCAACAACATTAAGTTAAGTCTATTTTATTTTGTATCATTATTATTCAAGATAGTTTATTTTGTTCTATATTATTATTATACAAGATAGTTTATTTTAAATGTTAAGATAAACTTTCATTTGATAAGAGATTTCCAGATTTGGGATTCCGTTAATTTGATAATGACTAATAATATTTTTTTTTTGTGGAAAAAGTCCGAATAGTGCAAAGTGGCGCCGAAACAGGTACTTAGTTTTGTTTGAAAAATTCCAAAATATCTTATAAATTGAATTAATTTAAATTGTTAATCTTGAACAGTAATTTGTAAAGTTGATTTGAATTTATGGAAATTGCTATCTAGACCAGCAATTAATGAGTAGTGATAGTGTATCAAGTTTATAACAAGTTTTGCAACTATTCAACAACCTATATAAAGCAGTATGGGAGTACATTAAGCAAATCTTCGGGTCGTAACTATAACTAAATGCTGTCATGGCGGATCTTAATAATTGACATTGAGGCTGGTTGTAAAGTAGAATTGAATTTATTGAAATAGTTAATCTAGAACTATTATTTGTGAAGATGAATTGGATTTATTGAAATTGTTGGTCTAGAACAGTAATTTATGTGTAGAGATTGCAGTGGTATAAAGTTTACAACAAGTTTTACAGCAATTAAACAACCGCTATAAAGCAGCATAGGAGAACATTAAACAAATGTTTAAGTCTTAAGCATTTCTAAACAATCGTGGCATCAATAAACCAACACTTATTTCAGGGTTGCATCAATCCAGGATTAGTGGTTACTGGGCATTATCAAAATACCAAATATCAAAATAATACCAAAATCCTATAAAAGCTGTATAGGAGAACATTAAGCGGATTTTAAAGTCATAATCATAATTAATTGCTGTCACGGCGGATCTTAATACTTGACCCTGAGTCGGGTTAGCAGTAATTTATGTGTAGTGATGGTGGTATATAACAAGTTGTAACAATTGTTGATAATTGTTAAACGAAAAATAAAATACATTTTTTTATAACATGAAATTTCTTGGTCCAGTGTAGCTGGAGGCCAAAAACAAGTAATTTTTTTTAAACATATGTTTTCTATCTAAAAGTTAATTTATGATTAAATAATTTATGGGAAGATTTTTTTTTGCTTTTGTTACATTATCTACAACAGAATTATTACAATGTATATAAGGTTGATTAATTTGGATATTTGTGTCAGTCTTTGGTAGAAAATCGGAAATTAAACCAAAAATTTTAAACATTAAAATAAAATTTCGTTTTTAAAGAAATCTTTATACGGTGCGGTGCATTTGTTTAGTTTTGTGACTAGCTAAGTATTAGTTTTTATTTAATACGGGTCTTGCTATTGTTTTAAAAACAAAAGTTATCGGTAGTAGATACTAGCTAGTTGATACAAATAATTATGACTATTTTTCGGTTGTTTTTAACAAATCTTGTGCGCTTATTTTTTTCTTTTTTGTTTTATAGTGGAGCTATAATAAAATAAAAATTATTTATATAATTGAATAATATACTGTTGTGTGAAAACACATATAAATTATAACAAAATGTTATAACATTAAAAAATTTTAAATTCAGTTACATCCTTAATCTCCATAATCCCAACATCCCTTCGATGTCGCCAGACACTAAAAATCCCAAATCCAAACTATTTATTATTTACGAATAATTAAATATAACATAACAATAAAACCCAAATTTCCATTCTTATAACATCCATAATCCTTACCTTCTTTTGATGTCGCCAGACATCATAAATCCTATCAAAACACCAAATACATTTCTACCATCATCCAAAAACTTTCCGTCATAAAAAATCCAATTTATTAACCCAAAATAACTAATCCATCCACTTTTCCTATTTAAAAAAACAGATGTTTTATTAAAAATTCCAAAATTTCCAAAAATAAAAACCCAAAATATCCCTTCCTTAAAACAATTGAAATTATAAAAAAATATAAAAACAAAAATATAACGATCTCAAAAAATATAATTTATCCGATCAGTCAGTAATCTTAAGACCATCATCAAAAAACATCCTTTCTTTCAAAATAATTTCAAATATACTATCAATCAAATTAATTTTAAGTATAAGAAATGTTAGTGTAAGTGAAATTAAATAAATATAAAAAAAATAAATCCAAATCTAAAATTTATAAAAATATATAAATAAAAATTAATATCGTAGTGACAAAAATAATAAATAAATTTAGAAATATATATAATATACATATATATATGTAATACGTATATGTGATTAATATCAAGTGTTTTATTCATAAGCCGTGTTTAGTGATTAGTGAGTGCCCCTTTAGGAATCATCATATCTACATCCACCATCCGAACCTGAACAACTGGCGCAGTCGTAAAAGGAACCTAAAGCTCCACATTTAGGAAATATTATTAAGGTAAGCAAAATTTTTTTTATTGATATAAAAAGTGTTTTCAAGCCCAATTCAAATTTAGTTCATGTCCCAAAACCAAACCATTCCACGTCGTAGTAGTCGTCTTAATAAATCCCACATTCCAATCCCAGATATTAGTACAAAAACCGGTGCAAAATCATATAAAAATAATTCAATCCCAAAAGTGTACAAAGATAAAAGGAAATCCAATACGAAAATGCCAATCACCGACGAACAAGCCCAAGATCTTTTTGATTTAATATCAAAGAGAATAAAAGAATTTTCTGGACAAAGTCCAACCATCGCCGCTGACATCCATAAATTTATCGATAGTTGCTATTTAATATTCTCCAAACTCCCCGACAATGACCACAAAACCGAATTTCTTACGTTAGTAAAACAACGTTTTTCTGGCGACGCATATTCTCTCGTGCGAAGTCAAAACTTTAAATCCATTGACGATATCCACATACTTCTTTCTAAAGCCTATTTGCCCACTGTCTCTATCAATGATCTTAACGAAGACTTTCACAATGCAGCCCAACGATTCTCAGAAACCATTCCTCAATTTGGCAATAGAATCGAGACCATTCTTAACAATCTAAAAACAGCTTTTAAGATCAAATATAAAGTTACCGAAGGAAACGTTGAAATGAGACATCTTCACGATCAAGCCATCACAATTTTTATAAAAGGCCTTCGCGATCCAAACCTGAAACAACACCTTTTACTTTCAAGCCCCAATTCTTTAGCTGAAGCTATAACAATAGCCTCGGAAATTTCCCAAAAACTAAAATACTACGACATCTTCCCAGACAAAAACATAAATTCCACAGCTATACCAACTTCTTCAATACAACAAAATACAGACAAAAAACAAGTTATTTTTAAGGGTCTTTGTAGTTTTTGCAATAGACCAAGCCATACTTGGGAGGAATGTTTCACTAGAAAAAATACTCCACTCTGCCCCTTATGTAACAATTACGGACACAATAGTATTAACTGCCCCCAAATAGCAAACCAAAGAACAATCCAAATCCCACCATCAGCACAAATTTCAAATACATATTACAACCCAACACTTTCTAGCCATCCAATAAATAAAGTTCAAGATAATTTTTGCAGATATTGCAAAGCAACAGACCATTCGATTGTTCAATGCGTTTTAAAAAAACAATCTGACGAACGATACTACAACGGCAATTTTTCCAAATTTCCCTTTCGCCCTATCCAGTATAATAACCCTAGACCCCAATTCAACCCAACAAATTTAACACACTTTCAAAATAATATTTACCAAAAACCAAGCGATAAGTTCCAAGAAAAAACAAATCAGGTAAATATTAGTAAAATTGAAAGAAATCTAGCTGACCAATTCCCAACTAACGACGTATTTAAATATATGGAACAATCAACTTCAAGTGCTGTTCCAACACATACCAATACTCAAACAAATGATCAAAACAATCAGGACAATACTCCACGCTTGCTCAATCCCAATAACACACAATACTTTCAAGCAGCCGACAGCACTCCAATCCAAAATTATAATATCTCTGTTGTTTCTACATTACCTACTATAGAAAACACAATCGATTTCACAATTGAAACACCTATCCCAAAATCAATAAAATTCTTACTAGACTCAGGAGCCGATATAAGTCTTCTAAAACAAACCGTTTTACCTGAAAATGCTAACATTAACTTCCAAAATAAAGCTATCCTTAACGGAATAACAAATAACAAAATAGAAACTATGGGTACCTTCATGACGGACATAATTCTTCCAGACAGTAATAAACTCCCAATCGAATTTCATATAGTCCCCGAGAGATTTCACTTAAATACGGACGGTATTATAGGACGAGATTTTATGAAACGCCACAAAATTGATATCTTATATAGTACAAGTCAAATAAAAATAAATACACAAAACCATTCTAAACCCCAAAAAACTTTGCGAACTACGTCAAAAGTCAAACCCATCTCATTACCGCCACAGTGCGAAACAAACGTTCTTGTTCAACTATCATCTCCGGAAGAAAAAATATGTGTAAATCAAGAAATTCAATCTGCAATTTTTATTAGCAATCATATACTAAAACAAACAAATTCTAAAGCTGTCACTAGCATAGCAAATACAAACAATATCCCTGCTGTTATAGAAAATTTCAAACTTAATGTTTCTCCAATCCAAAACTACCATGCAACGAACCCTAAAATCACATCCATGATAACAAAACCCGATCATAATTTCAATTTATTAGATTGTAATTTAGAATCAATTATCGATAACCTAGACAAAGATCTTAACATCAAAGAAAAATTTAGTATAATTAAAATATGCTCTGATTATACTGATATTTTTCACAAAGAAAACGAAAAACTTTCCACCATTCAAGGAGTAACTCACTTGATACCTCTCTACACCGATACGGCACCTATACACATCAAGCGATATAGACTCCCACAAACCCTCAAAATCGAACTAAACAAACAAAAAAATGAAATGCCTAAAACCAAACAAGATCCTTTATGGACAGGTTCATATCCCGTACACAAAATAAACACTCCAGAAAACACAACCATGAAAATATCCAAGTCATTAAAAAGAGTTCATAAATAGATTAAAAAAAGATTAAAATAAACTTTAAATTTACTCCTGAATTTAAAAAAAATATTTATTTTGTTTCCAAATTTTCTTTTTATGTAAATCAAATTTTAACATAGTTTTGCTCCTAGGTACAGTTCAACAAAACATAAAGCAACAAATTCCAACTGTTAAATAAAGCAATTTTTTTAGTTATTTAGAAAACAATCCAGGCCCATCTCTAATTAAATTTCAATTACCCTATCAACCTTTATAACATTTTAACCTTAAAGCAAAAATAATTTTAACATGAAAGTTATGCCCAAAAAAAAATTTCAAATATTTCAAATTTTATTCTATAAAAAGTATAAAAATCAAAAATTTAATAATATCTCATAATAATTTAAACAAATTTAATTCATATCCATTTAGGTCATATCCTAGTTAAAAAAAATCATAACAAAAAGAAATATAAAATAACATGTATATAAGTAACAAACAATCAACTCATTTTAACTCCTTAGCTTTTAGTTAATATTACCATAAAAGTCTAAAAAATTATCTATTAGTTCTCAAATAAATATAAACATTTTATATAACACAAATATTTAACATCTTTCTCGCAATAAATCTTACTTTAATTAACGACCAATGAATAAAATAAAATTAATACATGTAAAACAAAAATGTATATATACTGCTATTTTATAATACTCAAAAAAAAAACTGATCAAATAACAAATTATTAAATTAAAAATACTACACAAATAAATCATATGCCTATCTATCCGTGTATATCAAAATATTTTTATGTAATAAATAAATAAAAATTAAGTCGGCATGTGCAAAATCCATAATTATTATACAAAAATATATTAAAATTTATAATTACTAAACATAACCTTTTTATAAATCCTACCTTTATCTAAAATTAAGAAACTAACACAAAACATTTAATTTTTTTAAACTAATAAATAAATAATTATAATTAAAGATAGATAACAATTAAAAATACAATTAATCTAGATTAAGTAAGTAACCTGCCAAAAAACAAATCCAAAAATTCTACAAAACCACCATCAACCAGAAGATCATAATCATTAGGACACAGTTCGAGTAATCATAAAAAAACATCAATCATATAATCATCAAGTAATATCAAAGAAATAATCATCAAGAAACAGTTATACAACTACAAATCAAAAATACTCAATAAATCCAGCAAACAGCAAAAACAATCAACTAGTCATCAAATTTTAATAGCATACAATTTTTTCAATATTATCAATATAAAATCCCTATCAATCCTTTATCAAAAATCCTTCTACTTCTTCCTTTACTAATCCTATCCCACCCTGTTTCTGAATAATCCAATGCAATCGCATTCAGTTCAAACCCCGACCTAGTTTAAAAACAAAACACCACAAAAAAAAACCAAACAATTATTTAAAAACACATATGGTGATTTATAAGAATAATACCAAATTAGAATTTGTAATCAAATTCTAATTTTTTTTCATGGGGAGGCACTAATGTTGTGTGAAAACACATATAAATTATAACAAAATGTTATAACATTAAAAAATTTTAAATTCAGTTACATCCTTAATCTCCATAATCCCAACATCCCTTCGATGTCGCCAGACACTAAAAATCCCAAATCCAAACTATTTATTATTTACGAATAATTAAATATAACATAACAATAAAACCCAAATTTCCATTCTTATAACATCCATAATCCTTACCTTCTTTTGATGTCGCCAGACATCATAAATCCTATCAAAACACCAAATACATTTCTACCATCATCCAAAAACTTTCCGTCATAAAAAATCCAATTTATTAACCCAAAATAACTAATCCATCCACTTTTCCTATTTAAAAAAACAGATGTTTTATTAAAAATTCCAAAATTTCCAAAAATAAAAACCCAAAATATCCCTTCCTTAAAACAATTGAAATTATAAAAAAATATAAAAACAAAAATATAACGATCTCAAAAAATATAATTTATCCGATCAGTCAGTAATCTTAAGACCATCATCAAAAAACATCCTTTCTTTCAAAATAATTTCAAATATACTATCAATCAAATTAATTTTAAGTATAAGAAATGTTAGTGTAAGTGAAATTAAATAAATATAAAAAAAATAAATCCAAATCTAAAATTTATAAAAATATATAAATAAAAATTAATATCGTAGTGACAAAAATAATAAATAAATTTAGAAATATATATAATATACATATATATATGTAATACGTATATGTGATTAATATCAAGTGTTTTATTCATAAGCCGTGTTTAGTGATTAGTGAGTGCCCCTTTAGGAATCATCATATCTACATCCACCATCCGAACCTGAACAATACATATGTAAAGTGACAAAAATGTAAAAAAAAAAATTTTTTTGTTTTGTGTTTGTACCCGATTAAGAAAATTAAGAAAATCATCGACAACAAAGTTATATTTTTGTTTTGTTGTGACATCAAATGCTATATCGTAATCTTAGCATTATAAAAAAATACCATCAGCATTACTATCAATTGTTACGAATTATTATACCATCAACTTGAATATATTGGACATCATTTATTCCATTTTATGAAATACATATAATAAATCACCACCATTACCTCAACCTTAACAACAAAATAACTAAGTATTGTTATTAATCTACATATGTGGAAATCAACTGTTTTATAAATCATCATTCACCAACATCATCATCATGTTGCAATTAATAAGTTGTATCACTGTTATCAACTTATAACCAAAACAAAAAAAAATATATTTACGTTTGTGTTTGTCTTACCTTTTAGTTTAAAAATAGGAAAAATTGTAGGTGGTGGGATAATATACGTTAGTTATTATTATTTTAATTAATTTTTTTTATATAATTTTAAAAAAATCGATGAAAAGAAAAATTGATTGTAATTTGCAAATTTTAAATTTTTTTTTTGATTAAATTGTTTGTAACCATGAATAAATAGTATTTTTGTATTGAGAGAGCGAGAGAAATTCAGGTTTAGCAGGGTGAACATGTGAGACCAAAATTTTTTTTAATTTTTTTTAGTTTTCTAATTTTATTTCCGCTCTATCTAGATCTCTCTGTTTTACTGTAAAAACCAACACCTATCTGAAGCAGCCAAAAAATGAGCGCTTCAGTAAAAACAACAGAGAGATAATTTCTGTTAACAGTACATAATTGACTTCGGTCAACTGTACGTTACAAAGTTCAACAACAATTCAACAACTGTTATAAAGCTGTACTATAAAGCTTTAAATTATCGTGGCATCATTGAACCAACATTTAGTTCAGGGCTTTGCATAAATTCAGGAGTGGTGGTAACTGTGGATTATCAAAATACACAGAGTAGCTTCATAATTTAATAAATCATTAAAACTCATTCAAACAACTTCATTTTTTGATGAGCTAAATTCAGCCTGATAACGAACGGATATTGCTGCGACCAAATGATTATTATCAATTGCATCATCTTTACACAAAAATTTTATCATATATTCTATATTTTATTATATACTCTATTTTGTTTTCTTTTTTTTTTTTCTTGCTTTCAGATACATCTGTCAAAGTATTGAGAACTGGAGGCACTTCATTTTATCTACAGCAGTAATTTGGATGACTTGATGAAGTTTTTGGCTCTCGTAGGGATCTGCAAGCTCGCCTCTTTTCGTTGGCTCTTTTGTTTCCTTTCTTTCTTTTCATTTGATTATGCCTCCAAAGGTTGAGGGGGATGGAATGTGTCTGACCTGCGCCAAAAGATATTTGTACCAGGTTGTCCCATTTTAGATGTGCTAGTTTGTCTGCTAATGAGGTTAGGCAATACCAGGTTGATAAGGCGAAGGAATAGCTCTGTCCAGGCTGGAATAGCTCTGCCCAGGCCAACTAGATGTGCTAGTTTGTCTGCTAATGAGGTTAGGCAATACCAGGTTGATAAGGCGAAGGAATAACTCTGTCCAGGCTGCAAGAGCATCAGTGCTGCCCCGTTAACGCTGATGAGGGTTCAAATCTCCAGTCTCAACGTACTATATAAATACTGTGAAGCTACCAATAGCAATTTTGCTAAGGAGATCTCCAATCTAAAAGCCAAGCACGTAGGGTTGTTAACTGTGGTCCATGGGCTTGCCGACACCCGTAAAACCATGACATTGGATCGACTGACTGCTCTGCTGAGATCTCCTCTCTCAAAGTGGATCTTTCGGATGTTAAACATAAATTGAATGAATTTCAATGTGGCATGGCTGTGGATTCCATGCTTGCTTCTCGAGTGGTATCCCTCGAAGCATCTAACTTAAAACTACTACGGTTGCAAAGAAGAAATGATATCATTATATCTGGTCTACCTAACACTGGTCTTGATTTTTTCAAAACGGCTCTTAAAGTCATTCACTTGTGTGAGCCACAATTTGACAAAGCCCTGATTGCTAGTTTTAGATGGCTCAATACAAATAAGTCATCTGCTGTTCTTACCCTGTCTCTCACTAAAGTGCGTGATGATATCATGGCCAAATACTTTATGAAAGAAAAAAATTTTGGTTTCTGAGCTTATTCCAGATATTAATATTCACTCTTCCGTATATTTTAATGACAATCTGCCACCTAAGCTCGCCGCTCTGGCTAAATACTCACACGCTCTTAAGAAAAAAATGCTGATTGTCAGTTTTCGTGTAGGGATGTGCTCAGTTACGGTTGTGCCTAGAAATGGACCGCTAATAGAAACTGATGACTTGCATTTCTAGCAGTCTCAGTTACTAATTCCTCTGCTGGTGATGCTTCGGCTGCCTTGTCACTCCGGTATGCTCGTTTTTCTTGCTTTGCTGATATATTGTGGTCGTTTGTGTCTTTTTGTTCTCTTTTTTTTTGTTCGTTGTGCACTGTCTTCTACTAATTCTTATGTCTGTAAATTCTACTATATCCTATTCAAACTTAATCCTATTTCCCCTACTTTCCTTTCCCTTTCTGGTAGTTCTGGGCTTGCTTGCCCTTGTTTTCATTTTTTTGTCAGTTAGTCCCGTTGATCAGTGAGCAGGCGTCCATAACTCAATCACAGACACCCTGAGGCAATTCAAGGACCAGCTTAATATTGGTCGCTTTAATGCTCAAAGCTTGAAATCTAGACTCAACTCGTCCAAGCTAGATGAGGTTAGATATAGACTGGATAGACCAGTCAGTGTTCATAGACTGGATATACCAGAGATGGTGGGGTTGCTTTATATGTCAGTCTTAAGTTCCACTAAAAAATAGTACATTCTCTTACTAACTCGGAAACTGAATTCTCCTGGTGCAGGTTATTGTGGGTGGTCTCGCCATGCTAGTTATTGTCACATATTTGCCTTCAGGAGGCATATATGCTATTGAGGAGGTTATTGCTGTTGTAAACCGCTCAATCGATATTTCACTTACAAATTAAATTTTGTAACAAAAATCGTCTGTGATTTCACAATGCAGAATGTTTAAATAAGTCAAAAGTGCAGATTCGCATATTTTTCACATTTATTTAATAAATATAAAAATTATTTTAACGTACTTAGTTTTTCGACTTGTGTGGATTTTTCTATATTGGGAAATCCAAGTTTTATATTAGGTTTTAGTTTTGAATTGTGTTTAATTGTTTTAATTAATTTTTAATTGGTTGTTTTGTTTGAAAACGGGAAATAACGGTTTACAATTTGAAAAAGAAATTATAAGTTAGTCAGTTAGTTAGAGTTACATATTAAAAGTACACTGAAGTGGTCAGAATTAGGAAAAATATAATTGTCTATTTGAGGGTTTTTAACCTTTAATAAAGTTTTTAATTTATAAAGATCAATGTTTGATTTAAAGTTTGAGTATATAAATAAAGATAAAAGTTTGAGTGTATAAGTATAAAGATAAAGGTGTAAAATAAAGAATAAAAAAGGGAACTGTTGAGTTTAATTTTAGAAGGTGTTTTCTAATTTCTTATCCCTAAGAGGGTTATAAGATGGGTTAACAAGAATTATTATTGTTAACACAATTATTACTATTGAAATTAATTAAAATTGAAAACATTAAAATAACAGTGTTGGTGTTGCAATTATTAGCCCTAGACAAAAGGGTTATAACAATTAACAAGTATTTAAAAATATAACCCCCTAAGGGGTATAATATTTGGCGCAGCCGGTAATCCACCCCTTGTAGTTTCAATTAGTCAAAATCAATTTTGAAACACAAGGAAAATTTAGTAAAGCCTTAAAAGCTAAATTTGGCGATTTAGGCTATTTTGGCTATCAACAAAAAAAAACAAATGGTTCATAATATAAATACAGAGGAGAATACGATAGAAATACGGTGCCGTATTTCTGCTGAATTTTGTACTCGGTCAGAGTAAGTGTTGTGCCGTATTTCTCATTACCGATTTTCGATCACAATTTCTTACAATTACAAACTCTAAATCTTTCTAAATCGCAATAATAGTTTCACATAAAAATAAATTTTATCTAAACACATTCGAAAATCTAAAGTTTTCTTTTAATCTCTAGCCGATAGGTTTATAAAGGATAAACCTAATAAATATTATCACAATTTTAGTTATTACTAAGAATTTGTCTTTTTATATTTTGCCGATTATTCTTTTGAGTTCACACATTTCACGTTGTAATGGATAGTCTGGACTATTGTAGTATATTATAGTCGCAGCTTCCTTAGTTGTTGTTCCTTATATTAATCCGTACCGCTTGTAATGGTTTCTCATCCCTTCATCATCAATAGTCATGTGTCGTGTAGTTTCCTTAACCCATAGCGTCCTTATATTTCTTAAAATCTAACTAAATCTGCAATAGCCGGACAAACGTATAGGAGAAAGAAAATGGCACTAATTACCCTGATTTATTTATTCATTAATATAACGTAATATTGGGTAATTTGAATTAATTAATAATTTTCTTTAATCATCATCCGTATAACCACTCAAATTTAATCAGAATTTAATCTTGCCACACACTAAAATTGACGCGCGCTATACTTCCATTCGATTGTTCTCGCCATACTACTTGAGTTTGAATTTTTTTTTTCTAAAACACAAACCGTAATGAAACAACGAAATTTTCCAAAACCTCATAACAGCTACGTGTATTTTGTTTCCAATCGTCAACATACAAAGAATTACTATTTTTGCTTTGTTAAACATTTGATTTGTCTTTATATGAGTATTTTGCTTTAAACAATCCTTCCGTTGTTGTACTGAACTTCACTGTGCTGATATAGTGGATTGTAGTTTAATAAATGTCCAAACATCATATCATTGATCGAATCTGCATCTAATTCATTTTGAATTCAATTATAAATATTATGGATGTGTCGGAAATATTCTGTGTCCAAACCTTATTTTCGTACAATATTATCGAATAGCAAACGGTTTTGTGACCTATAATAAGTTCCCAATAATTTGAAAATCTGATGTAAATTAATTATATTACATCTAAAACACTGTATTCGAGTTATTTCGAGGGAAAAATTTGGCTATATAATAAGCCACTGTAAATGGTTCCCTCTCTTATTTTTCTATTACATTTGAATAGAGTGGTGTGACGTCTCTTATGTCTACACATATATATTGTGGATGTCAAACACGGAATGTTTGATTGCACGTGTTTTATTTTTGTTTAAATCGAATTCCGGATTAAGTAGTGAAGTTTATTTTAATCAATGTTGTAACTTAGTTTTTTTCAATTAGTATAATTTGTTTTCGAATACGGTTAAATAGTCGTGATTTGGTATAAGTTTAACGTTAAACGGGAATAATACGTAACCAAAACAAAAAAAAAAATATTGTTTGTGTATCTGTCCTTGTTATTTGTAGTACATATAGTTACAACGTAAAACTTGTTCTTTCGTGAATGTTAGCTTTATCTAGTCATAAATTTGCAATAAAATGTACAAAAAATTTGTTAATATGAAAATAATCTAAATGTTAAAATATTTAAATATTACTGTGAACTAACTATTTATGCATTCTGTGATACACCAAAAAAAATTATAATAAATCAAATTGTGAATAAATTATTTGTACATATGTATATAATCTGTAGTCATGGTCATTATCGGAAGTAATGATAATATAAAACGGATTCAATACCGTTGTCTGTACCACGAATTATGACGTGCTCGGCTGAATGAGGTCCAAAAATTGTGCACAAGGTAATGCAATCACCAACCGGTCATTGACCTACATCAACTGTTTATTTAGTTTTTTTAACTGCATAAACTAAAACAAAAAGCCGTAAGTTTCTTTTGCTCGTTACTTTATCATTGTGTTTACGTGTGTGTACTAACTAAATAAAACATTAATTTATTGGGGATAAATTTTTATTGAAATATTAAAACAAACAGTGCTAGCATGGTAATCTACGTGTCGTAATTTTTAATATGAGGAAGCGAAATTTAACAATGTTTGAGTGTTAGAACTAAAACTATAAATAAAGTCATTAACGTAGTTTCATTTTTGTAATTTGTGTAAGAAAACAAAAAATCCACGACCTGCTTTTTTTGGTGGTTAATCTAAAATACAAAAAAATAAATTTTTTTTTTGACTAAAATAATTTAAAATAATTTAAAATACTTTACAAATCGAGCGCTTAAGCATCAAAATAACAAAAGAAACCAATTGAGTGTGCTTCTAAATGTTATTAAAAAGGTAATCTAGTCTCGACGAAGATTAACAAAAAAAGGGAGCGCAACAGTTTTACATAATTTGGGATATTGCTGCCGTATAGTATTTCGCCGCCTCTTCTTATATCAAAGTTTTACTATTACCACTGTATACTTGGGTCATAGCACTACTCAACGTTTATGTCACGTTATGCAGATGCTACCACCAACTGCAACTCATCATTTGTAAATCATTTTTGCTGTTACCACCCAACATTTATCTCAAAAGTTGGTTGTTGCTGTCGTGGGTTGTGGGTTACATACTGCGACGTCACTTTGATATTGAGTTTTTTTTTGCTGTCATCAAATCTACAGTGTTATCAAATCATCTACTTTATTACTGTTACCTCAACATCGATTTCCAATCTGTGCTATTGCTGCGGTGTATTATACCGGCTTCTATACAGCATTGGTGTCAAAATTCTGCATTTGCGGCCATATACTGTGCATATTGAAACGCAGCATAATTCTCAAGTTTCTTTTTTTTGGTTGTCGCCACACCTTACCAACCATCATTTACATCGAAGTCATACGATTGCTGACATATATTGGACATCTTTCTAGCCATCCTTGATGTCAACATTTTGGCCATTACTATCATCGATTTGGCTTATTTCAGATCTACAACGATTTCAATTTATCCAAATTATTCACCGGCAATTATTGATGTTATTCAACGAAGGTGCTCTACAATTATCTGTCTGATTATATAACTACAATTATACCGATTATTCTACGATTTCAATGCATCCAATTTATTCAACTGTCATCATAGATGTTATTCAACGAGGGTTCACTACAATTATTTCTTTGATTAATCAACGATAAGTACACCAGTTATCTAAATTATTCAACGAAATTTTACAAGTTTATACAACGTTTCTACTTATTATTTTGATTCAACAAAACTGTACATTGACTGCAAATTGATATAACGTTTCTGCGTATCATTCTGATTCAACAAAGTTTTACAAGTTTATCCAACGTTTCTACTTATTATTTCGATTCAACAAAACTATACCTTGATTGCAAATTTTGATAACGTTTCTACGTATCATTTTTTTTTGATTCAACGGAGTTTTACAAATTTATATAACGTGTCTGCTTATCATTTTTGATTCAACAAAATTTTACATCAATTACATCATTTTTGATTCAACAAAATCTTACATCAATGACAACATTTTTTTTTGATCCAACAAAACTTTTCAAAGTTATATAACGTTTCTACTGATCATTTTTGATTCAACAATATTTTTCCTCAATTACATCATTTTTGATTCAACAAAATTTTACATCAATTACATCATTTTTTTTTTGATTCAACAAAGTTTTACAAATTTATATAACGTCTCTGCTTATCATTTTTTGATTCAACAATATTTTACATCAATTACCTCATTTTTGATTCAATGAAATTTTGCATCAATTACAACATTTTCTGATTCAACAAAATTTTACAAACTTTATATAAAGTTTCTACCTATCATTCTTGATTCAACCATATTTTACATCAACCACAACATTTTTTGATTCAACAAAATTTTACAAATTTATATAACGTTGCTACATGTCATTTTTGATTCAACGATATTTTGCATCAATTACAACATTTTCTGACTCAACAACATTTTACAAAATTTATAAAACATTTCTACTTGTCATTTTTGATTCAACAATAGTTTACATCAATTACATCATTTTTGATTCAACAATATTTTACATCAATTACATCATTTTTGATCCAACAAAATTTTACAAAGTTATATAACGTTTCTACTTACCATTTTTGATTCAACAATATTTTACATCAATTACATCATTTTTGATTCAACAATATTTTACATCAATTACCTCATTTTTGATTCAATGAAATTTTGCGTCAATTACAACATTTTTTGATTCAGCAAAAGTTTACAAATTTATATAACGTTGCTACATGTCATTTTTGATTCAACGATATTTTGCATCAATTACAACATTTTTGATTCAACAAAATTTTACATCAATTACAATATTTTTTCGATTCAACGAAATTTTACGAGTTTACATAACGTTTCTACTTAACCTCTCGTACCACGTTTGTACGTACAACTTCATTCAACATTTTTATTGTCCAAAGTATTTTCGAGAGATTCCTAACGTGATCACCGTGCTGATGGAGGGCTGATCTAAACAGGATAGGAGGTCCGGATTTAATCATGGGGTGAGTAAATTCATTTTATTACCTAGGTCATAATGATAAAGGGGTGTGAGTGTGTGTGTGTGTGTGTGTGTGCGTGTGGGTGTGTGTGTGTGTGTGGGCGTATGTGAGTGAACGTAGGGGTTGGACGTGTTGATCGTGGGTCTTTCGCAACAGGGGTCGCCAGAGTCTTCGTTTTTCCACTTGTATTTCTTTCCATTTCGGTAAATTTTCGTGAATAGCGTACATGTCTGTATTTGTGCTGAAGTAGCAGGGTTACTTTATCGTTCCCATGGGCTGAAGCTAGTTTGGGGCTTGAAAATCAATCTCGCTAGGTACGCTTCCTGCTATGTCCTTCTCATTGGTTCGCCAATGAGAAAGCGCTTCATTACAAATTGGCGCCCAACGTGGGGCTTCTCTAAGGGTTTCTACAGCGATGTAGGACTCTGGAGGAGTCCCTCCATAAATTCAAAAAAACTTAGAAAATTTTTTTTTAAATTTTTTCTTCAAATTTAATTTCATTTTCCACTAAAACAATAGTAAAGACTCTGGCGGCGTAGAAGCAAATCCCTGCTTCAAACGCGCAGGAGCGGAGTTAGTCTGAGATCTCACAGATTGACTTCGATGGGGTTTTGCGTCCCCACGCCTCCAGCTGTAACTCCTTTTGATTTTTCTATATAACGCAAGGGTGAGAATAATTCTTCGGAATTATTCTCAATGGGGGTTACAATCCCACGTACCCTAGTAACGGATGGGTTGCTTGTTGGCACGGGGAATGCCAGAGGTAACCAGGTGCCAAGCTTAGATATTTGTGAATTGGTGTATACACCTATCACATCCAGCCTGGTCATCTGGTTATGCTCTGGGTTCGCTGTGGCATCAGGTGGCTCATTCGGCTAACCATTGTCTAAATGTTAGAGACCCCTCCCGGCAATGTTAGCTCCCTGTGGCTTAGGTGGGCTGGTTGTCGTCAGATGATACCGAGGAAGTTCCTCTAAGACAGCTTGGCCAGCTGTCGAGAGAAGATTTCGCTCGGCCTTCATGCTGACGAGCAACTGGTTCTTCTTTGCTACAGCACCTTTCCGTATGTGTTGGTGGCGTGGATCGCAGTTGGCGAGTGTTGATTGATTGAATGATGGTTCAGAGGATTTATCTTCTGACCATCCCATCAGCACTCGTCCACTGGGTGAGACACCATCAGCACATACCCCACCTTACCTTTTTCCATCCCTATACATCCTATCCTGCTCCTGTTCCTTTTCCTTTCCCATCCCTTAAAGTAGTTTCAATTTAAATTTTTCTTTGGTCCCAAAATTTAAATCAACTTAATAATGAAAGACCGGCGATTACCCCTTCCAACCCCATGTGTGGTGAACCCACCCCGTGGTTGGTCCGTCTGTCCTTCGTCCGTCAATAAATAGATAAATAAATAAATAAATAAATAAGTATTTATTAAATAAATATTTAATAAATACATAAGACAACAAAACAGCTGATAATATTGGGAACTAATTTGTTTTTCAATATATTTTAGGTGTCAGCACAAAATAAATAGTAAACAAATAAATTATTACATCAAGAAACATATACTTACATCAACAAATATATGAATAAAATTATTATTACATCAAGAAACATATACTAACGTCAAGAAATATATGAATGAAATTATTATTACATCAAGAAACCTATATTACATATGAACCAACAATTTAATTAATCAAGAAACCTATATTTGCGACAAGAAAAAAAAAATAAAACAGTACCTGGAGGAGTAGTAATAAGTATTTATTTTTAAATTTAAGTTAATTTATTCAAATTTACAATTTTCTTAATGCATGTTAATTTTAAGTATATACAGTTCTAAATTTTGTCTGTTGCTCAAGGTTGAAATTATAAATTTCTCCTGCCCACCGGAGGGTAAAATCCGCACTTTATTACTAGTGACTTTCGTAATTGAATCAGAAAGATTTATGGTTTTCTTTTCCACCGCTTTGTAATAGTGTAGATTGCCGATTTACTCTCAGCTTCCTCAAATTTTTTTTGTAATTTGTGACTTATAGTCCCGGGAACCGTCAGACCTGCCCGGAATTGGGTCTGTAAATTTTCTTTTGTTCACATCTTCTGCCATATTTGTAGTATACTTATTTTCTCTCAAATCTCACCGTTTATTTGTGTTCTGTTCATATATCAGCACCTTGGAAAACAATTGTAAATAGTAGTAAAATAATATCAAGACAATAATAAATCTTATTTAATATAATTGACGAATTGGTCAGACCTCGCGCAGCTGTTTGAGGTTTGAATCACTAAATTTCCATATAATTTTTTTTAAATTCTGCTTTAAAATACTCAAAGTAATCAAATATTGGAATAAAATAATCTTTTCTGTTAATGATTAAATTGTTTATTTGGATTCAACGTTCACATCGATAGTGTAACAATTTTCGTTTCGCTCTCCATATACGTGCATTTATTGATCTGGTCCTGTGCGGCGGTTTGAGTATTCATCATGTCTACAGTGGTGTTCGTTCTCATGAATATGCCTTGTTGCCGTTAATTTTTTTTAATATGATAACATATGATAAAAATAAAATAGCACCGACCGAGTTAACTAATATGACTGAATGTTCGTCAGTTGACAATCCACATTTTAACCATAAAACCCAACATAGAAATCCGCAAATAAATGGAAATCCGGATGTTTTCCCGGTAACTTTTTTTTTGATATATACTGTTTACATATTACTGTTCCTGATAAAAATTGGATGATTGTAGTAATTGCAGCTGATGAAGCTACAATATCCGTTAAATTAACTAAATACAGTTTATAGTATGTTTATAACATATAAGACAAGCAACCTAATTAACATTGTTTTTAATAATTTTATTATTTAAAAATTAACCATTTTTATGTAGGAAATCCAATTAAACAAATTGACGATGTGTCAAAACTCCGAATTATCGTATACAAAATTTTAGGTTACAAAATTTACAACTTGGATAAATTTAAAGAGACAGATCTAATTTTTTTACTTCCCGCCCTGGTTTTGCTGTCTAATCGCCTGTTTCCTTTCGAGTTGTTTCAGCACTAATAATTTGAAAATTCCTGGTTCTGGAGTACAGAGCAACATATTAAGTATGGAGTCATCGAGCGAGCAGATTGCATATGCAGCCTGTCCTCTCTGGCCAGGTCTGCCTGTCGTACTTGTGCCTTTTCACTCGCCCTGTCGTTAAAACTGCCCATCGTGTTTCACTCATTTTTCCTCCACACTTGGAGTTGCGTTCTTGGAAGAGTTAAGGGGCGCAATCGCGTAGTCTTGGCGACTTGGAGTCCACTTGTGCGAGCCTCTTCTGAGACCTTTAGGTAATGTTTTACTGAACGGAGTACTGATGCCCACTAGGATTTAGACGCAGGTTTGACTAAATCGTAATGAACTTTTTTTTTCTTTCAAGGACGCTAAGATCATTGATGACATCTTATGGATGTTGGAAGTATTGTGGTTGGTTTTTACTTTCGTCTTTTAGCTGACACCTTTCTGACGCTGATGTGAGGTGGTGGTGCTGGATGAGTTGAGGAGGGGTTTCTTTTGTTCGTACACACTTTTTTTTTTGCGGGTGATGGGACGTTTCGTGCACTTTTTATGAAATACCGAATGTCTTTGCCAGCTGAGCTATCGAATGCTTCCTCTTCTCCCTCTTAATCTGCACGATGTCGTCATATGTGCCAGAAGGTGTTATGGTCGAGGTCTTAATGGTCGGCACAATCCTGCAACTTTTGATTATCAACTGGTTTTATTTTGAAGTGGGTCTTAGTATGGCTCGGGATTCTCATTGTTATGGGGCCTGTGATTCTTGGAGCTCGGTGCCCAGCTTTGTATTGTTATAATATAAGCCGACGCCAGTGGGACTCAAATCTCTTTTTTTTGTCTTGGCCTGACCGACTAACTTTATCTTACGTTAGATGGCCACTTAATGTAAACTCACTGTAATATTTTTTTTTCTGACTATCCACAAATAGGAGACGAAGAGAAAGACGAAAGTAAAACTGTGAACCATAAATCTTGTCATTCGCAGGACTCTCGAATCTTTTGTGATTCGACCTGGGAAGTTGATTGATGGTTCCGTTGCCGACAATGGGCTCCGACATTGTCTATCTCTGTATTCGCAGATAACCTTTTCAGGCCAGGTGAAAAGCTGGCTTGGGTTTCAGATATTGAGATTCTTCCAAGGGGCGAGGTATGGAGATTGTGGTTACCCGAGGAATACGCTGACGAGTGTATTGCGAGGGCCCACAATCCACCAACTTCATCTCTTGGGGGTTTAGCAAAAACAAAACAGTGTATTCTGTCGTAATATTGATTATGGGCAATGCAGATAAACGGCCGAAAATTATCTGTATCGCTCTCACAAAAGTTTGCGAAGCCAACGTTTGAAGGTTGGTAGGTGGCGCTGCTTACGAACTGGAGGACCTGGTTTCTAAACGTAGAGGTGTTTACCATTCCAAGGACATTCGTGCCTAATAACGGTGATAATTTCTTTTGTCATTATGTTAGTAACTTTCGCTTGTGTTTTACCGCCATTGTAAGTCAAGACTATCGACGACCATATGAGGGTAGTTTCGTCTTGAATTCACAGTTCAGTAAGCGTGTATCAGCTGTGGTGTTCGGGTCTTGTTTCAAAATTTTTTTTGTTTTGACTATTTATAAGTGCAAATTCCGTGATTGAACGTATTTGAATTTGGTTCAGTTGGTTACCTTGAATCTATATGAACAACCTTCCGAGTCACTTGGACGGAAGCGTACAACAGTGTGGCCCGGCTAGCGAGTCGGAGAAGTATGAGACTCGTGTTAGTTCAGGTGTGGGTTGCGAGCCTGCATAACGTAAAAACGGAATTGTGTCGGATGTTTCATTAAAGGAGTCGGTCCAATGGTGGTTTTCTTTTCGATATGTAGCAGATTGAATAAAAAAAATTTTTTTTTGACTTTAGAGTCTCGGGAACCCCCCAGATCTGCCCGAAATTGGGTCTGGAAGACTTTAGTTGTCCATCGCTTGCAATAGAGTAGAATACCGTTTTTATCGTTACCCCTCCAAAAGTTTTTTTATATAATCATAGTTACTTTGTTACTTTGTTCCTGCGAAGACTGGGTTTGTAATACCGATCGATTTGATTGCTAATTTGTGGAACGTTGAAGTGCCTCCTCATACTAATATGGATATGCCAGGTCTATTTGTGACCAGCCTATGCCTTTTTCAACTTCTTTTTGGTCGTGAGTCTCCGTCCAAAAAGCACTTGTTCTGTAATGGATAGTCTGGACTAATATAGTATATTATAGTCGCAGCTTCCTTAGTTGTTGTTCCTTATATTAATCCGTACCGCTTGTAATGGTTTCTCATCCCTTCATCATCAATAGTCATGTGTCGTGTAGTTTCCTTAACCCATAGCGTCCTTATATTTCTTAAAATCTAACTAAATCTGCAATAGCCGGACAAACGTATAGGAGAAAGAAAATGGCACTAATTACCCTGATTTATTTATTCATTAATATAACGTAATATTGGGTAATTTGAATTAATTAATAATTTTCTTTAATCATCATCCGTATAACCACTAAAATTTAATCAGAATTTAATCTTGCCACACACTAAAATTGACGCGCGCTATACTTCCATTCGATTGTTCTCGCCATACTACTTGAGTTTGAATTTTTTTTTCTAAAACACAAACCGTAATGAAACAACGAAATTTTCCAAAACCTCATAACAGCTACGTGTATTTTGTTTCCAATCGTCAACATACAAAGAATTACTATTTTTGCTTTGTTAAACATTTGATTTGTCTTTATATGAGTATTTTGCTTTAAACAATCCTTCCGTTGTTGTACTGAACTTCACTGTGCTGATATAGTGGATTGTAGTTTAATAAATGTCCAAACATCATATCATTGATCGAATCTGCATCTAATTCATTTTGAATTCAATTATAAATATTATGGATGTGTCGGAAATATTCTGTGTCCAAACCTTATTTTCGTACAATATTATCGAATAGCAAACGGTTTTGTGACCTATAATAAGTTCCCAATAATTTGAAAATCTGATGTAAATTAATTATATTACATCTAAAACACTGTATTCGAGTTATTTCGAGGGAAAAATTTGGCTATATAATAAGCCACTGTAAATGGTTCCCTCTCTTATTTTTCTATTACATTTGAATAGAGTGGTGTGACGTCTCTTATGTCTACACATATATATTGTGGATGTCAAACACGGAATGTTTGATTGCACGTGTTTTATTTTTGTTTAAATCGAATTCCGGATTAAGTAGTGAAGTTTATTTTAATCAATGTTGTAACTTAGTTTTTTTCAATTAGTATAATTTGTTTTCGAATACGGTTAAATAGTCGTGATTTGGTAAAAGTTTAACGTTAAACGGGAATAATACGTAACCAAAACAAAAAAAAAATATTGTTTGTGTATCTGTCCTTGTTATTTGTAGTACATATAGTTACAACGTAAAACTTGTTCTTTCGTGAATGTTAGCTTTATCTAGTCATAAATTTGCAATAAAATGTACAAAAAATTTGTTAATATGAAAATAATCTAAATGTTAAAATATTTAAATATTACTGTGAACTAACTATTTATGCATTCTGTGATACACCAAAAAAAATTATAATAAATCAAATTGTGAATAAATTATTTGTACATATGTATATAATCTGTAGTCATGGTCATTATCGGAAGTAATGATAATATAAAACGGATTCAATACCGTTGTCTGTACCACGAATTATGACGTGCTCGGCTGAATGAGGTCCAAAAATTGTGCACAAGGTAATGCAATCACCAACCGGTCATTGACCTACATCAACTGTTTATTTAGTTTTTTTAACTGCATAAACTAAAACAAAAAGCCGCAAGTTTCTTTTGCTCGTTACTTTATCATTGTGTTTACGTGTGTGTACTAACTAAATAAAACATTAATTTATTGGGGATAAATTTTTATTGAAATATTAAAACAAACAGTGCTAGCATGGTAATCTACGTGTCGTAATTTTTAATATGAGGAAGCGAAATTTAACAATGTTTGAGTGTTAGAACTAAAACGATAAATAAAGTCATTAACGTAGTTTCATTTTTGTAATTTGTGCAAGAAAACAAAAAATCCACGACCTGCTTTTTTTGGTGGTTAATCTAAAATACAAAAAAATAAATTTTTTTTTTGACTAAAATAATTTAAAATAATTTAAAATACTTTACAAATCGAGCGCTTAAGCATCAAAATAACAAAAGAAACCAATTGAGTGTGCTTCTAAATGTTATTAAAAAGGTAATCTAGTCTCGACGAAGATTAACAAAAAAAGGGAGCGCAACAGTTTTACATAATTTGGGATATTGCTGCCGTATAGTATTTCGCCGCCTCTTCTTATATCAAAGTTTTACTATTACCACTGTATACTTGGGTCATAGCACTACTCAACGTTTATGTCACGTTATGCAGATGCTACCACCAACTGCAACTCATCATTTGTAAATCATTTTTGCTGTTACCACCCAACATTTATCTCAAAAGTTGGTTGTTGCTGTCGTGGGTTGTGGGTTACATACTGCGACGTCACTTTGATATTGAGTTTTTTTTTGCTGTCATCAAATCTACAGTGTTATCAAATCATCTACTTTATTACTGTTACCTCAACATCGATTTCCAATCTGTGCTATTGCTGCGGTGTATTATACCGGCTTCTATACAGCATTGGTGTCAAAATTCTGCATTTGCGGCCATATACTGTGCATATTGAAACGCAGCATAATTCTCAAGTTTCTTTTTTTTGGTTGTCGCCACACCTTACCAACCATCATTTACATCGAAGTCATACGATTGCTGACATATATTGGACATCTTTCTAGCCATCCTTGATGTCAACATTTTGGCCATTACTATCATCGATTTGGCTTATTTCAGATCTACAACGATTTCAATTTATCCAAATTATTCACCGGCAATTATTGATGTTATTCAACGAAGGTGCTCTACAATTATCTGTCTGATTATATAACTACAATTATACCGATTATTCTACGATTTCAATGCATCCAATTTATTCAACTGTCATCATAGATGTTATTCAACGAGGGTTCACTACAATTATTTCTTTGATTAATCAACGATAAGTACACCAGTTATCTAAATTATTCAACGAAATTTTACAAGTTTATACAACGTTTCTACTTATTATTTTGATTCAACAAAACTGTACATTGACTGCAAATTGATATAACGTTTCTGCGTATCATTCTGATTCAACAAAGTTTTACAAGTTTATCCAACGTTTCTACTTATTATTTCGATTCAACAAAACTATACCTTGATTGCAAATTTTGATAACGTTTCTACGTATCATTTTTTTTTGATTCAACGGAGTTTTACAAATTTATATAACGTCTCTGCTTATCATTTTTGATTCAACAAAATTTTACATCAATTACATCATTTTTGATTCAACAAAATCTTACATCAATGACAACATTTTTTTTTGATCCAACAAAATTTTTCAAAGTTATATAACGTTTCTACTGATCATTTTTGATTCAACAATATTTTTCCTCAATTACATCATTTTTGATTCAACAAAATTTTACATCAATTACATCATTTTTTTTTGATTCAACAAAGTTTTACAAATTTATATAACGTCTCTGCTTATCATTTTTTGATTCAACAATATTTTACATCAATTACCTCATTTTTGATTCAATGAAATTTTGCATCAATTACAACATTTTCTGATTCAACAAAATTTTACAAACTTTATATAAAGTTTCTACCTATCATTCTTGATTCAACCATATTTTACATCAACCACAACATTTTTTGATTCAACAAAATTTTACAAATTTATATAACGTTGCTACATGTCATTTTTGATTCAACGATATTTTGCATCAATTACAACATTTTCTGACTCAACAACATTTTACAAAATTTATAAAACGTTTCTACTTGTCATTTTTGATTCAACAATAGTTTACATCAATTACATCATTTTTGATTCAACAATATTTTACATCAATTACATCATTTTTGATCCAACAAAATTTTACAAAGTTATATAACGTTTCTACTTACCATTTTTGATTCAACAATATTTTACATCAATTACATCATTTTTGATTCAACAATATTTTACATCAATTACCTCATTTTTGATTCAATGAAATTTTGCGTCAATTACAACATTTTTTGATTCAGCAAAAGTTTACAAATTTATATAACGTTGCTACATGTCATTTTTGATTCAACGATATTTTGCATCAATTACAACATTTTTGATTCAACAAAATTTTACATCAATTACAATATTTTTTCGATTCAACGAAATTTTACGAGTTTACATAACGTTTCTACTTAACCTCTCGTACCACGTTTGTACGTGCAACTTCATTCAACATTTTTATTGTCCAAAGTATTTTCGAGAGATTCCTAACGTGATCGCCGTGCTGATGGAGGGCTGATCTAAACAGGATAGGAGGTCCGGATTTAATCATGGGGTGAGTAAATTCATTTTATTACCTAGGTCATAATGATAAAGGGGTGTGAGTGTGTGTGTGTGTGTGTGTGCGTGTGGGTGTGTGTGTGTGTGTGGGCGTATGTGAGTGAACGTAGGGGTTGGACGTGTTGATCGTGGGTCTTTCGCAACAGGGGTCGCCAGAGTCTTCGTTTTTCCACTTGTATTTCTTTCCATTTCGGTAAATTTTCGTGAATAGCGTACATGTCTGTATTTGTGCTGAAGTAGCAGGGTTACTTTATCGTTCCCATGGGCTGAAGCTAGTTTGGGGCTTGTAAATCAATCTCGCTAGGTACGCTTCCTGCTATGTCCTTCTCATTGGTTCGCCAATGAGAAAGCGCTTCATTACAACGTTAAAATAACCTCAAACAAAAAATCTACAACATTAATTTTTCTTATGCTAATAAACATTAAATTCATCTAAAGGCAAAATTGAAATTTAAACAAATTTCACACTTCTTTAACAACAAAACAAATTTGATTTAGTTTTTAAGAAATAAGTTATATTGCGTAATTTCCTTTGTACAAATAACTCTCCGACAATCCTATTTAAAACATAAAATTTAATAAAACATTTTTCTTATTTGTTTTTGTTGTTTTCATTAATAATAAAAAAATCAAAATTTTGTATATAAGAAATAGTTTTTAAGAAAATAAAGATAGTTTAAGAAAAGTAATTCAAGAAAATAGTTATAAGATAGACTCACAATCAGTCTACACTTTTTAATTCAAGTAAGTTAAAGAATAACAGTTTAAGACAACCAATCTAACAATTTTAACAGTCAGTCTTTGAGTTCAAAACAAAACAGTCAAAAATCAGTTTAGTGAATAAAAAATATAATTCGAATACTTTTAAGTCAGTCCAATATTTGTCACAGTTTAAAATACAGTTTTAAAATACAGTTTAAAAATACAGTTTAAGTTACACAGTTTTTAATCTAAGTTATTGAGTTTAACGCAGTTTAAAATTATTACTGTTTAACTCTACAATAATTTGTTAACTCTACATTAATTACATAAGAAATATGAAAAAAAAACTTAGGTAATTGAGAGAGAGTAGTATGTTTTTTAAAACGTAGAGGGAGTGAGTTAACCATTTTTTGTATTAAAAAAAAAGAATAGTAATTCATTGTAACCTTTGTTTTAAAAACTAAAAACGTGAAAAAGATAAAACGATGCAAAAAATTACAAACGTGCTATTAATAATAATTGTTAAAACGATAGTATTAATAAATAAAAATAACATTATTTTGGAATACGAGAAATTAAATAAAATACAAAAAATAATAACATCATTGTAATTATTCACATGCAAAAAATACAGTCCACGCTCAAACAATTGCTTTGAATATATAGTTTATAAATCCAAACAAAGTGTCAAATATGTAAATCACAATTAATAGTACAAATAAATCTACAAGCAGAACTAATGGCTGAACCAGCGAGAGCTTAACAACTTAACGTAACGATGCGACATATTGACTTTACATATAATCGACCACCGAAACTTAAGAACTTTTCGTTCAGTTGAACTATCACTTTTAACTTTAACGAAAAACTTAACAGAGCGCAAATTGTCGCGCAAACTTAACAAAACTGTCAAATAGTACAGCAAAATATAAACAAATTAAAAATTATTTTGTGGAAAAATCGTAAGTTTTTATTTATTGTTTTAATAATCGTAAGCTTTTATTTATTTTTTATTTTTATACGTTTGAAATATGTTATTGAAATTTAATTTCAATTTTTGCATTAACTACAAAAATTAAATTAAATCAGTTTAAGTTAAATAAAGCAATTGTTGTTATTCAATATAACCAAGAAATTTTTATTAGTTCTTTTAATGATAAATTATTTCTTTTATAATACATTTTCCAGTGACTTGGAACGTGATCTCCTAAATTCGTTACCAATTTAATCTGTGGCGAACACTGATAAAATATTTCAACAAATTTTTATTTCTAATCGCTCCTTCCTTACTTTTGATTTAATTTTCAAACAAATCCATGAATGCGTTGGAAAAAAAAATAGTCAGTTTGTTATTAAAAATTTATATGGCTGACAGTTGGAAAATTAAAAAAACTAATTTAATTCTAAAGTTAATTTAATTTAATTATATTATCTATTATTAATATATTTTGATTGGGAGGCAGATAACGTCATTGTAGAATATATAATATTCTTTTACTAGAAACGCTCAAATTTTGTTCTTGTTATAAATATGCAGAAGTTTAAGAATTTGCTTGAATTAATCTACATTTTAAATTGCTATCAAGTTATGTGTTTGTTTCTATTTGTTTACTAAACTAAAAATGTGAACATTGTTTTGTTAATATTTAATAGACAGCAAATAAATGTTAAATTAGATTTCTTTTGAAATTATTTGAAGCTGTTATTTTAATAAATAGAAGAAAATTGTTTACTAGTTGCATTGACGATCGAGAAGTCGATTTACTTTTACATCATACTGAAGTTTTTTTTATTGAATCAATTAAATCATAGTGAAATTTACGTATGAATAGAGGCAACAGTTTAAGTTAAATTGGTTGAACTGTATCAATCTTTTAAGCTCCATTTAATTAAATCAACTGATTAAATCAACTATTTAAATCAACTAAGTTTGGAATAACTCTTTATGTATACAACACAAGAAATATCGAAGATCTTTTGAAACACATTTATAATCCGGCTTTAAATAAAAAACAATTAAAACAACATCAGGTATAAATCTAGAAATCGTTTGTAAGTATATTTCTGTTTATTATTTAATAATTTTAAGACAAAAACTAATCGAAATTTATGTTTAACAAAATGGATGTTGGCCTTTTTATTAATGCTGTGGAAAGGCATAGCTGCCTCTATAATAAGTCCGAGAAGGAGTATAAAAATATAGTTCTTAAGGAAAAGGCATGGCAAGATATATCCACACAAACCGGAATGTCCAGTAAGTACAATAAAATAATATGATGTATTATTTATTTATTCGTATGAGTTTAATTTAACAGTACATCAAATTTGATAAAGAAATAAAAGTGTGTAAAAAAGAACAATATTTAAGATTTTTTTTTTTTTTCGAAACACTGCTTATGACTAATATTTAGACAATGATTCCTGAAAGTTAGGGATCTATCAAGAGTAATTCCCTGATATTTTGGAGTAGAGTTATAACAAATTGGTTGATTGTTAAAGTTCACATTAATTTCTCGTAAATTATGTCTATTAGAAGGATGAAACGAAGAAATTTCGCATTTATTAGGATTTGGGCGTAACCTCCATTTATTATAGTAATCGTTCAATACAGCTAATTCCGTAGTTAACTTATTTTTTTCTTCAATTTCGCCCAATTCATTATATGTATATTGCACAGCAATCGCAAGATCATCTGCGTAAATAAATTTTCTTTATGTGGTATCTGGTAAATCCGAGATGTAAACACTAAAAAGTAGAGGAGCAAGAACTGAGCCCTGGGGTAATCCATTTTTTAAACGTCTCGGTCTACTTATTAAGTTGCCAAGATCTACGGTAAATAATCGATTTGATAGCATTTCTGTGATTATTAATTATGTTTTTACATTTCAGAATTTGAATCAGTTTATACAATAGTCCATTTTTCTACAGTGTATCGTATGCTGAGCTGAGATCAATAAATACCACGGCAGTTCGTTTTAGATCTTCAAGTCCAGATTCAGATAATGGCAAGTTACTGAAAAATAGACCACAAAATAGTAACTATCACAACTGTCAGAAGTCAAGTTAAATAAAAGTGTGTAAAAATAGAAAATGAATTTTTAATGTTATGTTGTCGATTTTTAATTTTATAATTTGTAGTAAATATCGATTATAAATATACTATCATAGAAAAAATTGCATTTCCTACGCGAGATAAAAACGTTTTTCGTTTGTAAATATGTTTCACTCGACGCTAGCGCGTTTCGTGAACAAATGTTTACTCACGAAAAAACAATGTTTTCATCTCTTGTAGGAAAATATACTATTTTGTTCTTGTAAGTCTAATATGTAATAAAGTTTTCTCTGATGTATAATAGGCAATTTGAGTGATTCAATATTTATCTTACCTATTTCATACTTTTATCTTTGTATTTTAAACATTTTTTTCTAGAGAAGAATTTGTAATGAAGCGCTGCTTCTTTGAATGACAACGAAGTGGCATAGCAGGTCGCGTACCTAGCGAGATTTATTTATAGCCCCAGACTAGCTGCAATCCATGGGATCGAGAAAGAAATCCTGCTACTTCAGCACAAATAAACAACAGTACGCGTGAAACATGATAAGAACAGATAGGAGAAAATAAGCAAGTGAAGGCTTGAGACTCTAGCGACCCCCATACGCGAAAAGAACCACGATCACCACGTCCAACCCTCTGCATCAACACCCTATTTCACACTTTCACTCCTCATACACCCGCGCACCCTCACCTGCATACACACACGCACACACTTACACACACATGCACACAATCACCCATACCTAAATCCATGCCCCTAAGTTCAACATTTCAAAATAATATTACACCAACTTACCGGTAACATAATTTGAAAAGTTCCCATTAGTGACTGAATTATTTATTCGATTATTGTGGTAATCGGTTACATCCAAATATAATTTCATAGACCAAATGGTAACAAATTTTGTAAGTTTTTTTTAGTAGTAAAAATCCCGCGCATTCAAAATTTGTAACGCATAAACAGAACTAGCACAAAAAAAATAACATTTTGTTTGTTTTACTGTAAATTGTTAGCCTTTAACACTTTCTCAGTAGGAAGCAATATATTTATATAATAGGTCCAATTGCTGGTTTGAAACAAAATAACAGAATTCCAATATTATCTCCCTTTATAACACCACGTCCAGGATATATTACGAATTAAAGTATGTCCATAGCATGTGTCGGTTTGATGTTATTGCGTCTGCGCAGAGTCAACAATCTCAACATCAATTATTATTACCTTGGTTTAAATTAAATTAAAATATAACATCAGAATCCACAAATAACGTTAGATCTTGGCCTGATGTGATCGAATAAAAATAATACAGGTTTGTCTTCTAAAATAAAAAAATTAGAGGAAGTCCTGGCTACTTGTGATAGCCGTAGACATCAGTGTTGTGTGTTAAGAAACACATTTAATCTAACACATTCTCCTCTGACTCATACGCACATGCACCTCATACATCCGCTCATACACATCCCCATTCACACATCCATACACACACATTCGCACACCTACATACTTCACCATAATCATTCATGCATAAAATAAAAATAAAAAATCAGATATGACTCACCCCATGATGTTGTCCCGTCCTACTCTCCTATCCTTCAAATTCAGCCGCTCATATCCATCAGGTCATGCATTGACCAGAGCTCGGCCAAGGTTATTGCAACTTACAACCGTTGGTGAGATTCAAGTGTGAAATAAATTAACGGATATAGAAATTGGTAATAATTAATGGCAGCTGTAATGAATCAATCCGGAAATAACAACCGGTTTCAGCGATGGTTCACCGTTAACTCTCGGTGATGATATCAACTTGTAACCAACGTTATTGATTGTAATACACCATTAACCGCACTAATCCAGACAGCCTCAAGATCACTTGTCAATTTTTGTCATGGATCGTCGAATTTTATTATAATTTTACTTTAAGTAACCGTTGGGATAGATGTTTTCACCCGAATTTGGAAATGACGTCAACCATTGAATCTCACCACTAACACAGCTTCAGAAAAAAAACTTATATTTTATGGATTCCGCTAACTGGATAAATCATAGCACACATATCATATGTATAATTTTTGTTTTAATTTTCATTTAATTGGATTGATACATGGATTATAATTATACTACGAAATTTTACGAGTCACTGATAATGAGTTGAATATTAAATTTAAATTTTAACTAAATAAATTACGATATTTTTTTATTTAACTAGATGACTTCACAAACATACAGCGATTGAATCTTTTTTTTCTTTTGTAAATAAATAGCTTAATTAAAATTTTTAACTAATTATATAGATGGTTTCACAAACATATAGTGATTAGTATTTTTTTTATAGTTATTTGGCCTTACTTGGACTGGCTGGCCTTATTTGGCCTTACTTGGAATGTACATGCTAACCTCAACTCAATAAAGTGGTTATATTTTAATTACGTAGATTTGTCTACATAATTGTAAAAGAAAATGACTTGAATTACACAAAAAAACACTCTTCTCGAACGTAGACATTCGCGATGCACAAAAATTGACAAGATTTCCACAATTAATTTGATAACAAAAAACCAGACCGAGCAAATATGGCGCTCGCAACGACACAAACATATAAATAATTTTTTTTTTGATTTTGGTTCACTGACACTAAATCGGTAAATTTTATAGTGATTAACGATCACAAACTGAATAATACATTTGGAAATATCACACAACTGTTTCAGGACAAAAATTCTTTTAACGGAAACTATAGTAGATGATGACTATGGATTGAGTATAAGAAACCATGTGTAAAGGAAAAATAAATACAACCATGAAAATTTCTGCCAAGGCAAATTTGATGTGTGTGGGACAGTGGTTCGAATTTCAATTACGGAGTTTGAATTACCCTTCATAACACCTTCTCAAAAACAAGGTGACAATAAACTACATCAAAGCCTTCAACTTGATAGCAGCAACGTGTATGGAACAGAATTATTTTCAATTCAGGAACAAATACTATAAACAAACAACAGGGACCTCCATGGGTAGCAAACTTGCGCCTTATCTGAGTAACATTTTTATGAGTAACCTAGAAGATAATCTACGAAGAACAACCCCATTGTTCCCTAGAGTATGGTATAGGTATGGGGATGATATATTTGTCATTGTAAACAAACACCATTTAGAACAACTTCTTACAATTATCAATAAACAACATGAAAACATAAAATTTACAATGGAAAAGGAAGAAAATGGTCTGTTAAACTTCTTGGATGTTAAAATGATTAGAACTCCATCTCACCATCTAAAATTCGGGATATATCGAAAACCTACCAACACCAACAGATTCATTACAGCTGACTCATCTCACCATATGTCACATAAAAAAGCAGCTTTCCATTCAATGGCACACCGTCTATTCACAATTCATATGGAGCAACCAGAGATGGATGAAGAAATTAAATTCATTAAACAAACGGCAATAAATAATGGCTATTCCGTCGCATTTGCAGAAAACATAATTAATAAGCAACAGCAAAAACACATTTTCAAACAACACACAGGCCTGATACCATTAAAAACAAAAAAACAGAATAAGTGTACCATATTACCCACAAATTACAAATAAACTACAAAAAATGTTCCAGAAACACAAAACAGACCTCGTCACATGTCGAACAACAACAATCAAAAACCTCCTAATTAACTTCAAAGAAAAGGAGATCAAGAGAATAAATTGGGAATCCAAATAAAATGAATAGATTGTGAAGATACGTATGTAGGTCAAACTAGCAGGGATTTCCAAACCAGATTGAAGGAACACAAAGCGGCCACATCTCATAAACAGAGAAACAAGTCAAGTGTGGCAGAACATATGTTGGAAAATAACCACCAAATAGATAGTGCGAACTCCAGGTTAATACGAGTAGTTCGACAAAAGTGGAAGCTGGACGCATACGAATCGTTTCATATAGCCGCTCAACACGATAACTTAATGAACTTAGAAGATTCCAAAATTAGTTCACCACTCTTCAACTTATAATAATAATTCATAATAAACAAAACTAAATACAAAGAGTTTATAGCCGGCAGTTTATGGTTTAAAAATTCCTTTTTTAATCTAAATTAAGTTTGGTTTTAATTTTCCTAATTATATCTAGATAATAAGATTTTGATTTGTCAATGTAACTTTCTTCTTTTTTACCTTAGAGTCATAAAACTTAAACAAAAAATTTTTTACCTTAGAGTCATAAAACTTAAACAAAAATATTTGTCAATTAGGAAGGTTATTCCCCAACAAAAAATTTCCATTCAAAATCTCTTCCAAAAACTGTTTGGAAAAAAATTACTATTTTTAATTGATGTTCATCCCTTTTTTGTTTTTGTATATTATTATGTCACATTAATTGATTTTTTGTAATATGTATAAATAGAAACAATTTGTAAGAAAAAATTTAGTTACATATCTACGCCCGTTGATGATCTCCACGAGATCGAAACTATAGTAGTGTGAATTATAAAAAATATATATACTAAAAAATTTTAAAATTATTGTTTTTTAATTGTTTTTTATATGGGTAATTCTTTTACAAACCGAACGGATTTTGATGAAAATTAATCGACACCTCTTCGATTTGGCTGAAACTTTTTTTGCGGAATCTATGTCGAAAAAAAAGAGATACGTGTCCGAGTAATTTTTTTTTTTGCATATTTTCGATAATACAAGTGATCGAAAATTTCAGAAAAGCGAGTTTTTTGGCGTGGATGCTTATTTTTACAAATTCATAGTTCCGAAACTATTAGAGCTACAAAATTTTCACCAACTACACTTTTGTAGCTGAAGGACTTAAAAAATATTTTTTATAAAAAATATTAACAAATTCATATTGTTGTAAATAATTTAAATGTTTAAATCGATTTTTAACAAACGCCCCCAAAACGAATCAAGTTCTTAGTATTCGCATTGTATTCTCCGTCAAATTTTACGACAAAAACATGTTTTTAAAATATGGTACCTTTTCAATTATTATTCTTAAAATATTAATTTATGTAGCGCGTAACGACCAAAAAACGGTTTTTTGCTAATAAAACAAAATCTGTAACTTGTGTCAAAAAAAGTTAAATGTAAAAGTTGTATATAATTAAAAGATCTACAATTTTTGTCAAATTTGCTATACAAATGGGGTTATTCCAATAAAGTACATAATAAATATTAAGAGGTATTACTTTATTTTTTATTACGTGATTTTTTTTATTTATTAAGATATTTTTTTATCATCTATTATTATTTGTCAAAGTTTGTCATGGCAGTGGTGGCTAATACAACAGACAGGTTGAAATTACGTGGCGCACTGAATGGATTTTTTCCCAACGCTTGATAATAATTTTTTTTTCAATCAAGATTTGTTTTCTAACATGTCAGGAGATTCGGTTTGAAAACGAATTACCCATACATTTTTTTTATGCAAATTTTCAATAAATAATTGTTACAAAGATGATTTGTCACATTTTTTGCAATTATATTTAAAATCTTGGGGTTATGTCAAAAACTAGTTTAGACAAAAGTTGTAGATCTTTTAATTATCTACAACTTTTACATTTAACTTTTTTTGATACAAGTTACAGATTTTGTTTTATTAGCAAAAAACCGTTTTTTGGTCGTTACGCGCTACATAAATTAATATTTTAAGAATAATAATTGAAAAGATGCCATATTTTAAAAACATGTTTTTGTCGTAAAATTTGACGGAGAATACAATGGAAATACTAAGAACTTGATTCGATTTGGGGGTGTTTATTAAAAATCGATTTAAACATTTAAACTGTTTATAACAATATGAATTTGTTAGAATTTTTTATAAAAAATATTTTTTTATCAAAGTTCAGTTCTTCAGCTACAAAAGTGTTGTTGGTAAAAATTTTGTAGCTCTTACAGATTCGGAACTATGAATTTTTGAATATAAGCATCCAAGCCAAAGAACTCGAACTTTCTGAAATGTTCAATCACTTGTATTATCGAAAATATGCAAAAAAAAAAATTCCTCGGACCCGTAAACGTATCTCTTTTTTTCGACATGGAATCCACGAAAAAAGTTTTAGCCAAATCGAAGAGGTGTCGATCAGAAAGGTGTTTCGGTTTGTAAAAGAATTACCCATTTATAACAATAGTGAATAATAAAAGGTGTCGTAATTAAAATTAAAGAGCTATGAAATAAAAATTTGATCAATTTTCTAATAAAAACAAAATTTAAGTGTTTTATTTAATTAAAACTAACCCCAGGTATAACAGTGGCGCAGCCGGTAGGATAGTAGACAATCCCTAGAAAAGATTAAATTAAATTCTACTTTAAAAAAAAAAGAACTTTATCAGGGGTTTATGCAAAATTTAATACTCACAAGTGCAATAATAAATTTAAAAAAAGTGAATTGGACCAAAAGTGCTATAAAAATAAAAAAAGCAAACTGCAAAACATAAATTGAATCAAACAAAGTTTTTAATGAATGAAAAAAGGGTCAAAACAAAATAAGAAAGATAAGAAAGAATGAATATAAGAAAGATTTTTATTTACCATTTTTTAGAAGAAATAAAATTACTTATTTGTATGACATGAAATTTTATTATTATTATAGAGAATTATGGTATTATAAGTTTGTCAAAAAAATGTTGTCAAGTGTGTCAAAAGAAAGATTATTTATTTTTTTACCCAATTTTTTGGAAAAAAATAAAAATTAAGTATTTGTATGACATGAAATTTTATTATTATTATAGAGAATTATGGCATTATAAGTTTGTCAAAAAATAATGTCAAGTATGTCAAAAAGTGATTTCATTTATTTTTTTAGTCAATTTTTTTGGAAACAAAATTTAGCTGTTTTTATGACGTAAATTTAATTGAACATGAAATTGGCAATGGAAATTTTTTAATTTGTTAGTTTTTGAAATATTTTTGGAATTTTGAAAAACGTTTGTATTTTTGATTTTGTAATAATTTTTGCAATATTTTTAGAATTTTGAAAAAAATATAATTTTTAAATTTTACATATATTTTTAGAATTTTGAAAAAAGTTTCAATTTTTGATTTTGTAAGAAGTTTTGGCATATTTTTAGAATCTTGAAAAATTTTAAATTTTTGATATTATTATAATTTTTGAAATTTTGAAAAAAGTTTCAATTTTGGATTTTGTAATAATTTTTAGAATTTTGGAAAAAAATTGAATTTTTTAAGAATTTTTGGAATATTATTGGAATTTAGAAAAAGTTTAAATATTTGATTTTATTCTAATTTTTGGAATTTTTTTGGAATTTTGAAAAGTTTCAATTTTTGATTTTGTTATAATTTTTGCAATATTTTTAGAATTTATGAAAAATTTTAATCTTTGATTTTGTAATAATTTTTGGAATATTTTTAGAATTTTAAAAAACGTTTGATTTTGTTTAATTTTTACAACATTTTTGGAATTTTGAAAGAAATATGAATTTGTAATTTTGTAATATTTTCTCGAAACGCTAAATGAAGAGGTTTTTGAGTAGTTTGCTGAGTGTATCATCTTTTCACTAAATTATGTTAATTTTTGATCTGGTATAATTTTCCGGCAACGTATTGATGTTTCGTGTTAGTTTTGTAATAAATTTCTAAACAAAGATAAAAAAATACTTGTACTTTAACAAAGAGTTATGTTTGATATACATCGCTGCCCAAAACTAAAAACTATTTCTTCATAAAAGTGTTTTGCCGAAAACTATATCAAAATCCTTAACCCAGACCGAAGTCTTGATATCTCAGAGCTGTGAGATGTCAGCCCCTCCATATTTTTATTAGGTAGATTTCATATAAAAATCTACCTATTGCAAAGGGCTTCATCTCGGAATTTCGGAAAAATTTTGATGCCAAACGACTATTTGTGATAAGCGGAGATGGAAAAACAAAAAAAAAAAAAAAATTATATATATATACACCTATCCCCCGCTTTACACGGCATTCATTTAACACGTTTTCGACTTTACACGGTTTTTGAAATTAAAATTTCCAAAAAAAAAAAAATTTTAAAAAAAGAGAAATTTTGATATTACACGCACTTATATCTACTTTATTTTAATTAAACCTTCTGGTATACCACTTATGATCATATACATACAGGTTGTAATTTAAACAAGAAAACAAGAAACTTGTAAAAAAAATGCCTTTGAGTGTTCAAAGCAAAATTTTGTAAATACTTGTTGATGTAAGAGATTCTCTATGTAAATCAGTTTATTTTAAGCAATAGATCGTTATTAGCTAGATACAAAATGCATAGGTGTATCAATGGTTGATTTGTAAGTAAATAATTCTATCTGTTGACATACGAGTTAACGTGAGATATTATACAACACTGGCAATAGCAGTGAGATCTTATTCTATCCTATAATGAAATATTGGGGTCTGTCATATTTTATTAAATCATTGGATTTATTGTTTAGTTATCAATTCAAAAATTAAAGAACACAAACAATAAAAACTAGCGTCCATCAACATCGTTGAGCGCATATTGTTGCGGTGACCGTGATTAAAAGTTTTTATTTGTTGTTTTCATACATATTGTAATTCCTACTACACAACACATTTTATTTAAAAAAAAATTAAAACAATGGAAAATAAATTAATGTTATGGCTTGAAGACATATATCAAAGACGTATTCCAATTGGTACCAATATGATAACTAGTAAGACTTTAAAATTTTTGGAATGTGAAACAGTTGCCATCTACTTAAATTTATCTACTCCATCTACTCAAATAAAATGCCTTTTAAGTTTTATTGCAAGTCATGGTTGGTTCGGAATATTTAGACACGGGCATATTTTGCAAAAATTTAAAATTAAAAAGCGCTCTAATGATTTACACCCCGATTACCGAAGGCAAGTCATGTCACTTTAAATGACTATTAAGTCACATCGCATCAATTTTCGTATTGTTGAAGTCGTTTTTTACGCCAAAAGTCATTTTATACGACAGATGTCACTTTAAATGACATTTTAGTCGCCTCAATTGTTCATATGACAATAATTTTTTCAAACGTTTTTAATTGTTTTTGTGAAATTGAAGAACGTCAAATGTAAGTTTTTTTGAATTTTGGAGTTTTTTCGTTTCAGAATTTTTAGTTTTCGTCGTGACCGTTTTTATCGACTTCAATAATACCAATTTTTAAGCGACGTGATATGACTATAGTCATGTCACCTGATGTGACACGACTTCAGTAATCGAGGTGTTCAATACAGCACAACAGTATGTACCCACTAAAATTGACTGAAATTAATTCCGGTACATCTCACAATCCTGCAGCCAAATTCTGTAACTGTGAAGCGGTGAAGCGTTGAAAATTCCATCGTTTCTGTTCATTCTAAAACTTATCACTTCACCGCTTTACAATTACAGAATTTGGCTGCTGATCAGGTTTTCAATATTAAAGAGTGATTAGTAGGGCAACCAAAAATATGCACTATAAAAACGATTTGAAGCGCTTAAAATATGCTCTAAAAAAACTATTTTATGCATTTAAAATATGCTCTAAGAACCGAAAGAAAACATGGAAATATATATGTTTTCAGAATTTTGTTTTTAATTCGATTCCTAAGAGGTCGCTGTGCTTTGATCATAGTTACGGAACTAGCTTACCTGAGATAGTGAGGTATATATCTGAGCCTTTGTCCGCTATCATATACTGCAGACCTGAGATATTACGAGTGTCAGTAATGGTAGTACTGCAGATATTGACAACTATTAAATATTAATTACAGCAGTTAATTAAATTTTTTTTACTAAAATCTAAACTGCTAAAATCCCGTAAGTTCTTTCGTTCTCAAAAATTGTTACCAAAAAAAATTTTCAAAATTTTGCGAAGTTATCCATTTTATCCGTTATTGTTCTTACAACGACGATGTAAATGAATGTTTCTGCTCAAAACTTTGCCAAAACCATTCAATTCGGAATTAATAAATTTTCGTTTCAAAAATGCAGCCCCAACAAAAATATTTGCATTAAATTGACGCTGATATAATCGTCACTGGCCCTGCAAGGAAAGATAATTTGTTCGCAAAACGCTGTGATTCGTACTAAAACTCCTAAAAAAGTACTCTAAATTTTGTCTTCAGGAGTTAATATGAAAGAATTTCTTTCAAACCGAAAAAGATTGAAAACCCACCAAAGTTTCCATACACAGTTAAAAATAAGCTGAATATGTAATGCAAATTGCTACACATATAGGTCCAACGGAAGTCTCCATTATAACACAATGCAAAGCTTGCTTTAAAAATAAATTTAATGCTCTTTGCATTACCAAGTTGTTTACAAACAAGCGTAGCAAGTTGTTTTCTAACTTCTACCATTAGTATAAAAAATAAATTATGATGGTAGTGTTGTACTAAAATTTGTAGTGTTGCATCAGAATTAGTTTTAATGCAACATTTGCTTTGCAATTTAATAATAACTTGCTATACATAACCCATATTGCTAAGCTTGTATTAAAAATTGCAGTAACTTTTTCAACTGTGTATCATTATCCCACATATTATTCTAAAAGCATTTTCAAAAGAATTTTCACGTTTTAAACTAAAATCTTCCACAAATTTTATAAATATGATATTTTTCTTTCATGCTATTGGTCAATTGAAAGTTGGTCAATGTCCAGCTCGTAATCAAAAAAGGAATGGAATGTGATATTTCAAATTATACACCCATAGCCCAAGGTACAATTTTGTCTATCATTCTATTATATTTATATCAACGAACTGTTGGAAATCAGCAGTAAATCAATAAATAGTTTTGCAGACGATAGTACACTGCATAAGTCATTTTTCTCCTATTTTCAAAGGGTAAATGCATGAACAAATAAATGGTAATGTAAATGCATGTCGTAAATGAAACGAGAACCTAAAAAATGTTGTGACCACAATTTGATCAATTTTAACTCCACAGTTACTGAAATAACGATGGTTCAATTATTATGTGTAAGCATTTGTTTATTGTGAGTCACAATTTCCAATGAATTACTCTGTACCGATCCCAAAAGGCCGATGAAAAAGAGCGCTTCTAAAAAACTTGATCTCCTCAATAGATGTGAAAAAAATAAATGTTGGCAAGTTTGGTACACTCCTGCCTGGCTCTTTATGAGTCCGTTAAAAAACATGCTGTACGAATTGAATAGATGACGAAAAGTTAGGATCAAATCTTGATTTCCTACAACATCTTCACACTGTTGCTCATGGCCCCGAATGCCTCTTTGGCCCCAAAAGATTCTGTGCCAGAACTGCATATAAATGGACTGCTCCAATTTTTTCGCAATACCATAGTATTCATATAATTTGTGTAAGTTTCATCAAAATGTTTGCATGGAATCAAAGAAAATTAAAAAAATTTGCTACATCAAAAAACATATTTTCAATGATAATAGTCTAATATCAGTTGAGAATTCAACTTGAATAAATAGTGTAATTGTTGAAGATTCAACTTCGAAATATCATTCATTCGTGAATAGCGCGACTGCCAAAGGATCTGAACTCATTGGCATTACTAAGGATAAGAGTTCGAATCACAACCGAAATACGCAAAAGAGAAAAACCGCGTTTTCTCTGAGATAAATTCAACCACACATTTGAATTGAAAAAATTCAAACTATTTCCTAAGTTACTCGAGATCATAATTGCTCACAAAAATGCCAAACAGTTAAACTGTAGAGATCACTCACTGTCATAGCGAAAGAATGCAGAGAGATTTCTTTGTCCGTACAGCGTACAAATGGAATGCTTTATAATATTAAACTATTCTTGACACTTAAACAAGTCAACGAAAATTTCGTTTTCCATTTGCAGCCTATAGCACATCAAAACACAGAGCAACAAATTTCAGAGTGGTAGTTTTCGTTTAAAATTCAATTTACTTTTAGCGAAAATTTTACATAATTGATTGGTGAATTACGTTCTGAGTTAAATCTGGTACAGAATAAAAATAACGCATTTTCAGAATTATACAAAACCAAGGGTATTCAAATTACATAAAATAATTGAAATCTTCCTTAAAAAAAAATCAACCTTCTACATGACATTCCACTCGACCGCTTCCCACCCCTTGCCCCACAAAACAGAGTTCTAGTTCCAATTTCTAGGAGGTTACTGTCTTTTTTATAGATGAGATTCTACAAATTATGGAATTCTAAGTTGAGGGGATGGAACGCACACAACCCAACACAAACATTTTCGGTAATGTGTCAACAGCCAAAAAGCTCAATCTTTCATATGACACCTATCTCAATGGCATAACAAGCGGTTAGATTTTTTATACGATTACTAAGCTGCTTAAACTAGGACAAAACAAAATTAGGATTAACAGCTTTTTATAGCCGTTCTAAGACCTTAGGTTGATAGGACCTATATAGATGCTCAGAAAACATATTGTAAAGGTCCAGCAAACACCAAAGTCTTGGCACTAGTGTTCCATTGTTCAAATGTTCCAAAAGACAGGAGCCTAAATATTAATGCCGCGATGATATAATGTACCTAATTTTTCGATGCTCACATTTTTGTGCATATTGTCACTATCAATCTAGAAAAAAACTGGTTGAAAGAAAAAACTGGAAAGAAAAAACTGGTTGAAAATTATTTGAAAATATGCAAAAATACGGACGTTTGGTGAAGTATGGAATAATATTCCCTAAAAATATGTATTAAAGCTAAAAAAATCTCATAATTTTGCACAATATGCAAAAATATGCCCTTTTGGTGAAATATGCATTTATATGCATTTTAGAGTAAAATATGCAAAAATATGCTTTAACAAGTAGGGCTTAAAAGTCTTAGTTTTACCTGAAACAGATTTCAAGCTTAATCATTTTTTAATTAAGTGCTGTTAAAAAAACATGCTAGTGCATATTTTTGGTTGCCCTAGTGATTAGGCTTAGGTGGCAAAGCGTCCAGGTGAAAAAGAATAAACAAATCTTCCCATTTATTGGAATGCCAATACAAAAGCTTGGGTTAAAGTTACATTGTTCATTGATTAGTCTCATAACTCTTACGTACCAGAAGTAAAATAGTATTTAATCAAAATAATATTTAAGATTCTTCTTTCCTGGACAAGGTTCTTCTTTGCGCTCCAGTCACCCTCAAGATTTGCAGCTTACAAATGGATAAATTGTATTTCTACCCAAAATTAAAACTTCTTTATTGCAACCATTATACCAGAAGATAATAAATAATGCAACTACTTTCAACAGCATGATCCGAATATTGAACTAACTCTCCGATTTCTGCGAACTGTCAACGAATTTTTAAGTCAATATGAAGATGTTTGCAAGATTTAGCTAAAAAGAAAGCACAATTATTAATTACAGATTTAACTTCCAAGTCGCACCGAACTGAATCAAGTTAAGTTAGGTTTGATTTAGGTCAACATGCTAGTATGTGCATGCATAATTACTTTTTATTTTTCTGTGAATCTCTTATTGGTTATGTTACATGTTTCTTTTTGAAAATCAATTTAACTGTTATGTCGATATCTTATGCAATTAAACTGATACTTTTATGTTTTACCGAATCTGTTTGTCGCCCAAGAAATGGCCAAAAACCCCCGTTTTTCGTTTAACACGGTTTTCCATACAAAATTTTTATTTTCGATTAACACGTTTTTATCAGGAACGTATCTACCGTGTAAAACGGGGGATAGGTGTATATATATATATATATATATATATATATATATATATATATATATATATATATATATATATATATATATATATATATATATATATATATATATATAACGATATGAGGTATAACGGAATTTAGCGGCACTCTCACGGTCGCATTTTTCGACCTACACCAAAATAATTTTCTGTGTATGTTTCGGCAAATAATGTCTTGGACAAGTTCGTGAACTGGCCATATCCGGGTACCGGTTAAGCGGCTAGAGCCTAAAAAGTCGAATAATCTAGGGCACTATAACTTCCGTTTGAATAATATTATTTTAATAAAATTTAAAAATATTGAATATTTGAACCTTTTTTTATCATTTTTATCCAGATGACCATTTTGGCGTTTCAGGTTCCTCAAAAATCAGCTGTTTTAAAAATTTACTAAACTTTGCTGACCTTGATCTAGCTGAAATGGCTAAGCTCATAGTTGAAAACTTCTTTTCACGTACTTAAAATATAAATCTTTCCAAAATTTTCAAAAATAATAGTTTAAGTCTAACGGTTGAGACCCTACGGCTGTTGAAATAAAAACAAACGCAAAAGGCAATGCTTTCATCATGTTTCAGTTTATGTTATTTAAATTCATCTTAACTTTTAAACATACTTTTCAACTATAGCCTCAAAAAATTTCAGCTTTCTAACCCAAAAGGTTCCATTTTTATAAGCATTATAATGCAACCCTTACAAGAAAAATATCAACCCATTTAATACCATAGAAAAATTATCAAAATCTCTTTTGTTTTTATTTTTTTTACTAAGTAACCGTTTGAAAAAAGATTAAATAAGAACAAAAAAACACAACAACAAAAGATGATTTTGAAATAAAATTGTTTGATAATGTTTGATTATAAATTATGTGTGATGGTATAATTGTAGTTGTGACGTAGTTCATTTGATCTTTGGTGGATTTAATATGTTATTAAAAGTAATTTAAACCAACTTAAATAAAACTGTTCCGAAATTGTATTGATGGCGTTAGTTCGGATAATGTATTTAATTTGGTTCGATAATTTTTTTGAATTATTCTGTTTCTACTTATATTTTTTATTTAAACTAATCTGACTTATCTAACTTTATTTGGACACAAAACCGTCTGACCCCGAAATCTACCTATTTCTAGCGGATATACCTGCCGCTGGGATTTTTAAATTTACATGAAAAATTATCGGTTGTAGTACCACTAGTCATTGAAATTTTTTGATTTTGCGAATTAAATTATTTAGCAACACAGCGAATCAAAGCGCATAATAAACCAAGAGTCGATTAAATAGCGGTTTGATTGAGAGCAGTGTTGCTTAAAAATAATTTAATGAGTAAAATTGAAAAATTTTAGACAAGAATTTCAATGAAGAGTGGTATTTAATGAGATAATTTTTTTTTTAATTATAATTTTGTTTAAAAGATAATTATTAGTTTCAAAATAAAATTTTTTCTACAAATTAGTCAGTTAATAAAATATCATTTTAAAAATGCAAATAATAAAAATGTCCGTTTTCATTCATAAATGATTACATGTTTATGTTTTTTGTCAAAAATAAATTACAATTCCGGTACGTCGTGAAATAGGAATTGAGAAATAAATTGTAGCAATTTTTTCATAACTAGTATTCCGTGCCGCTGGAAATAACAAATTCGTATTAAAAAATATTTCTTTATTTCATTTATTGCACTTTTTTCTTAATTCCCAATTCCCAGGGAAATGCCGGAATAGACGTACAGATGTAATTTCCCAAGGGCGGTGATAATTCGAAATAATTTTTTGCCAAAAATTTCGAAAGCAAGTATATTGATAATAGCACCAGGCCGTAGGCAGAGGGCTATTATCAATACCACTTGCTGGAGGAATTTTACAAAAAATTATGAGAATTTATCAACGAACGAGGGGAATTCGTTTAAAAAATTTTTGGCTTAGTTTTATTTTATAGTGTTAATGTTAATTTTAATTTCATTTTTTGTAAACCAGGAATACTGATGAGGGTCCCAGTAAGGACCGAAATATCTAGAGGAAAATAAATAAAAAGAAAATATTTGTTGATCTATAGTTTGGAATTTTATTTGTGGTCAACTACTGCCAATGAAATCAAAGACGGTGAGAATAAATCTCAGTGAATAGATCAGTTCTGTTGTACATACGGAAACGTGTAATACAATATGAGTATGGTATAACATGTAAGAAAACGTGTAAAAGATACCAGAATAACTACAATTCCATCTGTAGGGCCATAAACACGAAACAATTCTTGATTAGATGCAGAAAGAACTGCATAACACCAACATTCATCCTGAATAGAACAAGGAATTTAATGGGAAAACAGCCACATCCAAAGCAGTGGAAAAAGAACAATTTCATCAGAAGGACAAACAATAAAATATTAAACTTCGAAATAGCCGAAACTATAAAACGAATTATCCACCTGAATAATAGATCCAAACTAATTCATGCGAAGATGTATAGATTAGCACCGCAGCACGTAATAAACCAATTCATCCACCAGGTCAGGAATCTGATAACAGAAAATCTAAGTAGAACCGGTCTGTTAGAAAGAAAATTCATGAATTTAACTAGAACACAAACTCCTACAATTAGATATAATAAAGAGTGGTTACAAATCATGACTGAGAAGGATATACCGGAGGATGTAAAAATGATTCTTGCACTAGGTCCGAAATTCGCAGTACCGCAACTAAACAAAGAGATTCCGATTAGTAGAATGATCGCAGACATTGAGAACGTTATAGTCTCGATGGAAAAAGAAGATGAACGAAACATGACCAGAGGAAAAGCAGCAATGATTATATCCAATCATATGCATATTTTTTTTTTTTATTTTTTAAATAAAATGTGTTGTGTAATAGGGTTTAGAATATGTGTCACAACAACACATAAATACCTTTTAAGACCTAGGTCTAGACCTGGATCCCACAACAACTGGCGTTCTAAGGTGTAGATTAACGCTTTTTTTAAACATCTGCGGGTTGAAGCCACCTGAGACTAAGTGTTCCGGCAAACTATTCCATTTGTACGCAGTTCGGACAAAGAAGTCTCTCTGAGATCTGCCGGTATAACAGCGCGGGATCTTTAGCGTTTCACCGGTTGCGGCAGCCGATTGCCGAGTGGAACGGGGTAAGAATAAGTTTGAGGCATGATGCCGCTGATTTCATCTGAGCACTGCTGATGACGATATTTGTAAAAAAACAACGAGGTCAGCAACAGTGCGACGATGTTGTAGGGAGTCCAGTTTTGATGTCAAAGTTCGATCACCCACAATTCGTATAGCCCGCTTTTGAACAGAGTCCAAGAGGGCCAAAATGGAAACAGAGGCAGCACCCCAAACTTGACAGCAGTACTCCATACAGGGACGAATATAGGACTTATAAACATGGAGCAATTGGTATGGAGTGAAAATTTTTTTGCATCTATTTAGGAGGCCGAGTTTTTTAGACGCGCTTTTTGCCATCGCCATTACATGATCATTCTAGAGTCATTTGAAACTGTGACACCCAATAAACGAATGTTTTTACATTCATCGGTTCATCACACATACTGAATAAAATATCTTTGGGGAACTCGGTCTTTAATCTGGAAACAATCAACAGCTGTGTTTTGGTAGAGTTGAAATTGACAAGGTTTTGGTCACCCTAGTCGGCGACTTTATTCAGGTCTTTGTTCACGTTTATGGCAGCGTCTCTCCGGGCAGGATTAATTCGTTCGTGCATTTTAGCGTGTGAAGGAAGGGGCTCGAACGACTTGTGCAGAGCACTATCATCTGCAAAACTATTTATTGGGTTGCTGGTGATTTTCAACAATTCGTTGATATAAATCAAAAATAGGGTTGGGGACAATACTGAGCCTTGGGGTACACCAGCGTTAATTAGTTTAGACTCAGAAGAAAATCCGTCTAAGGAGACCGAAATGTATCGGTTGGATAGAAAATTTTGAATCAGCCTCACAACATTGGGATGAAAACCGTACGCAACGAGCTTGTTGATTAAGTTGGCATGCCAGACTCGATCGAATGCCTTGGAGATGTCTAAAGCGATAACGTATGTTTCACCACCTTTATGAAGTATGCTGTTCCAACAATGCGCTACATAGTTTAATAGATCGTTGGTTAATCTTTTGTGAATATGAATAGGAAACTAATTATGAATAGGAAACTAAACATACAGCAAAAAATGATTCATTATGCTTATAGAAACACCAAGATGTTCCTAGATAATAACCCTGATATCATTGTAACTGCGGCCGACAAAGGAAATGTCACCATTCTAATGAATCAATCAGTTTATGATAAAAAACTGAATGACTACCTGATTGATGATAAGAAATATAAAAGGCTCACGAAAGAATCTATGTACGAGAGAATTCCATTGGCTGCTGTATATAAGGCAATCAGTAAACGATGGGTAACTATCGGAATGAAAACGAGGGTACCGAAGGCTATGTGTAAATGACAGCAATTATCTTCGGTACCAAAGTAGAATATACAAACAGAAGGATGGTCTGACGATTGGAGGACCGGTTTCGGCAATTCTGGCAGACTTTGTAATCACTGACCTTTTGGACAGTGTTATTGAGAAAGCTGGTTTTGACCCGACACTGATTGTGAAGTATGTAGATGATACACTGGTACTGATGCCGAGAGAAGAGATTGAGAATTTCTTCAACCTACTGAATGCCGAAAACGAATCGATCCGCTTTACATACGAAACAGAAGACAACAACTCGTTACCGTATTTAGATATGATGCTACACCGTGAAAGTAACAATAGGATAACAACGAGCTACTACCAGAAACCTAGTTCAAAGAATAGGTTACTTAATTATAGATCTGAACACCCAAGTACACAGAAGACCAGTGTAGTATATGGCACTGTATCACGCATGCAGAACATCACCTCAGCCAAATATAGAAGAGAAACTGAAAAAGAAATAAATAGGATCCTAACAATGAATGGCTATCCACTTGCTCTCATAAGCAGTATGATCAAGAAATACCACAACACCCAGGTAAGAGAAGTGAATGTTGCTAGTGAACCAAAACCAACAAAATATAAAGGATTGATCTACTCAAGACATCTTTCCGAGAGTTTAGGTAAAGCATTCACGAATAATGATGAAAACTTAAGAATAGGCTATAAAACGCACAAAAGTGTGAGCAGAATCATCAAGCAACCAAGTGACACGGAAATGAAAGATCAGCATGGTGTGGTATATACATTTCTTTGTGCAAGCTGTAACAGTGAATACATAGGACAGACAGGTCAGAAACTAGGTGCACGCATCATACAACATCAAAATGATGAGAAAGCAGGTAATAAACGAACAGGCAAAACAGCGGCCCTGCAGCATGTTCTAGATAAAGGTCACAGGTTCCAATACAAAAAAGCCTAGATTCTCATAAAGGAAGCAGACTGGAGGAAGAGACTAACGCTAGAATCCATAAATATTCATGTGAGAAGGAAAACATTCATCAACCTTCGCAGGAGGGATCGATTTTGATCGATTATGATCAATGTTGATCTACGGGTCTGACTACCCTGCGTACTCCAGTCCCTGCCATTGACATATGAGTTAGCGTGAGATATCACATACCACTGGCAATGGCAGGAGATGTCATTAGCCAAGATGATATCTTAGGGTGCTGGCGGACGAACTTTAATTAGTCAACGGCAGCACTTCCAGTCTTAGCTGGGCAGCGTTCCGTAGCGGTACCGCTCATTAGCTCTTCCGAGGAATCGAACCAACACGTAGTTATGTGTGGGCTTTGTGCCTCGATTGAAGTGGTGGGCGGTGCGTCTGGGGTGCGCTGCATCAGCTGGATTATTGGCATTTAGTTTTGTTTTGTTTTCTGCAAATTTCTCACAATTTGTTTTTCACTTATTATTTTGTTATTATTTCTTCATCTTATCATGAAATATTGGCATATGTCATATTTTGTAGTATGATAGGATTTTTTACTTAGTTATGCATTTTAAAATAAAACACAAAAAAAAAAAATAAAATAAACATTTTGATATATATATGGCAGTACAACCGAAAAAAAATAAGTCTGCAAGTGGTAAAGCAAATTTGCGCAATCCACCCGCCCATAAAGCGGCATGTCCACGGAATTTGCAGGGACAAAACATATATGAATCAATAAAAAATTTTAAAATACATGTTCAAAACATCTGCGGATTGAACGCTAACCATGACCACGTGCAACATCATCTTGAGCACGACAAACCGAACATTCTATTCCTTACAGAAACACAAGTTTCTGAAAATTTTCTCTTTATAGAATCGCTTAATTCCAAATATAGGCTCGAATCAGCTTTCAAACTCCATCAGGGCGTATGCGCATTCATTCATGAGAGTGTTGCGTACACGCGCTTTCCAAATTTTGAACTACACGGTGACGGCTTCAATACAATGGTTTTAAAGATTTGTCTTCCAGAAATGACTTTTTTTACAATAGCTTTATACCGGTCCCCCAACAAACGTAACCCAAACTTTTTTAATATACTGACAAAAATTATGGACGAGATTAGAGCAAAGTCCCCTAATTGTGAAGTTATCGTTACCGGTGACTTCAACGTCCACAACAAATCATGGTTGGAATTCTCCAAATCGACCGACGATGTTGACAATAGTGGAAAACTGGCAGAAATTTTTGCCGCGTCTCAGGGCCTATTCCAAATTGTAAAAAGCCCGACTTTCACTCCCCGTAATGGCGGTGATAATAGTTTTCTACTAGATCTCTATCTTACCACAATGCCAGATATTACGAGTGTCGATGTTGCGAAAGGTAGTATTGGAAATTCTGATCATTATTTAATCTCATCAGTTATCAAAACTGATTTACTTAAAACTACAGCTCCCAAACCCCGTAAAATATTTCACTACTCAAAAATGGATAAGAGTGGTCTTCAAAATTTTTTCCATGGTTTCCCTTTCGACCGTCATTGTTTTTACACTGACAATGTAAATGTTTCTGCTCAAAACTTTACAGAAACCATCCAATTTGCTATAAATAAATTTGTCCCTTTCTCCATAGTAAAACCCAAACAAAAATACTTGTATTCGAAAGCTGCCAAAACAGCACTTAGAAACAAACGTAGATCATTTAATATTTGGATTCATAACAAAACTCCCACTAATCGATCCCAATATCTAAAGGCCAACAAAATATCTAATCAGATTATCTCAAACGAAAAGTCCGACATTGACAGAGCGAAAGCCTCAAAACTTACGTCTATGTCTGTTTCTGACAAGAGTTTCTACAGTGCCATTAATTCTTTAAATTCTGGTACAAAATTTTCTATTCCCCCTATTATTGATGGTGATTTAATCGTCAATGATCCCGCAAGAAAAGCTAACTTGTTCGCTGAACGCTTTGCTCTGAACTCCACTGTTTTGGAAACTCCTAAAGAAATACCCCAAATCCAGTCTTCAGGAGTTAATATGAATGAACTTCACTTCAAACCCAAAATAGTCGCTAAACTTTTAAAGGGGTTAAACATCAACAAAGCATCAGGAATGGACAATATTCCACCCATTATTTTAAAAACCTTTTCCAAAGAACTTGCACCAACTTTAACTAAAATATTCTACCAATCCTACAAATCTGGTATATTTCCCTCGTGCTGGAAGTTGGCAAATGTCCAGCCCGTCCCCAAAAAGGGACCAAAATCCGATATCTCAAATTATAGGCCAATAGCTTTACTATCGGTCCTATCCAAAGTCTATGAGCATTATATTAATACACATATTTCAAAATTTCTGGAAGAAAATCATTTAATATCCGACAGCCAATACGGTTTTCGAAACAAAAGATCAACTACCGATCTATTAAACTATGTAGCGCATTGTTGGAATAGCATACTTGATAAAGGTGGTGAAACATACGTTATCGCTTTAGACATCTCCAAGGCATTCGATCGAGTCTGGCATGCCAACTTAATCAACAAGCTCGTTGCGTACGGTTTTCATCCCAATGTTGTGAAGCTGATTCAAAATTTTCTATCCGACCGATACATTTCGGTAACCTTAGACGGATATTCTTCTGAGTCTAAACTAATTAACGCTGGTGTACCCCAAGGCTCAGTATTGTCCCCAACCCTATTTTTGATTTATATCAACGAATTGTTGAAAATCACCAGCAACCCAATAAATAGTTTTGCAGATGATAGTACTCTGCACAAGTCGTTCGAGCCCCTTCCTTCAAAAGGTAAAATGCACGAACGAATTAATCCTGCCCGGAGAGACGCTGCCATAAACGTGAACAAAGACCTGAATAAAGTCGCCGACTGGGGTGACCAAAACCTTGTCAATTTCAACTCCACCAAAACACAGCTGTTGATTGTTTCCAGATTAAAGACCGAGTTCCCCAAAGATATTTTATTTAGTATGTGTGATGAACCAATAGGTGAATGTAAAAACATTCGTTTATTGGGTGTCACAGTTTCAAATGACCTACTCTGGAACGATCATGTAATGGCGATGGCAAAAAGCGCGTCTAAAAAACTCGGCCTCCTAAATAGATGCAAAAAATTTTTCACTCCATACCAATTGCTCCATGTTTATAAGTCCTATATTCGTCCCTGTATGGAGTACTGCTGTCAAGTTTGGGGTGCTGCCTCTGTTTCCATCTTGGCCCTCTTGGACTCTGTTCAAAAGCGAGCTATACGAATTGTAGGTGATCGAACTTTGACATCACAACTTGATTCCCTACAACATCGTCGCACTGTTGCTGACCTCGTTGTTTTTTACAAATATCGTCATCAGCAGTGCTCTGATGAAATCAGCGGCATCATGCCTCAAACTTATTTTTACCCCCGTTCCACTCGGCAATCGGCTGCCGCAACCAGTGAAACGGTAAAGATCCCGCGCTGTCATACTGGCAGATCGCAGAGAGACTTCTTTGTCCGAACTGCGTACAAATGGAATAGTTTGCCGGAACACTTAGTCTCAGGTGGCTTCAACCCACAGATGTTTAAAAAAAGCGTTAATCTACACCTCAGAACGCCAGTTGTTGTGGGACCCAGGTCTAGACCTAGGTCTTAAAAGGTATTTATGTGTTGTTGTGACACATATTCTAAACCCTATTACACAACACATTTTATTAAAAAAAAAAAAAAAAAAAAAAAAACCTAAGATTTGATTTGGAATCACTGAATCCAGCATATGCACAAATCCTGAAACACGTAGGGAAATAACAAGTGCATATGAACTAAGTTTCATAATCAATAGTATAAAAAAACAACAAAAAATCATGCAGTAACGAAAATTTTTAATTCAAACAAAGGTCAATGACCTGTTTTCATCATACATAACTTTTATATAAGAACTGAATCTAAAAAATTATGGTGCAAATTATGAAACTTTTTGCAATCCATACAATTTTAGAGCGATCTAGTTTCGAACCAATGAGAAAATTTTTAAAACTTTAAAAAAGTTTATCATTCTCATCAGGGCTAGCCGACTAGATAAACTCTACCAAAAAATGTTAACGCTAATGATTATAAACCAAAAATTAGGTTACAACTCTAGCGAAGTGTAAAAACAAAAAATTTACATAAACATACATTTAATAAATTCAGGTTTAGTCAATTAATTTCTCTGGTGATCACTGTTTTGTTATACTCTAGATTTTCTAGTATTGAATAACAAAATTGTATCTGTGAGAAGAAGATGACTAGTCTTCACTTGTGTCTATTGACACATGATCAACAATTAATTCAGTAAATTATTTGTGATGTAACATCACCCCGATGGAAAATCTCCCATCAAGAATAATATAAGAACTGAATCTAAAAAATTATGGTGCAAATTATGAAACTTTTTGCAATCCATACAATTTTAGAGCGATCTAGTTTCGAACCAATGAGAAAATTTTTAAAACTTTAAAAAAGTTTATCATTCTCATCAGGGCTAGCCGACTAGATAAACTCTACCAAAAAATGTTAACGCTAATGATTATAAACCAAAAATTAGGTTACAACTCTAGCGAAGTGTAAAAACAAAAAATTTACATAAACATACATTTAATAAATTCAGGTTTAGTCAATTAATTTCTCTGGTGATCACTGTTTTGTTATACTCTAGATTTTCTAGTATTGAATAACAAAATTGTATCTGTGAGAAGAAGATGACTAGTCTTCACTTGTGTCTATTGACACATGATCAACAATTAATTCAGTAAATTATTTGTGATGTAACATCACCCCGATGGAAAATCTCCCATCAAGAATAATATAAGAACTGAATCTAAAAAATTATGGTGCAAATTATGAAACTTTTTGCAATCCATACAATTTTAGAGCGATCTAGTTTCGAACCAATGAGAAAATTTTTAAAACTTTAAAAACTTATCTCACAGATACAATTTTGTTATTCAATACTAGAAAATCTAGAGTATAACAAAACAGTGATCACCAGAGAAATTAATTGACTAAACCTGAATTTATTAAATGTATGTTTATGTAAATTTTTTGTTTTTACACTTCGCTAGAGTTGTAACCTAATTTTTGGTTTATAATCATTAGCGTTAACATTTTTTGGTAGAGTTTATCTAGTCGGCTAGCCCTGATGAGAATGATAAACTTTTTTAAAGTTTTAAAAATTTTCTCATTGGTTCGAAACTAGATCGCTCTAAAATTGTATGGATTGCAAAAAGTTTCATAATTTTTTAGATTCAGTTCTTATATTATTCTTGATGGGAGATTTTCCATCGGGGTGATGTTACATCACAAATAATTTACTGAATTAATTGTTGATCATGTGTCAATAGACACAAGTGAAGACTAGTCATCTTCTTCTCACAGATACAATTTTGTTATTCAATACTAGAAAATCTAGAGTATAACAAAACAGTGATCACCAGAGAAATTAATTGACTAAACCTGAATTTATTAAATGTATGTTTATGTAAATTTTTTGTTTTTACACTTCGCTAGAGTTGTAACCTAATTTTTGGTTTATAATCATTAGCGTTAACATTTTTTGGTAGAGTTTATCTAGTCGGCTAGCCCTGATGAGAATGATAAACTTTTTTAAAGTTTTAAAAATTTTCTCATTGGTTCGAAACTAGATCGCTCTAAAATTGTATGGATTGCAAAAAGTTTCATAATTTGCACCATAATTTTTTAGATTCAGCTCTTATATTATTCTTGATGGGAGATTTTCCATCGGGGTGATGTTACATCACAAATAATTTACTGAATTAATTGTTGATCATGTGTCAATAGACACAAGTGAAGACTAGTCATCTTCTTCTCACAGATACAATTTTGTTATTCAATACTAGAAAATCTAGAGTATAACAAAACAGTGATCACCAGAGAAATTAATTGACTAAACCTGAATTTATTAAATGTATGTTTATGTAAATTTTTTGTTTTTACACTTCGCTAGAGTTGTAACCTAATTTTTGGTTTATAATCATTAGCGTTAACATTTTTTGGTAGAGTTTATCTAGTCGGCTAGCCCTGATGAGAATGATAAACTTTTTTAAAGTTTTAAAAATTTTCTCATTGGTTCGAAACTAGATCGCTCTAAAATTGTAGGGATTGCAAAAAGTTTCATAATTTGCACCATAATTTTTTAGATTCAGTTCTTATATTATTCTTGATGGGAGATTTTCCATCGGGGTGATGTTACATCACAAATAATTTACTGAATTAATTGTTGATCATGTGTCAATAGACACAAGTGAAGACTAGTCATCTTCTTCTCACAGATACAATTTTGTTATTCAATACTAGAAAATCTAGAGTATAACAAAACAGTGATCACCAGAGAAATTAATTGACTAAACCTGAATTTATTAAATGTATGTTTATGTAAATTTTTTGTTTTTACACTTCGCTAGAGTTGTAACCTAATTTTTGGTTTATAATCATTAGCGTTAACATTTTTTGGTAGAGTTTATCTAGTCGGCTAGCCCTGATGAGAATGATAAACTTTTTTAAAGTTTTAAAAATTTTCTCATTGGTTCGAAACTAGATCGCTCTAAAATTGTATGGATTGCAAAAAGTTTCATAATTTGCACCATAATTTTTTAGATTCAGTTCTTATATTATTCTTGATGGGAGATTTTCCATCGGGGTGATGTTACATCACAAATAATTTACTGAATTAATAACTTTTATATAATTTTTAATTTTTAATTTTCATTAGTATATAAGATTTTTAATTTTATTTTTATTATTTTATTGTTTTATGATGAGGATAAAATTGTATATAAATCGAAAGAATTTGTAAATCAAGTTAGTTCTAAGTTCTGTTCAGTGTTATGTAAGTATATAGTTTGGATTGTATAGTGTTAATGTTAATTTCATTTTTTGTAAACCAGGAATACTGATGAGGGTCCCAGTAAGGACCGAAATATCTAGAGGAAAATAAATAAAAAGAAAATATTTGTTGATCTATAGTTTGGTATTTTATTTGTGGTCAACTACTACCAATGAAATCAAAGACGGTGAGAATAATTATTTACTTTTCGAATATTTCGTCAAAAAGAAAACGATATAAGTTTAATGTCAAATTTGTTAAGAATAATAGATTAGTTTCAATAAATTGTACTAGATTTAGTATTTTAGTGAAATAACTATATTGTAATAACAGAAACATGATTGTCAAAATAAAGTTTGAGAATGTTCTCTTGCGATCCAGAATTCAACTAAAATAGACGTGTTGTGTTTTTGTTCAATTAATAGTAGTTTAATCAATGAGTGAATAATGAAGTAGTTTATTCTCAAGCAAAAGTTAATAAAAAAACCCTGATGATAAAAAGCGCCCTTCTCATACAATCAACCAAGTTCAACTAAACGAAATAAGAGAATTTAAATTAAAATTTGATTTTTGAACAAAACTTATCAAAGAAATTGTGATTATAATTTGAAAATAATTTTAATGAAATCAAAACAATTTGACCAATTGGAATCATACCAATTGAATAATGATAATTTTTTTAAAGGAAAATTTTCATTAGACAATAGGTTATGTTCATTAGGCTATAGGTTAGAAAACAATACAATAATCCATACTATTATTATCGAAAAAACATACAAATAAAGCTGATATAATTAAATGGAAGAGAATAAAACAATTTATTATATTATATTAGCGATTTACATAAATTAAAATAATCTTTAAAAAAATTGTTTTTAACAAATTTTTATCATCAGTTTTTATAATCGTTTTCTCCACCTATTTGGTGAAGGAAAAAAAACTTATCATTTTCACTGATGATAAAAAGTTTTTATCATTATCATTTGTCATACGGAATCGCAATTCGGGAAAAATATGAGTTATCATTTTGTGCATTTTTTCGTTAGGGAATTAGACCACTGTACAAGTCACGTATAAGAAAAACAACGAAACAGATAACAAATATGATTCACATAAAGTTATTTTGTTTTAAGTAAATATTAAGTTTCATAAAAATTATTAGATTTCATAAATTTGTTTATTTTAAAATCGATCGAATTGTTTTGACTTAACGTGATTAAACTTGATATTTTTGAACACTTGCAAACGATTGATAATAAGTAGTTTTCCAAGAATGAAAAATAATTAAAATAATATAAACACTTCGCAATTCAATGTAAACAAAAGAAATAATTAAGAATGCGAAGTGTTGAGTTAAGTAAAGTAGAAATATATTATTAGATTTAATCCAACTATTAAATAGTGAAGTTTAGAATAATTTTAACTTTTGTAATCAAATAATAATATTTGACTTTTCGTAAAAAGGTTTTAATTTAAATTCTAAATAAAATTAAATTTCACTCTTTATTTTAAAATAAAGTTTTATAAAATTTAAATTGTTGTTTTTTTTATTAAAAACCGCAATTTATAAACATTTTTTACATGATTATGGGCCACGGCCTTTTTGTAAACTTTGTTAATGAATAAATAAATAATTATAACGTCAAAATTACCAAAATCAGACGTGTGTTGAACGTGTTCAACCACAGTCATAAAACCCGGGTGCATTGACGTATATGACTAGGTGCTACTGACGTTATGTAGTGGATCTATATCAAACCCACTACATATCCACGACAAACGCCAACCAAACGGACTACAAAGTAGCATCCTATCAAAAATCCAATCAATATTTAAACACAAACAATCCAAACTAATCTAAACAAACGTTAATTAAAACTTACTACAATGTAAGTAACGATTTTCAATTACAATCTTCAAAACCAATCAATATTTAAACCCAAATAATCCAAATTACTCCAGACAAACTTTAATTAAAAACTTACTACAATGTAAGTAACCATATTCAATTAAATCTCTCAAAACCAATCATTGTTCAAATCCAAACAATCCAAGCAGTCTGAACAAACTTTAATTAAAAACTTACTGCAATGTAAGTAACGACATTCGATTACAATCCTCAAAACCAATCAATATTTAAACCCAAACAATCCAAACCAGTCTAAACAAACTTTAATTAAAAACTTACTACAAAGTAGCCATATTCAACTAAATCTCTCAAAACTAATTAATATTCAAATCCAAGCAGCCTTAACAAACTTTAATTAGGCCTACTACAATGTAAGCCAGCTGCATTTCACATAATCTAAAATCTAATCAATATTCTATCTAAACAAATAAATCTCAATTTATATAAAATTCCTAAACCAAACAATTTTAATTGAAAATAATTATAACAGAAACATAAAATATAAAAATTTTCCATAGCACACGCTAACTAAAGAATTCCAACAAACCAATCGACTTATATTTCACTTCCTTTCAAATAATTGAAAATCAAAATTAATTCTCACCAAAACTAGTCTATATGACAAAAATTTCCCTATCAATCAAATTAAACAATTTAACATAAATTATCCAAGACATGTTGTAACGGAAATCAAAGAAATCGAAATTCAACGAAGTTTTCTATAAAATAGTAGATTCTTGTATGAGCTTAGAATGAAGGCAATTCTTCACGAGGATGAAGTTTCCCGGAACGAGCGTACCCATTAGAGGGAATCATCCGAGTGAAGAATTGCCTTCATCCTAAGCGAATACAAGATACTATTTTATCCACGACTACAAATATTTCAAATAATTTCATTCAAGTTTTCCTGTAAAAGTTTATATCGCAATATTGAAATAAATCTATGAAATTAAAACAAAACAAAACATGTTTGTTTATTTTATATGTATTGTTCTTGTTTTATCTGGTTTATATTACTATACCAACAAAGCAAGTTTTTAATTTGTTAGGGGAATTTTGAATAAATAAAGTGGAATGAAATAAATAAAAAAGAATTTGATATATAGAAGGGAATGAATACAATTACAATGAAAGATATACGCATGGAAAGTATATATTCTTTAGTAGTCGTGGATAAAATTAATTATAAAATCAACAAAAAAGTGCTGAAACAATGCATTCCTTTTATTACTTAAAATTTTAAAGTTATTTGAATGTTAAAAATTTACTATATATAGTAGAAAATTTCTAACATTCAAGAGTTAGTATACAAAAAATATTCAGTTAGTCACAACGAATGACTAACTTTTAAGCGAACCTTAACGGTCGTAATGGCCGGACTCTAAACCGTCAGAGTCCGGACCAAGAGTGTCTAGTTAAAACCTCCACGCCGGTACGTGCTTAAGAGTTAAGCGGCTACGACGTAAAGCCCAACTAGTAATTGTTTATAAGTGTTGTACTAGAATTGCAGCAATTACGAACTTTTTTGAAGTTGGCAAAAACAAGGATAACAACAAACTTGGACCAATAATAGTGGAACTGGACTCATCTCAGCAACAAAGTAGAATAATTCGCAATAAAAGAGAGCTATCGAACAACGTCAACACAAAGAACATATTTATCAACGAACTTTTAACGAACAGCACATACAAACTTTTACTAAGGACCAACAACCTCAAAACTAAATTTGGATACAAATTCATTTACTCGTCAGGAGGAAAGATCCTAGTCCGTAAAAACAAAGAAGACAAACTCATATGGATAAAATCGGATAAACAACTAGACGATTTGCTTCACAGTATAATCAATCGTAACTATTAACTTAAGTTTTATTTGATAAATTTTAAATTTTATTCTTGCTTTTATTTATTTTATTTATCTATTAATTAATTTACCAGTAACATTTTTAGCTGTTTAGTCATTGTCTTTCTTTCTTCATTTTTTCCTATTATCATGGATCAAAAGATCTCAAACAAATTTTTTCCTAATGTGGAGGAGTACTCAATTGATAACACGGTAATATCGCGGTCAAATATCTCTGAATTGAAAATTATGAATCTAAATGCACAAAGTATTTCTTCGATATCAAAATTTAATAAATTCAAGGAATTTATTGCCTTGTTGCCACACAAAACCAGGGATGGTTAAAAAACCGGCTTTTTTCATTTTGACCTCTCCAGCCGGATAAAATCCGGTTTTATCCGGATAATATTAAAAAAAACGGTTAATTTGTTTTTGCATTAAAAAAGATTTTTTTTGTCATATTTGAAAAGCACACAGCGCCATTTGTTCATATAGTTTTTCATCCTCATACTAAATAATAATTTAGAGGGAAAATAAAAATGAAATGTTATTTGTCATTAATTGTCAACATAAAAATAAAGTTTTCTTTGCGTCATGTCAGCAAGTGGTAGAAAAAAAAACAAAATTTGGAGCAAATACACTCCAGTTTTAGTTAAAGAATGTGGAAAACAAATCGAAAAGGCAAAATGTGATAGTTGTTTCCAGTTAGTGAGCTCTAGAGTGGAAAGGTTAAGATCACATTCTGAAAATTGCGTTCCAAAAAAGGACAAGGAAAATGTCTTACAGTACGTTTTACTTTTTGAATATAATAAATAAAAAAATTGGTGGTTTTTATATTTTAATTTTTTTAGAGATACAAACGGAAACGCAGATTCAGTTTCGAATTTAGAAATGGAATCTTTACCATCTGAGCCAAAAAGACAAAAACTTCAGCCAAAAATCAGTAGCTACATTAAAAAACTGATAAAACTGTAAAACAACAACTAGATCATGAGTTGGCTAAAACATTTTTTGCGTGTAGTATACCATTCGCAGTCGTTGAACATCCACAGTTCATTAAATTGTTTGAGAAGGTTCGCCCAGGATATGTCTTCCCACTCGAAAACGGCTGGGTGATGAGCTCCTCGAAAATGTCCACAAAGAGTGTGTTGACAATGTGACTAGTTTTTTGAAAGACAAAGAAGCTACTTTGGTGCAGGATGGCTGGTCAACATGTCACAATGAGCCAGTCATTGCTACTTGTCTGATTGCGGAGGGAAAAGCAGTTTTTGTGAATACTGAATATGCAGGTGATACCAAAATAACAGCAGAATATTGCCAACAATTGGCGGAACGAAACATTATTGAAGCCAAAAATAAGTTTGATTGCACGGTCAAAAGCTTTTGTTCTGATAATGAAAATAAAATGAAAAAAATGAGGAAGGATTTAGCTGCGAGCGCGAGCCATGAAGAAGAAAATTTTTTTTCCTATGGGTGCGCTTCACATTATTTAAATTTAACCGGCCAAGAAATCACGAAAAATGCAACATCTATTGTGAAGCAAATAGTTGAGGTAATTGAAAGCAATTAAATGAAAAAAGCGTAACTTTGTCCTTTAACATTAATTCCTTCTGATTAGTGATTCTTTTTAAAAAATTTTATAGGTTCAAAAATACTTCAGAAATCATCATTTGCCAAATGCTTGGTTAAAATCATATAAGAATTCGGTAGAACCTGCACTTCCATGTGAAACCCGCTGGAACAGCGAAATTGAATGTGTAAATTCTTATATACGAAATCGTGCAATTTTTACCGAAATAGTGGATGTCCATGAAACTGAAATCGATCAAAACATAATTAAAATTATCAACAATGTATACATATACAAGGAAGCTAAAAATTTGGTAGCCCAGCTAACGCCGATTTCAAAATCGCTCGATTACCTGCAAGGGGATTCATCATTTATATATGATACAGTGCGCTTGTGGCTGGAAATTTTACAAGACGAAAATTTGAAGCATTTTTCCAAAACTTTACAAAAACGGTTCAACGATTCTATTACAGATGAACATATTGTGAGCTATCTATTCCATCCAAAATATAGAGGAGCGAGTTTGCCGGAGGAGTATAAGGAAAGAGCGCGACAATGGCTGAAATGCAAAAATCAAGAGTATTTAAATATTTTAATAGCCTTTGAAACGGAATCGGAGCCTATTCCCAAAAGCTATTTTGATAAAGCGTTCATGGCTTCGGTCAATCCTAGTTCGTATTGGAAGTCGTTAAAACCAAATGTAGGTGATCAGTTTTCAAATATGCTAAGTCATATCATGTACTGTCCATCGAGTTCAGCCTCTATTGAGCGTGTTTTTTCAAATTTTGCTTTTGTGTTAAACAAGCTTCGAAATCGGCTTGGTATAGAGAAGGCTACAAAATTAGTTTTCGTTTTTCGTATATTAAATAAAAAAGTTTTGACATTGATTGGTGAGATAGGAGATATCCACCAACGAATAGTAGATTTAATATTTTATGAGCTTTAATATTTTATTATATATTATTTTATTAATTTCTTTTACATGAATATGTAAATAAACTGTGATTTTGTTTATTGGAGCTTCAAGCTCTGCAAGTCTGCAGTGATTTATTTATATTTTATATACTAGGCGTCCTTGGATTGATGTTAGAACGTTATTTTTCATCTTTACAATGAATTTAATATGAAAAATCTTAATATTTATTATATTTTCTTTTGTTTTATAAATTATATTTTAACATTTTGTTTTTGTTTTGAACCTCATAGGATGAGTGCGACTTACATTTAATAAAAACTATTTTTTTAAATAAATATTTATTTAAGTAATTTGTAATTTACATACAAATGTGTACTGCTAGTTTAGCTACTTAAATAATGTCAAAATAGCTTATTATTTGACAATAGATTATAAAATTTTGAATTATCAAAAAATGTTCATTGTTAATTTAACATATGTGAAATAAATAATAAATTTCAATGTTTGATGTAAATTTGTATTTTTTTTTATATCATTTGAACATTTTAAGTTAATTGCTCTAATAAATTAGATCTTTTTCTAGATAATCTACCTTTTTAATTTCATAACCATTTCCATTTCCATTGCTAGTATATTTGTTGAGATCAATTATAAAATGTATCTGTTTGTCATAAGCACTTTCTGAGAAATCACAATAAGAAAAAAAACATTTCTTTCTTCTTTTGGATAATAAAATTGTATGAATAAATTTTATCCGGCTAAAATCCAGGATAAAATGAATTAGCCACCCGGATAAAATCCAGTGGATAAAACCGGCTAGGAGAAATCGCTGCCATCCCTGCACAAAACACATGTTGTCGCCGTTGAGGAAACTTGGATTCGCGATGACATGATCGAATTATACAAGCTGCCTGGCTACAGTGCAGTATTTTCTTGTAGAGATGATGGATATGACGGTGTTGTTGTATTCATTCATGATGACATTGAGTTTAGGACTACTGAAATTGTCAAGGATGGCTTTTTCAATAGTGTTGAAGTTGAACTTCCAAATTTACATATAAATAACAAACCACTCTCCATATATTTCTATTACAGATCTCAAAAATGTACTGTTACGTCCTTCCTTGAGCACCTTGAGATAAATATGGGGCTCGCGAATACGAAAAACCTTTTGATGATGGGGGATTCAAACATAGACTCTCAGAAAATCACCAGAGAAACAGATGATTTCAAAAACATCTGTGAATCAAATGGGTTTGTAATATGTAATACATATATAACAAGACCTAATTCTAGATCTTTAATCGATCATATCATTTGTAATTTCACGAATCATGTACGGTTGGGAATAACAACAATAGGTGTCGACAAAAACATTAGCGACCATAACCTAATACTTATGAATCTGAATCTGAAAACAAACGATGGGCCCAATTACATCACGCGAAAAATCGTATCAATTAACTATGACCTTGTCAATAAAGAGCTATCTTCTAAACTACATCTGGATGTCATTAATCAACACCAGAATTCCAATGACCTTTGATTTCTTAGTTAGTACAATTAGCAGTAGCGTGGAAAAATTCACTAAAATCAAGGAAATGAAAATTAAAAAGAAACACTTGCTATGTCCATGGATCAATGCCAACATGGTTAAGATGTTAAGACATAAATCTAATCTTAGGAAAAAGTTAAAGAAAAATTCACAGAACATTAACCTGCAGAACAGAGTGAAAATTGTATACGATTTAATCGAGAAATGCTTAAATGAACTAAGGGACCAATATTATACGAACACATTCAGTAAAACGGCAGGCAACCCCAAGGCAACTTGGAGGGAGCTAAATATGATATTAGGCAGACAAAAAAACACGAATATTGATAAGCTAATCGACAGTCAATGTTAGAAATACGGAGAAATGAAACGTGAACGAATGTATAACTATTTATACGTTTGCTCATTGGGTTATTTAGTTTATTTTATCTATTGATTTTGGTTCATTGTTTGATGGGATAACTTCAATATGTCATTCTTAAATCAAACACATTTTGAAAATAATTGGTAAAATACCATGAAAATATATTTGTAAAACTTTGATTAATGTTCGTAAGAAACGATAAAGTAAGTTTATTTATATTATATAATTGAAATAAATTATAATTATTATTGTATTTAGTTTGTAGCATAAAAAACAAAATAACGAGTCAAATAAATTTAAACTCAATTGGTGTTCGTAGAATACATAACCTTCAAAATACATATTACTGTTGATTCAATCGAAAACATATAGTTGGTTACAGCATATTGGTGGTTATTTTGTGTGCTAACAAATCGACTCCCAAAATCATTGGTCGAAGCTTGTGGTGAATTATCCACAATCTACAAATTTATCTTTGAATTCAAAATCTGGGAGTTCAAAGTTCATAATTTCAATGTCAACGTTTCCGGATGATTGGAAATGTAAAGCGTGCAACACAGATAATGATGAACCAACTGTCGAATGCTCGACATGTGAAACTTATTACCACCAAGCATGTGTAAATGTGACGGAAGATAAAGTAAAAGACGTCGATTGGTATTGTCCAGAATGCAAAGCGGAACGCAAGGCGAGGGAAAAATCTAGTCGACGTAGTGTCTCCAAATTGGGAGAAAATTCAATACACGTTCAACAACCAAATGATGCTGTGGTAAATATGTCGACAAAAACATCAAGTATCGACACGGTGGCACGAGCGAATAAAAAATTACAAATTCAAAAGTTGGAAGAGGAATTCGCCTTGAAAATGGAATTGTTGGAAAGACCAACTCAGAACGAAGTAATAGCAGTGTTGAGGGTGACCAGCAACAAAGTGAGCACCTTCAAACCGGTAAAGATCTTAATGTTGAATTCCTGCCACACAATGTACCGGTAGTAAAACAAATTCCGAAAGTAGAAAAATGGGTAAGGAATATTCGTCATAAAGAAGTTGTCAATGCTACCTCAAATCGTTTCATTAAACCAATGTTAGAAAAAACCGCACATGAACAGGCAAATACAATCAACGCTAAAGACATAGGAAAAGCAACGGTTGAGCAAATTTCCGCTCGCAATGCAGTTCCACGAAAACTACCGTTTTTTAGTGGAAATCCTAAGGACTGGCCGATGTTTATTTATGCATACTCATCGTCTACTGATGCGTTACAGTTGTGAAATGCAGAAAATTTTCTTCGCTTGCGTGAATTTCTTAAAGGGGAAGCTTATTCATTAGTGGAAGATGATCTACAATATCCCGAATCCGTTCCAAACGTCATTATGACATTGAGTCAGTTGTACGGTCGGGCTGATAACATCATTGCATCCATATTAGAAAAGATTCGAAAAATGTCGTCACCAACATACAACGACATGAAAACAATTATAATATTTTCGGCGGCAGTTCGAGGTTTGATAACTCGACTCGAGGCTTCAGGTATGAGAGACCACATCAACAACCAAACAATGTATTTTGAAATTTTAAATCGTTTGCCACCCGATATTAAAATCGATTGGTCACGTTACAAACGTCGCCAAAGTGAAGAACCAAATTTAGCAGCCCTTAGTGATTACCTCGGGTATTTGGCCGAAGACGCTAGCCAGGTCATTAACATAAAAGAACCAATCAATCGTGAACGAAATCGAAATAAAGGATTTGTGCACTCAATCAACACTATCGATCAACATGTTCATACCAAGTCTAGATCACCTGATCGAGAAAGGGTTCAAACTCCGTCGTGTTGTGTATGCGGAAGGAATTCATCTCATTCATTGGCCAATTGTGATCGTTTTAAAAATATGTTGGTGAATCGTCGGTGGGACGTTGTAGTGAAACATCGGTTATGTCGGAAATGTCTCAAGCAACACTTCAAATCTGACTGTGCCAAAGATGAGCAGAAAAAATGTGATGTTCCAGATTGTTCAAGTTGGCACCATTCATTGTTGCATAAATTTAAAACGCCCTCCAATGGAGAATCAACAACTTCAGTAAACAATAACCAACCTACAACGAGTCAAAGCGTTTGTTCACATGACATCTCACAAAAGTCGATTATGTTACGAATGTTACCAGTAACATTGTACAATGGTGCGAAGAGTGTCGATGTTTTAGCATTTTTGGATGACGGATCTTCGGTGTCTTTGATAGATGAAGAAGTCGCAAATAAGCTCGAATTATCTGGGGTCAAAGAAGATTTATGTTTAAGATGGACTTCAAATCATTCTCGAATTGAGAAGAACTCTCTGCGAACCAGTGTAACAATTTCTGGTTTAAAGAACTCGAAAAAATATTACATCAATAAAATTTACACAATCAATAATCTTGGTCTTCCGAAACAATCGTGTTCGGCTGACATCCTTTCGCTACGGTACCAGCATTTGCAAAATATACCATTGCATAGCTACGATATAAATAAACCATATATCTTGATTGGGATGGACCAGCCTACATTGGGTGCTACTCTGGAAATTCGAGAGGGTAAGTCAAATGAACCAATTGCTACTAAAACACGAATCGGCTGGGTGGTATGTGGTCCTATGGAAAGTGATCAGAGTAACACTAATAATCAATATAATCATTTTCATTTATGCCAATGTGAGCATGATGACAATTTGCATCAAATGGTAAAGGATACTTTCGCATTGGAAAACATCGAAGCAACCAAGATCAACAGTTTGATGTCCAAGGATGACGAACGAGCTCTTCAACTAATGGAAAATTCGGCGAAAAAGGTTGGTAATCGATACGGAATAGGTTTGTTATTTCGGTATGATAACATCAGTTTACCCGACAGTTACGATATGGCTCTCAAACGTTTAAAGTGTCTGGAACAAAAGATGAGCCGCGACGAAATCTTCGCAGCAAATATTAAAACCCAAATTGCTTATTATGTCGAACAGAATTACGCGAAAAAATTGAACGACAATGAATTAATTCGTACTCAACGAACGTGGTACTTACCAATATTTGCGGTTACCAATGCACATAAGCCTGGCAAATTTCGTCTTGTCTGGGACGCCGCGGCAAAGGCTGGTGGTATATCGCTCAATTCCGTTTTGTTAAAGGGTCCAGCCACATTGTGTTCTTTGCCCACCGTGTTGTACAATTTTCGAGTCGGGAAATTCGCCGTGGCCGGTGACATTCGCGAAATGTACCATCAAGTTTTGATTACTCCAAATGGTCGTGAATGTCAACGTTTTTTATGGAGAGACGGTGATTCAACAAAAAAACCCGACGAATACCAAATGAATGTTATGACATTTGGTGTTGCGTGCTCTCCATCTGCCGCACAATTCATCAAAAATAAAAATGCGCAAAATTTCGAAAATCAAAATCCTAATGCTGTCAAGGCCATAATCGAACGACATTATGTTGACGATTATTTGGATAGTTTCTTGACGGAAGATGAAGCACGATCGGTGGCAAAAGAGGTCAAATGGATACATCAGCAAGCAAACTTTGAAATGCGCAATTGGGTGTCGAATTCAAATATTGTTTTGGACTCACTCGGAGAATCGTCGAAACAATCACATCGAAATTTGAATGTTGATGACAGTCCATATATGGAAAAAATGCTGGGAATGTGGTGGCTACCAAATCTTGACAAATTTACGTACTTTGTGAATTACGATAAATTTCCAAAGGACATTTTTAATGGTAACCGAAAACCAACGAAACGCGAAGTGTTACGAGTTTTGATGTCAGTCTATGATCCACTCGGATTAATTGCCTTGTTCCTCGTATACCCAAAAATGTTACTTCAAGAAGTTTGGAGAAGTCGCATTGAATGGGACGAGCCAATCAATGATGCTCAATCTAGAAAATGGAACACTTGGACTAGCTTACTTGACCAATTGCCAAGCATTCAAATTGATCGATGCTACTCATCCAAATTTTCGGGTGGTCAAGAAGTTTTCACTCAATTACACATATTTTGTGACGCAAGCGAGAGGGCGTTTTCCACTGCTGCGTATTTAAGAGTGAAAGATTCAAACGGGGTGGACGTGGCACGAATTGGTGCAAAATCGAAAGTCGCTCCGATCAATCCCATTAGCATTCCACGTCTTGAGTTGCAAGCGGCCGTTCTCGGAACTCGGTATTCCAAAACAATACACCAAACACATTCAGTTAAAATTGATCGAACATTCTACTGGTCGGATTCTCAAACCGTACTCAAATGGCTTCACGCGGATCCAACGAATTATCGTCAATTTGTATCCTTTCGTGTTGGAGAAATTCTCACCCAAACATCTGTTATGGACTGGAAATGGATTCCTACTAAAGATAATGTGGCGGATAATGCAACCAAATGGGCGCAAACTCCAAAAATGTCATCGAACTCAAGATGGTTTAAAGGACCAGAGTTTCTGTTTAAAAATGAAGTAGAATGGCCAGGTGGTGCGTGGAATGACAAGTTAGAGACCGATGAAGAACGGAAGGTCCATCATGTCATGCAAATTGAGGTGACAATAATTCCAAAGGTGCCGGTTGACATTAATAAATATTCTGACTGGTGGCGCTTGTCCCACGTCAATGCGTGGATTCACCGATATTGCCAAAATCTGCGTGCAAAATCGCAAAATAAGCCTATATTTGGTAGTAAAACCTTGTTGTATCGTGAGATCGTTCAATCGGAAATGTATTTGTTCCGTGTAGCACAATGGGATCACTACAAGTTCTGAAATCATACAGCTCCAAAATGATCCACGTAAACCAATTGATCGAACAAGCAAAATCCGACAACTATCACCTTATTTTGATAAGGAGATGCAGTTACTACGTGTTCGTGGCCGAATTGATGCTATGAGAGGAATCGACGAATTTCAAAAACGTCCAATCATTCTTCCGCGAGAAAATCGAATTACGTTTTTAATTTTAAATGACTTCCATGAGAAGTATCTGCATCAAAACTCTGAGATTGTCGTCAATGAGGTGCGTCAAAAATTCGAGATCCCTCAACTGAGAATAATATTAAACTCAGTGAAATCAAATTGCCAACAGTGCAAAAATGAATTTGCAAAACCGTGTCCCCCAGAAATGGGAGATTTACCAACAGCTCGGTTGTCAACATTCAATCGCCCATTTTCTTATGTGGGGGTGGATTTCTTTGGTCCGATTGAAGTTTTGGTTGGACGTCGTCATGAAAAACGTTATGGAGCTTTATTTACATGTATGACTATTCGAGCAATCCATATAGAAATCACTCATAGTCTTTCGACAGATTCGTTCATATTGTGTCTACATGGTTTCATGGCGCGAAGTGGTGTTCCTCTCGAAATCCGTTGTGATAATGGTACAAATTTCCATGGTTCCGAACACGAACTACGTAAAGCAATCGCAGAGATTAAAGAAGACAAATTACGTCAACAATTCTTAAATATCAAATGGAAATTCAATCCACCGTTATCACCGCATCATGGTGGTGCTTAGGAGCGACTCGTGCATTCAGTTAAAGTAAATTTCAAGAAAGTGTTACCACAGCGAACACCAAATGATGAGCTGCTTCGTGGGTGTCTAATGGAAGTCGAAATGATTGTGAATTCGAGACCATTAACATACATGCCGGTAAAACCGGAAAATCCAGAGGCTCTTACCCCCAAACATTTCTTATTAGGTTTGTCGTCCGGTGCCAAGCCCGCAGGATTGTTTTCAGATCGCGTTCTTTTACTTCGCGATAACTGGAAAATATCACAAAAAATTGGTGAACTCTTTTGGAAACGTTGGGTGGCTGAATATTCACCGACATTAACACGTCGAACAAAATGGTTTGACAAAGTCAAACCTATCGAGATCGGTGATGTAGTGGTCATCGTTGATGAAAAACTTCCTCGAAACAATTGGCCTTTGGGGAGAATCATTGAAACCAAACCGGGGTAGGATGGACAGGTTCGTCAAGCAACGATAAAAACTAACGACGGTGTTTATGTGCGCCCAGCCACGAAAATTGCGGTACTAGACGTCTTACGGAGAGATGGGTAGGTCGATGCCGACATACCAGGGTGGACTGATGTTAGAAATACGGAGAAATGAAACGTGAACGAATGTATAACTATTTATACGTTTGCTCATTGGGTTATTTAATTTATTTTATCTATTGATTTTGGTTCATTGTTTGATGGGATAACTTCAATATGTCATTCTTAAATCAAACACATTTTGAAAATAATTGGTAAAATACCATGAAAATATATTTGTAAAACTTTGATTAATGTTCGTAAGAAACGATAAAGTAAGTTTATTTATATTATATAATTGAAATAAATTATAATTATTATTGTATTTAGTTTGTAGCATAAAAAACAAAATAACGAGTCAAATAAATTTAAACTCAATTGGTGTTCGTAGAATACATAACCTTCAAAATACATATTACTGTTGATTCAATCGAAAACATATAGTTGGTTACAGCATATTGGTGGTTATTTTGTGTGCTAACAAATCGACTCCCAAAATCATTGGTCGAAGCTTGTGGTGAATTATCCACAGTCAAGGTAATTCATATAATAAAGAAGATGTTATAGCGAACAAACTGAACCACTACGGAAATAGGCGAAACAACTGCTTCCCTGATACCAACCCAACCGGAGGATGAAGCAAATATTTACATCACCATGGATGGAAAGAAATGTAAACGAGATTACAATAAACACAGTGGACTCGAATGAAGTGGGTGAACTAATTGACTCTTTGGATAGCAGTAAAGGAGCTGGCCATGATGGAATCTCAGTTAAGTGTATTAAAGAATGTAAAGAGCACCTTATTCATCCGTTAACTAAACTAATTAACTTATGCTTGGAATCAGGAGAATATCCTAACTCACTTAAAATTCAAAAAATTACCCCAATATTTAAACAAGGCGATAGAACGGAGACGGGGAATTACAGACCCGTTTCCGTGCTACCAATATTCAACAAAGTCATTGAAAAAATATTATTCAAAAGAATTTACAGTTTTTTAGAGGCATCTAACTTTTTCTATAACAAACAATTTGGTTTCAGGCCTCGCACATCCACAACAACTGCAGCTATGGAATTAATCGAGTTTATTACAGAAAACATCGAAAATCGCAAAATTGTAGGTAGTATATTTCTTGATTTGAGCAAGGCCTTTGACACCATTGATCATAGGATTCTCTTAAATAAACTTAATATGGCAGGAATAAGGGGAAATACTTTTAAACTAATGGAAAATTACCTGCAAGATAGGAAGCAGTTTGTATTGATTGGCAGTGCTAGAAGCGAAACAAGGGACATCAAAATAGGAGTACCACAGGGTAGCGTGCTCGGACCATTGTTGTTCCTAATATTCATCAATGATATGGCAAAGCTGCCGCTAATCGGAATGTTGATGCTCTTCGCAGATGACTCATCTCTATTCTACACTAGCGACAATGAGCTTAGTAATGCAACGTCCATTGAACATGATCTTGAAATTATATGCGAATATCTTAGAATGAATAAATTAACGATTAACATAAAAAAAAACAAATTTTTACAGTTCAGATCACCCAACAGGGGGAATGTAAGTGTGACGTCAGTTAAATTCAAAAATGAAACAATCGAAGAAGCAACAAATGTGAAATATCTAGGTCTTATAATAAACAACACGTTAAACTGGAATGAGCATATAGAATATGTCACCAAAAAAATTGCATCAGCTACAGGTATGATTAATAAGCTCAAAAACAAAATTCCAACTAAGGTCCTTAAACTAATATACTTTTCACTCGTCCATTCACATATCTCATATATGTTAGAACTATGGGGATGTAACAAGGGTAGTAGTATGAACTCACTACAGGTAATGCAGAACAAGGCTACTAAAGGTGTCTTCAAGGTTAGTCCTCGAACTTCCAACTTGACACTTTTCAACTCAATTGCACAGAGTATTCTGCCAATAGCAGCGTTATACCAATACAAGATTGCATTGTGGATGTACAACAACATCTCCGGTACTTTGAGATCCGATCTAGTCTTTCGGCAGCGACAACATCAATATGCAACAAGAACAAGACATTTCCTTTTTATTCCAAATGTTCGCACTAATTATGGGAAGCAAAGGATTGGTTTTATCGGGGCCTCCATATATAACACACTACCGGAAGTAATTAAATGCATTCAGTCACCATACACTTTTAAAAAAAGACTTAAAAGTTGGATTATCACATCTATCGTTCCACTTATATTTCGATAAACATAATAATATAATCCCGTTGTCCTGGGTGAGGAAGGGAACGTAGGGAAGGATGAACTTGCTCTGTCTTAGTAAAAATACAAAAAAAAAAAAAAAAAAAAAAAAATAAATAAATACAAAAAAATAAAATAAAAAAAAAAAAAAAAAAAAAAAACTAAGACAAAGCAACGAATCCAATCTACTAAATCTCCATTCCAAACCAAAACGATCTTGGTCTTCCCCAGAGGAAAAAAATTTGTATAAGTAATGGTAGGAATGAAACAGCAAAATAATGATCACTACAATTGTAAATTTTAATTCGATAACACGCACTAGTCTTCATAAATTTTTAATTTAATTTAATACAATTTAATTTTAAAATAAGTTAACTTGAGTTGATCCTTGAAATGTTAATTAATTTGTTTATACGATGATTGTCTGAAGCCCCTTAAAAGCAAGCCTGCATTGGAGCTGATTTAAATAAAAAAAGGAAATTATATATTCCATTGTAAATATAAAAATAAAAAAATGTAAATTTAAAGTTGAACTTAATAAAAATAAAAAATAATAAATAAATTCCGGAAAAACCATTTTCCACAAAAATTTATTAAAAAGTTTAAGTTAATTAAAAATTGAATTAGAAATTAGAGTCAGTTAAAGTGAAAATTAAAGTGTTCCAAAATAATTTATTCAAAGACAACAAAAAATATAGTTAAGGAAATAAAATTCATTTCCATGGAAAAAGTGTTTCGATTATTTTATCTAAAAGACAAATAAAATAAAGGAAATAAAATTCATTTCCATAGAAAAGTGTTCTGATTATTTATAGTTACGAAAATAAAATTCATTTCAATAGAAAAGTGTTTTAAATATTTACCAAAAGGAAAAATAAAATAGTCTATTTTTTTGATCCACGGGTGTGACAACCCCGCGTACTCCAGTCCCTGCTATTGGCATATGAGTTAACGTGAGATATCACATACCACTGGCAATAGCAGTGAGATATCACTAGCCAATGTGATATTTTAGGGGTGCTGGCGGATGAACTGTATTCAGTCAACGGTAGCACTCTCAATCTTAGCTAATGAATATTCTTTGATGCTGGAACGCTGTAGCTTGCTCAATGAAACGAGCATTCATATAACTACATATCTGAGCTTTAATCATTGAAAAATATACTGCGTCCCATAATCAGGGATTATGCCATTGGCTGGACTATTGGCAAACCAATTTTAGTTTTGTTCCTGCAAATTTGTAAAACAAATTTGCTTTTTATCTCTTATTTTATTTTTATTTTCCCTATCCTATCACGAAATATTGGCCTATGTCATATTTTATATGTGATAGGATTTATGGTTTAGTTATCCATTACTTAACAAAAAAATATTAAAAAAAACAAAAAAAAACAGGTTTGCGTCCATTAACATCCTTAGAACGCATGTTGTTGTGGAACCTTGGTCTTAAAAGGTTTTTATGTGTTGTTGTGACACATTGTAATGCCTACTACACATCACATTTATAAAAAAAAAAAAAAAAAAAAAAAAATAGTCTAAGAAAGTAGTTAATTTATAGAAAAGTTTTCAAACTATTTTTAAAATTCAGTAAATAATTCAATAAATAAAATTCAATAAATTTTATCAGTGAATAATAAACTAGTTAAACTAAAGTATATTGTTTATCTACACATCAAAGAGAACCATCATCTTCAAGCGGGGACGCAAGTAGTGAGTAGCCACCAATTTTATACATTTTCAGGTTTTGCACATACAATTGTTGAACCAACGAGTGAACCGAAGGAAAATAGTGACGTTTCAAGTCACTACAAACATGGAAATAACAACAAATCAGGAGACCAACCGGTCTCCAAAATGTTGTAACGGATTCAGCAAGTCACCTGGGACACTACAACCATCCCAGGCGGACGCCTGAACCCTTACATTATATACACCTTGATTACACCAACCTATGAAAATACACTGTGGTGTGAACGCCGTTATATTACGATGTTAGCACCATAAATTACTACTTAGGAAGTTATATCGTTATCCGAGAATTTTATTTTTCGTCGATTGTATGAACACGGATAGAATTTTTTGTATTTTTGTTTTTATTACATTTTTTTAACAGTATCTTTATAAGTGGCAATACTTTTTATTTACTTTTCTATTAAATAAATTTAATTATAAATTAAAAACAATTATTTAAAAACTTAAATTAATTCTATTAAAAATATAATTTATGTTACTATCAATTTATATCAAAAAACAAATTTTAGAAACACACAAGTTTAAATTCAAAAATAACCACAAATTCGAAACAAAATTATCCTGCTATGCGCATGTCAAGAAAAAAACAAAATGTTTTATCCACTCTTCTATACAGGAAAAACAGAGAATAAAAGAAAGGATAGAACAAAAATCCTCGGATACATTTTTTGTTCTATCATGATTCATACAATACAAAGTTATATCCGACGATATATCTTCTATTCGCGTTCATACAATCGGTCCTTAAGTCTATCTTTTATAAACTAGTACTTTCTGTCAGTCTAAATACATTTGTATAATCTAACGAAATAAAAATAATTAACAAAACATCAAATATGTTTCATTAACAGTTAATTTATTGTATTCCGCCTTCGTTTAATGTCATCGAAAATAACATAGTTCTTTTGTATAATTACCGAAAAATGTATGGGAGCAGTTAGCCATCAATTGAAGTATTTAACAGTTGTACGCTCTATATTTCCAGAGGTGGTGGTGAATTCAGCCTATGCATCAGCGATGTCAATATTTTTATGATGATTTTCCATGTGGGTTTTCAAAGAATGTCTTTGAATAAAACCTTTACAACAAACCTTACAAGAATAAGGTTTTTCACCAGTATGTTGTTTCAAGTGAATATGTAAGCCCCATCGTTTTGCAAATTTTTTATCACAGTAACTGCAACTTAATTGTTTAGAATAATCATGAATTTTCATATGTTCCTTATGATTTTTTTTGTTTGAAAACGATTTTTGACAAACGAAACATAAAAATGGTCTTTCTAATTTTACCATATGGGTATCTTGATGCTTCCTCATATCGCTTGTAGTTAAAAACATTTTTGAACAAGTAGGACACTCAACATGTCGTTCATTCGTATGAGTTAGTTTGTGACGCTAAAAATAAAAAAGGATATCACAATAATATATTAATCAAATATTTAAGATAACCAACTTTGCCGGATGAAGGGTGAACGGTACTAAAATCACATTTATCACATTTGAAAATTTTTTCCCCCGTATGTTTTCGCATATGTATAGCTAAATTTTGACGGGTTTTGTATTTTAGTCCACAATATTCGCAAATTTCTGGGGTTCTTGGATAACGACGATGCGTTTTAAGGTGGTAGATGAGGGCTTTGAAAGGTACTTGTTTTTTACAAATCTTGCAGGTTTTTGCTTGTACTGGAATATCTTCTTCGTTATATTCAATTTTATGAACAATATATAAATGTTTTATAAGTTGAGGCAACTGAACAAAAGTTTCCGTACATAAATAGCATTTACGTGTTTTAATTCGAATTCCAGATTTTGTTTCATTTTTGCGACTTATAAGTTTTCTCTTTTGCAGGTTTTGATTCAATAAAGAATTGGGAAAAGAACGTTGTTTTTCTAGAAATGTAAGATTTGTTATATGTTTGCGAAGACCGTAGACTGTTTTAAATAGCTGATTACAAATTTTACATGTTTTTTCTTCTGCTGGAACAAGTTCTTCGTTATAAATAGCTTTATGGCAGCTACGAAAATGTTCTTTTAGAGTAGGTAAAGTGAAGAACCTCTCAGAACATAAGTAGCATTGACGTCTAGTAATCCGATGGTAGTTTTGGTCTTTTATTTTATAATTACAATGGCTGCGTTTTAATCTATTCAGGCATATTAGCTTTTCAGGCACTTTTTTTGGTGCAGGTAAATCTTCTTGGGTGTGATCGACTAATTCACTTTCATGTAATTCTGCTGGAGGTTTCTCTTCACAATGGCTGGGTTTTAAACTATTCAGGCATTTAAGCTTTTCAGGTACTTTTTCTGGTTTAGGTAAATCTTCTTCGATGTGATCGACTAATTCATTTTCATGTAATTCTGCTGGAGGTTTCTCATCTTCTGTAAGATCAATTATTTCACTGTCGTGTAATACTGGCTGAAGTTTTTCAAACGACTTTTTGATAAGGTATTCGTTCGATTTCCAGCACATAAGCCGAAATTTATAAGCGTCTAATAACTTATTAAAACATACTATACAGATATTGTTCGAAAAGTTGTCCAATTTAGATAGCTAGAAGAAAAAAATAATATATAGCTTAAAAGCACACAAAATTTTTTTGAAAGCAAAAGAATTAACCTCCAATCCTATACAAAGCGATATCATCTTCTTAATTTGACCATCTAATGATGCAATTACGTAAATTGATATCAATTCATTACTTTGTGATAAACACGTTCTACAAAGCTCATTCATTTTCTCAATATTGCTTTTAAAGCGATATTACCGAATTTTTTAATAACTGAAATGAATTATGTACTTTTTAAAATATTTTGACAGATAAATAATAATTACATCGATATCAAATAAAATAGCTTTATCAACCCAGCTGAAAATTCAACATCGATAACATGCGTTAGCTATGCTCCAATTTCGACGGGCGAGACAAATAAAAATATGTATACATATTGTGTTTGTGGGTGCGTCAAAAATTAAGAGAATAGGGGAAGTGAAATTGACAAAGAATTGAGAGAGTAGAGGAAATGAAACTATACCCATCAAAGAATTAAGAGAATAGATGCAGTGAAATTTATGTTAAAATTTGAAGTACTTTTTGCACACCAATAAATTGTCACTAACATACATGCGTTTTAGTAGAGGCGCCGTAAATATTTCTAATACTGCATTGAATGATCCAAATTTAAGCGTTTTTTTGCCTTCAAAACTAATATAAGAGTAGAAAAAATATTAAAAAAGAGACGCCATTACATAGAAAAACAACATAAAACAATTTGACAGTAAAAAAGCCAAGCATTTAATTATTGTTTACATTGATTTTAGATTATACTTTTTACTCGAAAATATTTAAAAAACTTAAAACTTATAGAACAAGGCCAGACCTTCGTTATTTTATAAAAGCTGAAAGTTTTTCTGCGGCTAGCCCCTCCTCAGGTAGGAACGGTTAGCGTCATATGAAGTTTGGATCATGGTGGCTTTGGCAGGGAGCAAGTAACAGAGAGGCCTCCAAAGTTTTGTGAAAGTATGAAAGGATATTTTTTTATATATTCTTCGGGATAGTATTAGAAGTCACGTCACCCATTTCCAAACACTTACTATCGTGGTAACCCCCCCCAGACATCCTTAAACTTTAACAAATTGATAATGACAATTGACAATTGGTTGCGCCTTTGTTACCTGCTCCCTGCCAAAGCCACCATGATCCAAACTTCATATGTCGCTAATCGTTCCTACCTGAGTAGGGGGTATGCCCAGAGAAACTTTCAGCTTTTATAAAATAGCGAAGGTCTGGCCGTCGCGGGCTCTTAGTCTATATTAATCGAAAAATAAATTATAATATCAATATAAGTTACCTATGATAAGAAATCCCATCCTGTATATGTTTTCGGACATTTTTACACGTCATTATCACACACTTCATATTTATGTTTTATTCAAAATGTTCACTAAATATATTTAATTTTTCTTTAAAATTATTTTTAAATTATAATAAAATCACTAATATTTTCTATATTTATTATAAATTCGTCAAAACATCACCACGATGAATAATAAAAACAAAATTTATTAAAACCAAATTATAACCAAACCAAACAAAGCTGTGAGAAGCTGGCCCCGGAATGTCACGATTTTAATTCATTTTGGTATCAATCAATTGCGCGTAATTGCGCGTTTAAGAAAATATATCCCTTTTAAAAGCGCGTCCTTTGGTTTAGGAGAAAAATGGAAAAAACTGTCCGGGGCTACGGCAAACTAAAAAGTCTTATATATCGCTAAATAACAACCTTAGAATTGATTTTAAGGTGTCAAACAATTGCGCGTTATTAGGAGATTCTAAATTATACAACGCGCCTTTCGCAAAAATTATATTTATTTACTTATTAAGCTTGAAACATTTTCAAAAAGTGAGGTTAGAAAAATAATTAGTACATTGATTTTCCTTAGAACAAAATGCAAACTTAGTACAAACACTCGCCGCTAGATGTAACAGTTGATAGATAAAAGATTTGATCTGTTGATTCGAAGTAATTTCTTTATTATTTTGAAAATTTTACAAAGATTATTGTTATAATTAAAATTATTTTAATATCAAATAATTTTGTATGCATTTGTTGTTATTATGTGTTGTTTAATTGAACATTTTCAAAATATAAGTTCATTTAAAAGCGCGTCCTTTGGTTTGTGAGATAACCGAAAAAATTGCGTCCGGGGCTACGAAAATTTTTGAACTGTTTTAAATCACTAAATATTAAGCCTTCCATCGAGTTTATGGTGTCAATTAATTGCGCGTGATCAGCAGATTCAAAAACACTGAACGCGCTTTTCCAGGGAATGAAATCTTTTGAATTGTGTAACAACTAACATTAACTTAAGTGAGGTTATAAAACTGACTTTCTCTAATATAATTTTTCACAACTAATCCAGAATTTGATTATTTGTATGCATTTTGGTGTTATTTAATTGAACATTTTTAAAAAATAAGTTCATTTAAAAGCGCGTCCTTTGGTTTATGGGATAAACGGAAAAACTGCGTCCGGGGCTACGAAAATTTTGAATTGTTTTAAAACACTAAATATTAAGCCTTCCATCGAGTTTATGGTGTCAATTAATTGCGCGTGATTCAAAAACACTGAACGCGCTTTTCCAGGGAATGAAATCTTTTGAATTGTATAACAACTAACATTAACTTAAGTGAGGTTATAAAACTGACTTTCTCTGATATAATTTTTCACAACTAATCCAGAATTTGATTATTTGTATGCATTTTGGTGTTGTTTAATTGAACATTTTCAAAAAATGAACTCATTTAAAAGCGCGTTCTTCGGTTTATGAGATAAACGGAACAATTGCGTCCGGGGCTACGAAAATTTTGAATTGTTTTAAATCACTAAATATTAGGCCTTCCGTCGAGTTTAAGGTGTCAATCAATTGCGCGTGATTGCGCGCTTAAGAAAATATATCGTTTTTAAAAGCGCGTCCTTTGGTTTAGAAGAAAAATCGAAAAAACTGTCCGGGGCTACGGCAAACTAAAAAGTCTTATATATCGCTGAAAAAAAACCTTAGAATTGATTTTAAGGTGTCAAACAATTGCGCGTTATTAGTAGATTTTAAATTATACAACGCGCTTTTCGCAAAAACTATATTTATTTACTTATTAAACTTGAAACATTTTCAAAAAGTGAGGTTAGTATAATATAGTAATATAATTAGTACATCGATTTTCCTTTGAACAAAATGCAAACTTAGTGCTAGATGTCACAATTGATAGATAAAAGATTTGATCTGTTGATTCGAAGTAATTTCTTTATTATTTTGAAAATTTTACAAAGATTATTGTTATAATCAAAATCATTTTAAAATCAAATAATTTTGTATGCATTTGTTGTTATTATGTGTTGTTTAATTGAACATTTTCAAAAAAAAAGTTCATTTAAAAGCGCGTCCTTTGGTTTATGAGATAAACAGAAAAATTGCGTCCGGGGCTACAAACATTTTTGAATTGTTTTAAATCACTAAATATTAAGCTTTCCATGGAGTTTATGGTGTCAATTAATTGCGCGTGATCAGCAGATTCAAAAACACTGAACGCGCTTTTCCAGGGAATGAAATCTTTTGAATTGTAAAACAACTAATATTAACTTAAGTGAGGTTATAAAACTGACTTTCTCTGATATAATTTTTCACAACTAATCCAGAATTTAATTATTAGTTGCATTTTGGTGTTGTTTAATTGAACATTTTCAAAAAATAAGTTCATTTAAAAGCGCGTCCTTTGGTTTGTGAGATAAACGAAAAAATTGCTTCCGGGGCTACGAAAATTTTTGAATTGTTTTAAATCACTAAATATTAAGCCTTCCATCGAGTTTATGGTGTCACTTAATTGCGCGTGATCAGCAGATTCAAAAACACTGAACGCGCTTTTCCAGGGAATGAAATCTTTTGAATTGTAAAACAACTAATATTAACTTAAGTGAGGTTATAAAACTGACTTTCTCTGATATAATTTTTCACAACTAATCCAGAATTTAATTATTAGTTGCATTTTGGTGTTGTTTAATTGAACATTTTCAAAAAATAAGTTCATTTAAAAGCGCGTCCTTTGGTTTGTGAGATAAACGAAAAAATTGCTTCCGGGGCTACGAAAATTTTTGAATTGTTTTAAATCACTAAATGTTAAGCCTTCCATCGAGTTTATGGTGTCACTTAATTGCGCGTGATCAACAGATTCAAAAATACTGAACCCGCTTTTCCAGGGAATGAAATCTTATGAATTGTATGACAATTAACATTCATTACTTAAGTGAGGTTAGAAACTGACTTTCTCTAATATAATTTTTCACAACTAATCCAGAATTTAATTATTTGTATGCATTTTGGTGTTGTTTAATTGAACATTTTCAAAAAATAAGTTCATTTAAAAGCGCGTCCTTTGGTTTATGAGATAAACGAAAAAATTGCTTCCGGGGCTACGAAAATTTTTGTATTGTTTTAAATCACTAAATATTAAGCCTTCCATCGAGTTTATGGTGTCACTTAATTGCGCGTGATCAGCAGATTCAAAAACACTGAACGCGCTTTTCCAGGGAATGAAATCTTATGAATTGTATAACAATTAATCTTCATTACTTAAGTGAGGTTAGAAACTGACTTTCTCTAATATAATTTTTCACAACTAATCCAGAATTTAATTATTTGTATGCATTTTGGCAAAACCCCCGATATATCATAGCCATACCATTTCACGCCATTTGCAATAAACAATGAACATTGCCATATGCAAAAAATTGAATTAGTGTTTTTGATTAAATATTTTTGAATTTTTTTTATATGGAGTTTTATTTTTCCAGATGGCGTTATGAGCGTTATGGCGATTTTTTGAATTTTTTTTATATTGAGTTTTGATTTCAAAATGGCGCTACAAGTTCACGATTTTTATTGTGCTAAAAAATGTAGATGGCTTCTATACCGGGGGTTTTGATTTTGGTGTTGTTTAATTGAACATTTTCAAAAACAAAGTTCATTTAAAAGCGCGTCCTTTGGTTTGTGAGATAAACGGAAAAATTGCGTCCGGGGCTACGAAAATTTTTGAATTGTTTTAAATCACTAAATGTTAAGCCTTCCATCGAGTTTATGGTGTCACTTAATTGCGCGTGATCAGCAGATTCAAAAATACTGAACCCGCTTTTCCAGGGAATGAAATCTTATGAATTGTATGACAATTAACATTCATTACTTAAGTGAGGTTAGAAACTGACTTTCTCTAATATAATTTTTCACAACTAATCCAGAATTTAATTATTTGTATGCATTTTGGTGTTGTTTAATTGAACATTTTCAAAAAATAAGTTCATTTAAAAGCGCGTCCTTTGGTTTATGAGATAAACGAAAAAATTTCTTCCGGGGCTACGAAAATTTTTGTATTGTTTTAAATCACTAAATATTAAGCCTTCCATCGAGTTTATGGTGTCACTTAATTGCGCGTGATCAGCAGATTCAAAAACACTGAACGCGCTTTTCCAGGGAATGAAATCTTATGAATTGTATAACAATTAACATTCATTACTTAAGTGAGGTTAGAAACTCACTTTCTCTAATATAATTTTTCACAACTAATCCAGAATTTAATTATTTGTATGCATTTTGGTGTTGTTTAATTGAACATTTTCAAAAACAAAGTTTATTTAAAAACGCGTTCTTTGGTTTATGAGATAAACGAAAAAAGTGCTTCCGGGGCTAAGAAAATTTTTGAATTGTTTTAAATCACTAAATATTAAGCCTTCCATCGAGTTTATGGTGTCACTTAATTGCGCGTGATCAGAAGATTCAAAAACACTGAACGCGCTTTTCCAGGGAATGAAATCTTATGAATTGTATAACAATTAACATTCATTACTTAAGTGAGGTTAGAAACTCACTTTCTCTAATATAATTTTTCACAACTAATCCAGAATTTAATTATTTGTATGCATTTTGGTGTTGTTTAATTGAACATTTTCAAAAAATAAGTTCATTTAAAAGCGCGTCCTTTGGTTTGTGAGATAAACGGAAAAATTGCGTCCGGGGCTAAGAAAATTTTTGAATTGTTTTAAATCACTAAGTATTAAGCCTTCCATCGAGTTTATGGTGTCACTTAATTGCGCGTGATCAGCAGATTCAAAAACACTGAACGCGCTTTTCCAGGGAATGAAATCTTATGAATTGTATAACAATTAACATTCATTACTTAAGTGAGGTTAGAAACTGACTTTCTCTAATATAATTTTTCACAACTAATCCAGAATTTAGTTATATGTATGCATTTTGGTGTTGTTTAATTGAACATTTTCAAAAACAAAGTTTATTTAAAAACGCGTTCTTTGGTTTATGAGATAAACGAAAAAAGTGCTTCCGGGGCTAAGAAAATTTTTGAATTGTTTTAAATCACTAAATATTAAGCCTTCCATCGAGTTTATGGTGTCACTTAATTGTGCGTGATCAGAAGATTCAAAAACACTGAACGCGCTTTTCCAGGGAATGAAATCTTATGAATTGTATAACAATTAACATTCATTACTTAAGTGAGGTTAGAAACTCACTTTCTCTAATATAATTTTTCACAACTAATCCAGAATTTAATTATTTGTATGCATTTTGGTGTTGTTTAATTGAACATTTTCAAAAAATAAGTTCATTTCAGAGCGCGTGCTTTGGTTTGTGAGATAAACGAAAAAATTGCTTCCGGGGTACGAAAATTTTTGAATTGTTTTAAATCACTAAATATTAAGCCTTCCATCGAGTTTATGGTGTCAAATAATTGCGCGTGATCAGCAGATTCAAAAACACTGAACGCGCTTTTCCAGGGAATGAAATCTTATGAATTGTATAACAATTAATATTCATTACTTAAGTGAGGTTAGAAACTCATTTTCTCTAATATAATTTTTCACAACTATTCCAGAATTTAATTATTTGTATGCATTTTGGTGTTGTTTAATTGAACATTTTCAAAAAATAAGTTCATTTAAAAGCGCGTCCTTTGGTTTGTGAGATATAAAGAAAAATTGCGTCCGGGACTACGAAAATTTTTGAATTGTTTTAAATCACTAAATGTTAAGCCTTCCATCGAGTTTATGGTGTCACTTAATTGCGCGTGATCAGCAGATTCGAAAACATTGGACGCGCTTTTCCAGGGAATGAAATCTTATGAATTGTATAACAATTAACATTCATTACTTAAGTGAGGTTAGAAACTCACTTTCTCTAATATAATTTTTCACAACTAATCCAGAATTTAATTATTTGTATGCATTTTGGTGTTGTTTAATTGAACATTTTCAAAAAATAAGTTCATTTAAAAGCGCGTCCTTTGGTTTGTGAGATAAACGGAAAAATTGCTTCCGGGGCTACGAAAATTTTTGAATTGTTTTAAATCACTAAATGTTAAGCCTTCCATCGAGTTTATGGTGTCACTTAATTGCGCGTGATCAGCAGATTCAAAAATACTGAACCCGCTTTTCCAGGGAATGAAATCTTATGAATTGTATGACAATTAACATTCATTACTTAAGTGAGGTTAGAAACTGACTTTCTCTAATATAATTTTTCACAACTAATCCAGAATTTAATTATTTGTATGCATTTTGGTGTTGTTTAATTGAACATTTTCAAAAAATAAGTTCATTTAAAAGCGCGTCCTTTGGTTTATGAGATAAACGAAAAAATTTCTTCCGGGGCTACGAAAATTTTTGTATTGTTTTAAATCACTAAATATTAAGCCCTCCATCGAGTTTATGGTGTCACTTAATTGCGCGTGATCAGCAGATTCAAAAACACTGAACGCGCTTTTCCAGGGAATGAAATCTTATGAATTGTATAACAATTAACATTCATTACTTAAGTGAGGTTAGAAACTCACTTTCTCTAATATAATTTTTCACAACTAATCCAGAATTTAATTATTTGTATGCATTTTGGTGTTGTTTAATTGAACATTTTCAAAAAATAAGTTCATTTAAAAGCGCGTCCTTTGGTTTATGAGATAAACGAAAAAATTTCTTCCGGGGCTACGAAAATTTTTGTATTGTTTTAAATCACTAAATATTAAGCCCTCCATCGAGTTTATGGTGTCACTTAATTGCGCGTGATCAGCAGATTCAAAAACACTGAACGCGCTTTTCCAGGGAATGAAATCTTATGAATTGTATAACAATTAACATTCATTACTTAAGTGAGGTTAGAAACTCACTTTCTCTAATATAATTTTTCACAACTAATCCAGAATTTAATTATTTGTATGCATTTTGGTGTTGTTTAATTGAACATTTTCAAAAAATAAGTTCATTTAAAAGCGCGTCCTTTGGTTTGTGAGATAAACGGAAAAATTGCTTCCGGGGCTACGAAAATTTTTGAATTGTTTTAAATCACTAAATGTTAAGCCTTCCATCGAGTTTATGGTGTCACTTAATTGCGCGTGATCAGCAGATTCAAAAATACTGAACCCGCTTTTCCAGGGAATGAAATCTTATGAATTGTATGACAATTAACATTCATTACTTAAGTGAGGTTAGAAACTGACTTTCTCTAATATAATTTTTCACAACTAATCCAGAATTTAATTATTTGTATGCATTTTGGTGTTGTTTAATTGAACATTTTCAAAAAATAAGTTCATTTAAAAGCGCGTCCTTTGGTTTATGAGATAAACGAAAAAATTTCTTCCGGGGCTACGAAAATTTTTGTATTGTTTTAAATCACTAAATGTTAAGCCCTCCATCGAGTTTATGGTGTCACTTAATTGCGCGTGATCAGCAGATTCAAAAACACTGAACGCGCTTTTCCAGGGAATGAAATCTTATGAATTGTATAACAATTAACATTCATTACTTAAGTGAGGTTAGAAACTCACTTTCTCTAATATAATTTTTCACAACTAATCCAGAATTTAATTATTTGTATGCATTTTGGTGTTGTTTAATTGAACATTTTCAAAAGCAAAGTTCATTTAAAAACGCGTTCTTTGGTTTATGAGATAAACGAAAAAATTGCTTCCGGGGCTAAGAAAATTTTTGAATTGTTTTAAATCACTAAATATTAAGCCTTCCATCGAGTTTATGGTGTCACTTAATTGCGCGTGATCAGAAGATTCAAAAACACTGAACGCGCTTTTCCAGGGAATGAAATCTTATGAATTGTATAACAATTAACATTCATTACTTAAGTGAGGTTAGAAACTCACTTTCTCTAATATAATTTTTCACAACTAATCCAGAATTTAATTATTTGTATGCATTTTGGTGTTGTTTAATTGAACATTTTCAAAAAATAAGTTCATTTAAAAGCGCGTCCTTTGGTTTGTGAGATAAACGGAAAAATTGCGTCCGGGGCTACGAAAATTTTTGAATTGTTTTAAATCACTAAATATTAAGCCTTCCATCGAGTTTATGGTGTCACTTAATTGCGCGTGATCAGAAGATTCAAAAACACTGAACGCGCTTTTCCAGGGAATGAAATCTTATGAATTGTATAACAATTAACATTCATTACTTAAGTGAGGTTAGAAACTGACTTTCTCTAATATAATTTTTCACAACTAATCCAGAATTTAATTATTTGTATGCATTTTGGTGTTGTTTAATTGAACATTTTCAAAAACAAAGTTCATTTAAAAGCGCGTCCTTTGGTTTGTGAGATAAACGGAAAAATTGCGTCCGGGGCTACGAAAATTTTTGAATTGTTTTAAATCACTAAATGTTAAGCCTTCCATCGAGTTTATGGTGTCACTTAATTGCGCGTGATCAGCAGATTCAAAAATACTGAACCCGCTTTTCCAGGGAATGAAATCTTATGAATTGTATGACAATTAACATTCATTACTTAAGTGAGGTTAGAAACTGACTTTCTCTAATATAATTTTTCACAACTAATCCAGAATTTAATTATTTGTATGCATTTTGGAGTTGTTTAAGTGAACATTTTCAAAAAATAAGTTCATTTAAAAGCGCGTCCTTTGGTTTGTGAGATAAACGGAAAAATTGCGTCCGGGGCTACGAAAATTTTTGAATTGTTTTAAATCACTAAATGTTAAGCCTTCCATCGAGTTTATGGTGTCACTTAATTGCGCGTGATCAGCAGATTCAAAAATACTGAACGCGCTTTTCCAGGGAATGAAATCTTATGAATTGTATGACAATTAACATTCATTACTTAAGTGAGGTTAGAAACTGACTTTCTCTAATATAATTTTTCACAACTAATCCAGAATTTAATTATTTGTATGCATTTTGGTGTTGTTTAATTGAACATTTTCAAAAAATAAGTTCATTTAAAAGCGCGTCCTTTGGTTTATGAGATAAACGAAAAAATTTCTTCCGGGGCTACGAAAATTTTTGTATTGTTTTAAATCACTAAATATTAAGCCTTCCATCGAGTTTATGGTGTCACTTAATTGCGCGTGATCAGCAGATTCAAAAACACTGAACGCGCTTTTCCAGGGAATGAAATCTTATGAATTGTATAACAATTAACATTCATTACTTAAGTGAGGTTAGAAACTCACTTTCTCTAATATAATTTTTCACAACTAATCCAGAATTTAATTATTTGTATGCATTTTGGTGTTGTTTAATTGAACATTTTCAAAAAATAAGTTCATTTAAAAGCGCGTCCTTTGGTTTGTGAGATAAACGGAAAAATTGCGTCCGGGGCTACGAAAATTTTTGAATTGTTTTAAATCACTAAATGTTAAGCCTTCCATCGAGTTTATGGTGTCACTTAATTGCGCGTGATCAACAGATTCAAAAATACTGAACCCGCTTTTCCAGGGAATGAAATCTTATGAATTGTATGACAATTAACATTCATTACTTAAGTGAGGTTAGAAACTGACTTTCTCTAATATAATTTTTCACAACTAATCCAGAATTTAATTATTTGTATGCATTTTGGTTTTGTTTAATTGAACATTTTCAAAAAATAAGTTCATTTAAAAGCGCGTCCTTTGGTTTATGAGATAAACGAAAAAATTGCTTCCGGGGCTACGAAAATTTTTGTATTGTTTTAAATCACTAAATATTAAGCCTTCCATCGAGTTTATGGTGTCACTTAATTGCGCGTGATCAGCAGATTCAAAAACACTGAACGCGCTTTTCCAGGGAATGAAATCTTATGAATTGTATAACAATTAACATTCATTACTTAAGTGAGGTTAGAAACTGACTTTCTCTAATATAATTTTTCACAACTAATCCAGAATTTAATTATTTGTATGCATTTTGGTGTTGTTTAATTGAACATTTTCAAAAACAAAGTTCATTTAAAAGCGCGTCCTTTGGTTTGTGAGATAAACGGAAAAATTGCGTCCGGGGCTACGAAAATTTTTGAATTGTTTTAAATCACTAAATGTTAAGCCTTCCATCGAGTTTATGGTGTCACTTAATTGCGCGTGATCAGCAGATTCAAAAATACTGAACGCGCTTTTCCAGGGAATGAAATCTTATGAATTGTATGACAATTAACATTCATTACTTAAGTGAGGTTAGAAACTGACTTTCTCTAATATAATTTTTCACAACTAATCCAGAATTTAATTATTTGTATGCATTTTGGTGTTGTTTAATTGAACATTTTCAAAAAATAAGTTCATTTAAAAGCGCGTCCTTTGGTTTGTGAGATAAACGAAAAAATTTCTTCCGGGGCTACGAAAATTTTTGTATTGTTTTAAATCACTAAATATTAAGCCTTCCATCGAGTTTATGGTGTCACTTAATTGCGCGTGATCAGCAGATTCAAAAACACTGAACGCGCTTTTCCAGGGAATGAAATCTTATGAATTGTATAACAATTAACATTCATTACTTAAGTGAGGTTAGAAACTCACTTTCTCTAATATAATTTTTCACAACTAATCCAGAATTTAATTATTTGTATGCATTTTGGTGTTGTTTAATTGAACATTTTCAAAAACAAAGTTTATTTAAAAACGCGTTCTTTGGTTTATGAGATAAACGAAAAAAGTGCTTCCGGGGCTAAGAAAATTTTTGAATTGTTTTAAATCACTAAATATTAAGCCTTCCATCGAGTTTATGGTGTCACTTAATTGCGCGTGATCAGAAGATTCAAAAACACTGAACGCGCTTTTCCAGGGAATGAAATCTTATGAATTGTATAACAATTAACATTCATTACTTAAGTGAGGTTAGAAACTCACTTTCTCTAATATAATTTTTCACAACTAATCCAGAATTTAATTATTTGTATGCATTTTGGTTTTGTTTAATTGAACATTTTCAAAAAATAAGTTCATTTAAAAGCGCGTCCTTTGGTTTGTGAGATAAACGGAAAAATTGCGTCCGGGGCTACGAAAATTTTTGAATTGTTTTAAATCACTAAGTATTAAGCCTTCCATCGAGTTTATGGTGTCACTTAATTGCGCGTGATCAGCAGATTTAAAAACACTGAACGCGCTTTTCCAGGGAATGAAATCTTATGAATTGTATAACAATTAACATTCATTACTTAAGTGAGGTTAGAAACTGACTTTCTCTAATATAATTTTTCACAACTAATCCAGAATTTAGTTATTTGTATGCATTTTGGTGTTGTTTAATTGAACATTTTCAAAAACAAAGTTTATTTAAAAACGCGTTCTTTGGTTTATGAGATAAACGAAAAAAGTGCTTCCGGGGCTAAGAAAATTTTTGAATTGTTTTAAATCACTAAATATTAAGCCTTCCATCGAGTTTATGGTGTCACTTAATTGTGCGTGATCAGAAGATTCAAAAACACTGAACGCGCTTTTCCAGGGAATGAAATCTTATGAATTGTATAACAATTAACATTCATTACTTAAGTGAGGTTAGAAACTCACTTTCTCTAATATAATTTTTCACAACTAATCCAGAATTTAATTATTTGTATGCATTTTGGTGTTGTTTAATTGAACATTTTCAAAAAATAAGTTCATTTCAGAGCGCGTCCTTTGGTTTGTGAGATAAACGAAAAAATTGCTTCCGGGGTACGAAAATTTTTGAATTGTTTTAAATCACTAAATATTAAGCCTTCCATCGAGTTTATGGTGTCAAATAATTGCGCGTGATCAGCAGATTCAAAAACACTGAACGCGCTTTTCCAGGGAATGAAATCTTATGAATTGTATAACAATTAATATTCATTACTTAAGTGAGGTTAGAAACTCATTTTCTCTAATATAATTTTTCACAACTATTCCAGAATTTAATTATTTGTATGCATTTTGGTGTTGTTTAATTGAACATTTTCAAAAAATAAGTTCATTTAAAAGCGCGTCCTTTGGTTTGTGAGATATAAAGAAAAATTGCGTCCGGGACTACGAAAATTTTTGAATTGTTTTAAATCACTAAATGTTAAGCCTTCCATCGAGTTTATGGTGTCACTTAATTGCGCGTGATCAGCAGATTCGAAAACATTGGACGCGCTTTTCCAGGGAATGAAATCTTATGAATTGTATAACAATTAACATTCATTACTTAAGTGAGGTTAGAAACTCACTTTCTCTAATATAATTTTTCACAACTAATCCAGAATTTAGTTATTTGTATGCATTTTGGTGTTGTTTAATTGAACATTTTCAAAAAATAAGTTCATTTAAAAGCGCGTCCTTTGGTTTGTGAGATAAACGGAAAAATTGCTTCCGGGGCTACGAAAATTTTTGAATTGTTTTAAATCACTAAATGTTAAGCCTTCCATCGAGTTTATGGTGTCACTTAATTGCGCGTGATCAGCAGATTCAAAAATACTGAACCCGCTTTTCCAGGGAATGAAATCTTATGAATTGTATGACAATTAACATTCATTACTTAAGTGAGGTTAGAAACTGACTTTCTCTAATATAATTTTTCACAACTAATCCAGAATTTAATTATTTGTATGCATTTTGGTGTTGTTTAATTGAACATTTTCAAAAAATAAGTTCATTTAAAAGCGCGTCCTTTGGTTTATGAGATAAACGAAAAAATTTCTTCCGGGGCTACGAAAATTTTTGTATTGTTTTAAATCACTAAATATTAAGCCTTCCATCGAGTTTATGGTGTCACTTAATTGCGCGTGATCAGCAGATTCAAAAACACTGAACGCGCTTTTCCAGGGAATGAAATCTTATGAATTGTATAACAATTAACATTCATTACTTAAGTGAGGTTAGAAACTCACTTTCTCTAATATAATTTTTCACAACTAATCCAGAATTTAATTATTTGTATGCATTTTGGTGTTGTTTAATTGAACATTTTCAAAAACAAAGTTTATTTAAAAACGCGTTCTTTGGTTTATGAGATAAACGAAAAAAGTGCTTCCGGGGCTAAGAAAATTTTTGAATTGTTTTAAATCACTAAATATTAAGCCTTCCATCGAGTTTATGGTGTCACTTAATTGCGCGTGATCAGAAGATTCAAAAACACTGAACGCGCTTTTCCAGGGAATGAAATCTTATGAATTGTATAACAATTAACATTCATTACTTAAGTGAGGTTAGAAACTGACTTTCTCTAATATAATTTTTCACAACTAATCCAGAATTTAATTATTTGTATGCATTTTGGTGTTGTTTAATTGAACATTTTCAAAAAATAAGTTCATTTAAAAGCGCGTCCTTTGGTTTGTGAGATAAACGGAAAAATTTCGTCCGGGGCTACGAAAATTTTTGAATTGTTTTAAATCACTAAATATTAAGCCTTCCATCGAGTTTATGGTGTCACTTAATTGCGCGTGATCAGCAGATTCAAAAACACTGAACGCGCTTTTCCAGGGAATGAAATCTTATGAATTGTATAACAATTAACATTCATTACTTAAGTGAGGTTAGAAACTGACTTTCTCTAATATAATTTTTCACAACTAATCCAGAATTTAATTATTTGTATGCATTTTGGTGTTGTTTAATTGAACATTTTCAAAAACAAAGTTCATTTAAAAGCGCGTCCTTTGGTTTGTGAGATAAACGGAAAAATTGCGTCCGGGGCTACGAAAATTTTTGAATTGTTTTAAATCACTAAATGTTAAGCCTTCCATCGAGTTTATGGTGTCACTTAATTGCGCGTGATCAGCAGATTCAAAAATACTGAACCCGCTTTTCCAGGGAATGAAATCTTATGAATTGTATGACAATTAACATTCATTACTTAAGTGAGGTTAGAAACTGACTTTCTCTAATATAATTTTTCACAACTAATCCAGAATTTAATTATTTGTATGCATTTTGGTGTTGTTTAATTGAACATTTTCAAAAACAAAGTTCATTTAAAAGCGCGTCCTTTGGTTTGTGAGATAAACGGAAAAATTGCGTCCGGGGCTACGAAAATTTTTGAATTGTTTTAAATCACTAAATGTTAAGCCTTCCATCGAGTTTATGGTGTCACTTAATTGCGCGTGATCAGCAGATTCAAAAATACTGAACGCGCTTTTCCAGGGAATGAAATCTTATGAATTGTATGACAATTAACATTCATTACTTAAGTGAGGTTAGAAACTGACTTTCTCTAATATAATTTTTCACAACTAATCCAGAATTTAATTATTTGTATGCATTTTGGTGTTGTTTAATTGAACATTTTCAAAAAATAAGTTCATTTAAAAGCGCGTCCTTTGGTTTATGAGATAAACGAAAAAATTTCTTACGGGGCTACGAAAATTTTTGTATTGTTTTAAATCACTAAATATTAAGCCTTCCATCGAGTTTATGGTGTCACTTAATTGCGCGTGATCAGCAGATTCAAAAACACTGAACGCGCTTTTCCAGGGAATGAAATCTTATGAATTGTATAACAATTAACATTCATTACTTAAGTGAGGTTAGAAACTCACTTTCTCTAATATAATTTTTCACAACTAATCCAGAATTTAATTATTTGTATGCATTTTGGTGTTGTTTAATTGAACATTTTCAAAAAATAAGTTCATTTAAAAGCGCGTCCTTTGGTTTGTGAGATAAACGGAAAAATTGCGTCCGGGGCTACGAAAATTTTTGAATTGTTTTAAATCACTAAATGTTAAGCCTTCCATCGAGTTTATGGTGTCACTTAATTGCGCGTGATCAACAGATTCAAAAATACTGAACCCGTTTTTCCAGGGAATGAAATCTTATGAATTGTATGACAATTAACATTCATTACTTAAGTGAGGTTAGAAACTGACTTTCTCTAATATAATTTTTCACAACTAATCCAGAATTTAATTATTTGTATGCATTTTGGTGTTGTTTAATTGAACATTTTCAAAAAATAAGTTCATTTAAAAGCGCGTCCTTTGGTTTATGAGATAAACGAAAAAATTTCTTCCGGGGCTACGAAAATTTTTGTATTGTTTTAAATTACTAAATATTAAGCCTTCCATCGAGTTTATGGTGTCACTTAATTGCGCGTGATCAGCAGATTCAAAAACACTGAACGCGCTTTTCCAGGGAATGAAATCTTATGAATTGTATAACAATTAACATTCATTACTTAAGTGAGGTTAGAAACTGACTTTCTCTAATATAATTTTTCACAACTAATCCAGAATTTAATTATTTGTATGCATTTTGGTGTTGTTTAATTGAACATTTTCAAAAACAAAGTTTATTTAAAAACGCGTTCTTTGGTTTATGAGATAAACGAAAAAAGTGCTTCCGGGGCTAAGAAAATTTTTGAATTGTTTTAAATCACTAAATATTAAGCCTTCCATCGAGTTTATGGTGTCACTTAATTGCGCGTGATCAGAAGATTCAAAAACACTGAACGCGCTTTTCCAGGGAATGAAATCTTATGAATTGTATAACAATTAACATTCATTACTTAAGTGAGGTTAGAAACTGACTTTCTCTAATATAATTTTTCACAACTAATCCAGAATTTAATTATTTGTATGCATTTTGGTGTTGTTTAATTGAACATTTTCAAAAAATAAGTTCATTTAAAAGCGCGTCCTTTGGTTTGTGAGATAAACGGAAAAATTGCGTCCGGGGCTACGAAAATTTTTGAATTGTTTTAAATCACTAAATATTAAGCCTTCCATCGAGTTTATGGTGTCACTTAATTGCGCGTGATCAGCAGATTCAAAAACACTGAACGCGCTTTTCCAGGGAATGAAATCTTATGAATTGTATAACAATTAACATTCAATCCTTAAGTGAGGTTAGAAACTGACTTTCTCTAATATAATTTTTCACAACTAATCCAGAATTTAATTATTTGTATGCATTTTGGTGTTGTTTAATTGAACATTTTCAAAAACAAAGTTCATTTAAAAGCGCGTCCTTTGGTTTGTGAGATAAACGGAAAAATTGCGTCCGGGGCTACGAAAATTTTTGAATTGTTTTAAATCACTAAATGTTAAGCCTTCCATCGAGTTTATGGTGTCACTTAATTGCGCGTGATCAGCAGATTCAAAAATACTGAACCCGCTTTTCCAGGGAATGAAATCTTATGAATTGTATGACAATTAACATTCATTACTTAAGTGAGGTTAGAAACTGACTTTCTCTAATATAATTTTTCACAACTAATCCAGAATTTAATTATTTGTATGCATTTTGGTGTTGTTTAATTGAACATTTTCAAAAACAAAGTTCATTTAAAAGCGCGTCCTTTGGTTTGTAAGATAAACGGAAAAATTGCGTCCGGGGCTACGAAAATTTTTGAATTGTTTTAAATCACTAAATATTAAGCCCTCCATCGAGTTTATGGTGTCACTTAATTGCGCGTGATCAGCAGATTCAAAAACACTGAACGCGCTTTTCCAGGGAATGAAATCTTATGAATTGTATAACAATTAACATTCATTACTTAAGTGAGGTTAGAAACTCACTTTCTCTAATATAATTTTTCACAACTAATCCAGAATTTAATTATTTGTATGCATTTTGGTGTTGTTTAATTGAACATTTTCAAAAAATAAGTTCATTTAAAAGCGCGTCCTTTGGTTTGTGAGATAAACGGAAAAATTGCTTCCGGGGCTACGAAAATTTTTGAATTGTTTTAAATCACTAAATGTTAAGCCTTCCATCGAGTTTATGGTGTCACTTAATTGCGCGTGATCAGCAGATTCAAAAATACTGAACCCGCTTTTCCAGGGAATGAAATCTTATGAATTGTATGACAATTAACATTCATTACTTAAGTGAGGTTAGAAACTGACTTTCTCTAATATAATTTTTCACAACTAATCCAGAATTTAATTATTTGTATGCATTTTGGTGTTGTTTAATTGAACATTTTCAAAAAATAAGTTCATTTAAAAGCGCGTCCTTTGGTTTATGAGATAAACGAAAAAATTTCTTCCGGGGCTACGAAAATTTTTGTATTGTTTTAAATCACTAAATATTAAGCCTTCCATCGAGTTTATGGTGTCACTTAATTGCGCGTGATCAGCAGATTCAAAAACACTGAACGCGCTTTTCCAGGGAATGAAATCTTATGAATTGTATAACAATTAACATTCATTACTTAAGTGAGGTTAGAAACTTTCTTTCTCTAATATAGTGTTTACATCTAATCCAGAATTTAATTATTTGTATGCATTTTGGTGTTGTTTTAATTGAGCATTATAGATAAATAAGTTAATTTAAAAGTGGCTCACTTGACTGATGTCACTTGATGGCGCCCCGAGGTTACCTGAATTACCTGAACATAACGAAATGCTTACCAAATAATATTTATGGGCCTCTCTTAAAGAGCAACATCCCTGCAATGACGCTTTATCCATAACCACACCACCTAGAGACATAAGGCGGCCTGCGAAATGTTTCTTACAAGATGTTAAAAACAGTCATCTACGAGCCTACGTATAAGACGGGCTTAAAAAACATACATACCAAAGTTGCTGAATACACAATAAAGAACTACGCCACGAATCGAGTTATTGACAGCAAGCTATACTACTATAAATCGCTGCCGAAGAAGTCAAACTATCACGCAGCACCAGAACCATCCTAGCGCAGTTGAGATCCGGTTTGTCACGCATCTCAAATAACTACGTGAATAAAATTGACAAGAAAATTGTTGACAAGTGTCCCGCATGTGAGAGCACGCCACATGATGCTAACCGCCAGTAGCAGAGTTCCTGAAACTGGACTTGGAGCTGGAAGAACAGCAACATATTCCGTCGTTACAACAACAACAACAAAGGCAACTATTGTTATTAGAACTTAATAAGAATAATAACACAGAAATAATACCTATTATTTAAATTTTATTAATTTTAAATAAGTATTACATTTTTTATTTTTTGTAGACCAAGAATAAAGTATGGTATGTTCTTATTGTACAATCCTTCAGTAATAACTAACCCGCTTTTCACTGGTGGGTGCTGGACAGTTAGCTTTACTGGAAGATTTGTATGATGAAGAAAAATAACGTTAAAGTTTTAATGTTAAAATAATTCTTATTTATTTATGGTAATTCAATTTCTTTAAATAAGCAATTTTTGCTGCGTTGACAATTATATCAAGTTATTATAAAGAAAATTAATTAAATATAATAATGCAATTTTGCACTATTATGCATTATTATGCATTATTGATTTCCGCTGGGTTGGTTGATATATTTTTATCTGTTGAGGTATCAACATACTCCGGGGCCCAGCTGTATACTGTTATACTTCTAGTTGCTGGGCTGCAGGAATTCCATCAACCTCTTTACTGCATCGATATTTGATAATTATAATAATTGCAATGGACACAATTAGTCCATACAAAATAAAATAATGATGAACATCATGAACTCATGGCCTTTGCAAGAAAGGTAAGGTTTCTTGATATTTTACTGTATTAATAGAATTTTCTGCGATTCTCACTTCTTGAAGAATACTGTTATTGATGGAGTAATTCAAAAGTTGACTAAAGTTGTTAAACCCGACTTTATCATCAAAATCCATTTGATTCAAAATTACTGAGTAGATGGTACTGTTGTATGATCCCTGGGATTGTAACAATATTTTTTCACTCTTTGCCACGCACCTTGGTTTCAGTATAAGTTTTCCGCTTCCGTTTAGATGGATCATAAATTGTTCTTCTTTGCATATGATCCGAAGATTGGTTTCATTGCTTAATGCAAACAACCAAGTGTTGTTCTTTAATTGGTACCAACTATCAACAGGTTTTGCTTTTTGAACGTTACAGTATTTGTTGATTTTGTTCCAGTAGAGTATTGATAGTTCACACGATTTTGTAGGATCAGTTGTATGAATTGGATGTGTTTGCTTACATAAAAACTCTTCTGAGCTTGCTGCACAGCATTTATCCAAATCCGTGGTTGACATAAAATAGTATTGGTCCATGTGTAAGCCTGTGATGAGAATCTCTCCTTTTGGTACAATTGCTTTAGATTCATTAAATGTAGTCATTGGAAAAGCGGTAAGTTTGTACATATTATGGAGCATGTTGTCTGCTAATGGAAGATTGAAGTTGACAATTAGCAGATTTTCAATTGTTCTTGCTGTGACTGTTAACACTCGATACATGTGAAGGGTGTTGTGTTTTCCGTTTGGCCATGGTAATTGTTGTCCCTTTGGTATATTTTCATTAATATATTGTAATAAACTTCGTCCAGAATGGGTTAATTTTATTTACCATTCATTAATTAAAAGTTAACTCCTTTTTCAATCTTTTACTTGTATTGCAAATTGTATTGCATAAATTAATGTAAATTAAATTTGTTATACAAATGTTTACATTAATGAATTAAAAGGAGTTACCTAATACATTTTGCATAAATTAAATTTGAGTTCGCTAATACAAATGCAAGTATGAATGAAAACAGGTGTGGCCTATTTCAGATGTACGGACTACGTAGTATTGATTTCTAGTGGATTATAGAAGTTTCGATTTATTTATTTTTCGATATAAATAAGCAAACAAAAATATCAGATGGTCAGTTTTACTTTTGCAATTAAAAGTGTTTATAAATCTTCGCAAGTTTAAGGAATAATCGGTTGTACTTGAGCCTGGGTACTAATAGTAAAAGAATCTGAACTTAGTGGAATAGTAAATACAGATTTTACGATTCCGAATATTTTTGATTCAAATTGTGGAAAAGCGGTGAAGTTTAGTGTACATAAATTGGAGACCCTGGAATTTATTGTAAGGAAAAACGGAAGCTGCTGTAATTTGATGACAAATAAAGTTTGAGATTCTGTTAACTAAAGATCTGTCTTTTTACTGTCGTGTTTGTTCAATAATCTAAAAGAACCAACGAAGAGTCGTTACAGTGGTGTCAGAAGTGGGATTATTGAAACAATGGTCAAAACAGTAAATATTAGTGATCTCAGCCAGACCCAGCTAAAGGACGAGTTGAGGAAAAGGAATGCTCCAATCCACGGAACGAAAGCAGAACTTGCATTCCGGCTGCGTAAAATTTTAGAAGAAGCAGGTGAAAGCACAGAGGTCATAGAAATAGAGCTGGAGGATGCTCCGGTTCAGAATGCCCCCGCAATTGATCCGATGATGGCGTTGATGAAAGAAATGATGGCACAGCAACAACAACAAAAAGTAGAACAACAACAATTTGCTGATATGATTGCCAAACAAGGAAACAACCAACAACAACAACTTGCTGATCTGATGGCCCGACAAGAGAAGCAGGCAGCAGAACAAAAAGTAGAGCAACAACAACAACTTGCTGATATGATGGCTCGACAAGAGAAACAGGCAGCAGAACAAAAAGTAGAGCAGCGACAACAATTTGCTGATATGATGGCAAAGCAAGAAAGTCTACGTGAAGTAATCGAGTCACGTATATCCAGTGCAGAGGGTAAAATCAACAACATGGAAAGGGAGCTGCGGAAAGTTACCGAAGAACATGAAGAGAAATTACGCAATCTTTCGAGTGAATTCCGTCAAGAAATAGCACAATTGAAGTCAGGTAACATGAGCAATCCATCAATTACTTCAGCCCCAGCTAGAGTGAAAACACCCGCATTTGATGGATCTACATCGTATCAGATATTTAAGATGCAATTTGAGATAGCAACAACTGGGGTTGAGCACCAGCAAAAAGCAAACGCGCTTATATTGGCATTGAAGGGACCTGCTGCTGAAATTTTGCAGACACTATCAGCGACAGAACGTGATTACAGCAAGATTATGGAGGCCTTAAAAGTAAGATTCGGGGAAAGTCATATGCAAGCTCTCCATCGCATGCAGCTCAAGACACGAAAACAATGAGTCAGCGAAACCTTGCAAGAATTAGAGGCTGACATTGTGAGACTGGTTAATCTATCTTATCCGAATTATAACGCTGAACACCGAGACGAACTGGCAGCTGATACATTCATCAATGCTCTTCGAGATGGGCAAATGAGAAACCAGCTTTATCTAAGCGGAAAGAAGCTACCTGCAGAAGTCTTAGCATTGGCCCTGCAAATGGAAGCCGGAAAAAGAGCGTACGGTTCAGATAGAGTACGTCAGATGGAAGTTACTGAAGAACCTATAAAAGCAGCGCTTGATGAAGTGATCATGCGTGTCAAAAGTTTGGAAGATAAGCCTGAACAAAATCAACGAAGAAGGTCTAGCAGAGTGAGATGCTGGAATTGTGGACAGCTAGGGCACATTAGACGGGAATGCAAAACACTAATAGCTGCAAAAGAAGGAGTAGTTCCAGGCCGATTGATGAACCTTTCAAACAAGCAAGTGGATGTCAAAAAGGAAGGATATTGCCGCGTTGAGCACCGGAAGAGAAGGATACGTTGTAACGCTGAAGATCTTTCAAGAAAAGTCTGTATGGAGGAGCGCAAGTCATGTAGCAGGACTGGGAGAAATGAAGCAATGAAAGCGAAACAAATTAAGTTCCAAACTCCTGACGATTGGTGTACCGAGGCATTTAAAAGAGAGCAGCTAAACGATCCAGCTGTGGCTCCAATATTGAATTGGAAAACTGAGGGAAGGCGACCGGAGTGGAAAGAGGTCGCACCTTTAAGTACGGAGGTGAAATGCTACTGGGCGCAATGGGACTCACTATTTATGGACAACGGGATACTTAAAAGAAAATGGGAGTCCGCTGATGGAAAGAAAGTGTTAGAACAACTGGTGTTGCCATCAAGTCGAGTGGAAGAGGTACTGGGAAAGCTGCACGGAAGTATTTCTGGAGGACACCTGGGAGTCAATAAAACCCTGGCTAAGGTAAGGGAGAGGTTTTATTGGGTAAGGTATCGAACCGACGTAGAGCAATGGTGTCGGCGATGTGATACTTGTGCGGCGAGCAAAGGACCAAAAACTAGAACTCGAGGAGAGATGCAACAGTACAATGTGGGTGCCCCAATGGAGAGAATTGCTATAGACATCGCGGGGCCATTTCCGGAAACGACAAAAGGTAACAAATACATCATGGTGGTCATTGATTACTTTACAAAATGGCCGGAAGCTTATGCAATACCGAACCAGGAAGCAGTTACGGTCGCGGAAACATTAGTCAATGAATGGGTTTGCAGATATGGAACACCGCTCGAGTTGCATACCGACCAGGGAAGGAATTTCGAATCTCAACTGATGGAAGAGCTGTGCAGAACACTCGGCATTAGAAAAACACGAACTACACCTATGAACCCACAATCGGATGGCATGGTAGAACGATTCAACCGAACCATGGAAGAACATTTGTCAAAGGTAGTAGAAGCCAACCAAAGAAATTGGGACAAGGATCTTCCGTTATTCTTGATGGCCTATCGTAGCGCAGTGCACGATACGACAAGTGAAACGCCAGCGAATATCATGTTCGGAAGAGAACTTCATCTTCCTAGTGACATCGAGTTTGGCATCCCTGGAGGTCTGGTATCCACGAAAACAGATTATGTGGGACAACTAAGGGAGAAGATGAATAAAATCCATCAGCAGGTTCGAGACCACATTAAGATTGCCAGTGACAAAATGAAAACCAGGTACGACATAAATGCAAATAGTGGCGGTTTTCAAGAAGGAGAATTGGTATGGCTATACAACCCCAGAAGAACTAAGGGAAGATCACCCAAGCTGCAGCCAGATTGGGAAGGCCCATATAAAATAATCAAACGAATTAATGATGTTATCTACCGCATACAAAAGGGACCCCGTACCAAGATGAAAGTGATACATCTGCAAAGGTTGGCACCGTACCAAGGTAACAGCACCAATGTGATAGCTGATATTGTTCGGGACGAACAAAACTAAATGGAGGGCAATGTAATAAACTTCGTCCAGAATGGGTTAATTTTATTTACCATTCATTAATTAAAAGTTAACTCCTTTTTCAATCTTTTACTTGTATTGCAAATTGTATTGCATAAATTAATGTAAATTAAATTTGTTATACAAATGTTTACATTAATGAATTAAAAGGAGTTACCTAATACATTTTGCATAAATTAAATTTGAGTTCGCTAATACAAATGCAAGTATGAATGAAAACAGGTGTGGCCTATTTCAGATGTACGGACTACGTAGTATTGATTTCTAGTGGATTATAGAAGTTTCGATTTATTTATTTTTCGATATAAATAAGCAAACAAAAATATCAGATGGTCAGTTTTACTTTTGCAATTAAAAGTGTTTATAAATCTTCGCAAGTTTAAGGAATAATCGGTTGTACTTGAGCCTGGGTACTAATAGTAAAAGAATCTGAACTTAGTGGAATAGTAAATACAGATTTTACGATTCCGAATATTTTTGATTCAAATTGTGGAAAAGCGGTGAAGTTTAGTGTACATAAATTGGAGACCCTGGAATTTATTGTAAGGAAAAACGGAAGCTGCTGTAATTTGATGACAAATAAAGTTTGAGATTCTGTTAACTAAAGATCTGTCTTTTTACTGTCGTGTTTGTTCAATAATCTAAAAGAACCAACGAAGAGTCGTTACAATATGATAGTTCTTTCTGCAATTGTTCTGTTGTTAAGATAGAAGTTTTTGCCATTATGGAATGTGTGTTTGTCAACACTTGTATAAGTGTTGTTTGCCTATTTCGGAAATTAACCATTAGAAGCGTTGTGTATAAAGACATTTTGATAAATGTTGTTTCATGATTTATTCCTTGCAAAACTAATTGATATTGCTCTTTGAATTGTAACCAATGGTTGTTTATATCAGTCTCTTGTCTTTTTAATATGTTCAAGGTGGATTTCGCAATTGATGTTTGATTTTTCTGCAGCTGGAGTAAGTGATTTTCATTCATTTGAAGTAGTTTTATTTGTTGTTTGTAGTGATTAGCATCCCGATCATCCATTACTCCAAATAATTCATGTTCTATTCGACCAATGACATTGATCAAACCTCTTTTTTCTCGATGATGAGTTGGATGTCTGATCAACTGGTCGTGCTGTACTATTTCCGTTAGCATGTGATCAAACTGTTGATATGTTTGAATACAATTTGAAATATTGGTTTGCTTGCATATTTGGCTTATTTTTTCCATACAGCGGTGAAAACTATTTAGTTCTTGCTCGTAGGTTGACAAATTTAAATAGACAATTATGTTCCAATTATTGTTGGTGAACCACATTTTACCTAATTTTTCAAAGATAATTCCTGGTTGGTTGTTCAGTTTGTGAACCTCACACTGATTATTTACGAAACTTATGTTTGCTGCTTGACCAGCACAAAGGATTGCAAATATCAAAAACATTGTAAACATATAGTGGTTACTGCTTATTTTGCATGGTGCCGTGTTCCTTTTTGTACATCTAGTATTGGTGGTAGTTTTGTGCTCTTCAGACTTCTTTTCGTTGTTTCCTTTTTGTTGTAGATTCGTATCATCATTAATATCTACTTTTTCAATAGGTAGGCGTGATAATTTAGATATAGGCCTTTTCAGAATGACCTTCCCCGGGCCACAAACTGTCGCCACTCGCACCTTGTTATCTAGTCCTGGATGTACTTCTTCTACTCTGGCCGTCATCCATTTTGTTGGTGGCAGTTGATCATCTATTACCAAAACTAATTCCCCGATATTTAAGTTAGTTTCAGTTTTATTCCATTTAGACCTTTGTTGCAGAGTTGATAAATAGTCCATGGACCATTTCTTCCAAAAATGCTGTTTCATTGCTTCAACCAATCTCCATCGCTTAAGACCATTTAGGTTAGATACTCCTATATTTGGATCTGGCGGTGAAATTAAGGAATCGCCAATCAAAAAATGTCCAGGCGTTAAAACTGATAGATCACTTGAATCAGATGTCAACGGTGATAATGGTCGTGAATTCATGCACGCTTCTATTTGAGTGAGTAACGTTGTTAATTCTTCAAAGGTTAATGTTGTTTCCCCTATCACTCTTTTTAAATGATACTTCATTGATTTGACTCCTGCTTCCCATAGACCACCAAAATGTGCGGCACGAGGTGGTATAAAATGCCAAGTAGTGTTGTCTTTGGAGAGAAGCTCTTCAAATTCAGGATTAAGTTGTTGGATAGTTAATTTTTTTCTTTTCTTGAGCTCAGCACTGGCGCCAACGAAATTTGTGCCATTGTCACTGTAAATATCAGTGCATAGTCCACGCCGTGATGTAAATCTCTTGTATGCTGCAATGAATCCTTGTGATGATCACTTACGACTTCAATATGGACTGCCTTTGTAGCCATACACACAAAAAGTGCTATGCAGCCTTTGTATGATTTATGTCCTCTTCCTTTTGGTGTTCGAATGTGAAGAGGCCCCGCATAATCTACTCCTGTTTTTAAAAATGGTCGAGAAGGAACAATTCTTGATGATGGTAGATTACCCATTATTTGCTGATTGGCCTTAGCTTTGAATCTGTGGCATTTTACGCATTTATGAATTGAATTCCGAACACAGCTTTTTGCATTAATAATCCAAAAACGCTTTCGGATGTAAGATAACGTTAGCTGCGCTCCTCCATGCAAAGTTGTTAAATGAGCATTCGTTATTATTAGCTCGGTTACTGGATGTTTTTTGGGTAAAATAATCGGATGTTTTTCGTTAAATGAAAGTGTTGAATTTTGTAATCTACATCCTACCCGTAGTATACCTTGTTGGTCTAGAAACGGGCTCAAAGAAAGAATTTTACTCTTACTTGAGATATGCGTTTTAGTTTTTAGTTGTGATATTTCTTCATGAAAGTTTTTAGATTGGACTGTTATTACGATCCGCTGCAAAGCTTCCTCCATCTCTATCGTTGTTAGGGTTAGAGACGTCGGATACTGTTTTTTTCTAAGTCGGTTTACAAATCGCTGACAGTATGCTATAACTCGTTGTAGTTTTATTAATTTAGAGTATTTTGTACAAAGAAGACTATATGGATCAGTTGTCATCATCGTAGTTAGCACAGTTCTTTTTGTATCTGGAATATCTTCAATTTTTAATTCAGTTGTTAATTTTGGCCATTTTTCTTGATTTTCCTTTAACCAATTTGGTCCGTTCCACCATAAATGATGTTCACTTAATTTATCTGGATCAATTCCTCTAGTAGCACAATCTGCTGGGTTGTCTTCTGTTTTAACGTGGTTCCATTGTGAAGTATCAGTAAGTTGTTGTATTTCAGTTACTCGATTGGCAACGAAAGTTTTCCATCTCATTGGACTACCTCTTATCCAGGCTAATGCAATCGTGGAATCACTCCATGCATATGTTTTTATATTTGAAATTTGCATTGCTTGTTCTACATTTCGTAACAATTTGGCTAATAGCAACGCTCCACATAGTTCTAATTTAGGAAGAGTGATTTTTGTTTTTATTGGCGCCACCTTAGTCTTAGCTGTTAGTAAGGTGACTGTTTTTAATCCTTTCTCATCTTTGGTTGAAAAATATACTGCTGCTGCGTATGCAAGTTCTGACGCATCACAGAAACCATGTAACTCAGGTGTATTACATTTTAAGTTATTGACCCATCTCGGAATTTATAGTTTTTCTAGCGCAGGTAATGTCTGTTTGTAAAGAATCCATTTAGAATTTACATTATCTGGCAGTGGTTGGTCCCAGCTAACACCAGTCAACCATAGTTGTTGGAGGAGTATTTTGGCTTGAATGATTGTAGGAGAAAGCCATCCAAGAGGATCAAACAGTTTTGATGCTTCCGAAAGAAATTTTCGTTTAGTTGTAATAATTTCTGTATCCGGAATCGTTACCTTGAATTCAAAAGTATCTGTTGTTGGGTTCCAACTTATTCCAAGCGTTTTTATTGTCGTGCAAAGGCTCTGTTGATAGATGCTCCCAAAGGTTTGTAATCTTCTTTAAACGGAACACGAACGATGTATCGACCATCCAGTCCTAAATTATGTGTTGATTTATAATGCTCTTCACATTTTTGTTCTTCTGTTGTAAGAGTTCGTTTGGGTACCACTTCTTCGATCTCCCAGAATTTCTTTAATTGGTTGTCTATTTCTATAGAAGTAACCATTGATTTGATTTGGCCTTGGTTAGAGCTGCCATACCTTCCTGATACTATCCAACCAAATTCTGTTTGTTGAGCCATCGGTTCTGATGTATTATGACCTGTAATTGTACCTTTAATTATGCCATCTAGTATGATTTCCGAGTAATGATTTGCCCCTAACAGCACATCGATAGGACCCGGTTTGTAATAAGTTGGGTCAGCCCACATAAGATTGCTTAAATGATTCCACTCTCTATCATCTATATGTTGTTCTGGAAGGATGGTAGTAAGAACATCAAGAACCAAAGCGTTAATTTTCATCTTAAATGCAGATGGGAATCTAGGTTGTAGTTCTAGATTCACAGATTTTCGTACAATTCCAGCATTAGCTCCCGCAACTCCAGTTACTTCAACAAACGTTTGGTGTCCTTGTATCTTCAATTCATTTGCCGCCTTTGTTGTTATAAACGTTGCTTGAGACCCAGGATCTATTAATACTCGAAGATATTTGGGTTGAATATTATTTTGATTACAAACTTGAACAAGTGCCGTTCCAAGTAGCGTACCGGACTGTTGTTCATTCTGACGAAGTGACATAAACGTTTTTAAGTTAGATGCACTAACGGTTTGGTAATTGGATGACTTTATTTCATTTTGTGATTTATCTGTATGTAGAAGTATGTGATGATTTCCCATGAATTTCGTACATTTTATTGCAGATTTACAGTAGCCGTTGTTCTGGTGCACGGTAAGACATTTTCTGCATAATTTCAATAAATTCACCAGCTGTGTTCTTTCAATTGTTGATAGTTTATTAAAAGCTGGACATTGCCCAATATGGTGACTTCCACTGCATTGTTGGCAATTGTTGACGTTTGAATTTTGTAATGGATAGTCTGGATTAATGTCAGAACGTAGTGTGTTACAGTCGCAGTCTCCTTGGTTGTTGTTCCTTATATTGATCTGTAACGCTTGTAATGGATTCTCATCCCTTCATCATCAATAGTCATATTTCGTGTAGTTTCCTTAACCCATAGTTTCCTTATATATTTCTTAAAATCTAACTAAATCTGCAATAGCCAGACAAACGTATAGGAGAAAGAAAATTGCACTAATTACCCTGATTTATTTATTCATTAATATAACATAATATTGGTTAATTTGAATTAATTAATAATTTTCTTTAATCATCATCCGTATAACCACTAAAATTTAATCAGAATTTAATCTTGCAACGCACTAAAATTGACGCGCGTTATGCTTCCATTCGATTGTTCTCGCCTTACTACTTGAGTTTAAACTCTTCTTTTTTTTCAAAACACAAACCGTAATGAAACAACGAAATTCTCAAAACCTCATAACAGCTACGTGTATTCTGTTTCCAATCGTCAACATACAACGAATCACTATTCTTGCTTTGCTAAACATTTGATTTGTCTTTGTATGAGTGTTTTGCTTTAAACAATCCTTCCGTTATTGAACTGAACTTCACTGTACTGATATTGCAGAATGTAGTTAATAAATGTCTAAACATCATATCATTGATCGAATCTGTATTTGATTCATTTTGAATTCAATTATACGTGTTATGGATGTGTCGGAAATATCTTGTGTCCAAACCTTACTTTCGTACAATATTATCAAATAGCAAACGGTTTTGTGAACTATAATAAGTTCCCAATAATTTGAAAATCTGATGTAAATTAATTATCTCCCATCTAAACACTATATTCGAGTTATTGCGAGACTAAAAATTTGACTATATAATGAGCACTGTAAAATTATTCATTCTCTTGTGCAACCAACCTCTCATGAATGACAAAATTATGGATAAATTTTGCATTCATGCATTTTTTCCTTATATTTAAGTTAAAATATAAGTAGAGAAATTTTTAATTAGTTTTCCAATTGTTAGTTCCATTAGTTTAATTAGTTCAATTTTTTTAAATGTATTCGCGTCCCACTAGTGTTCAATTTAGTAAAAAAAAATTTATTCGTTTTGTGTTGTTTAAAACAAAAATTAAAACAAAGAAAAAAAATTATTCATGTTTGTGCCTGTGAAAACGAAAAATTTACAAACAAACTAATAATGACCTTGTAGGTCAAACTCTCTCTTAGTTATTTTTGCGGTTCGCATAGAATTCGCTCAGTTCTATTACATTTGTTTTTTTGGTGTTTGGACGGCTGTCAGTCGTGCATGAGATTTTGTTGGAGGAGTGTTTTTCTTTTACTACGTCGGCAGTTCTCAACAATGGAATAAAATTCACCATGAAGATGACGATCGTGAGTGATTGTGATACATATTACTTTTGATGGACGTCTGGTCCTGCATTTCGCGAAATTGTGCCAATTTAGATAAAAATATCACGTCAAACTTTTGGGCTTGGCTGACATTTTGGATAAGCGCGAAAAAGGATTAGTAAAGGTACCAAAAATTTTATAAAACTGTGAGAATTTATTAGGGACCTGCATAATTCGCTTAACGAATTAGCTTTCTGTTCTAAATACCTATTCCGTGTTCCGATAAATTGTGTCATCATTGTTATTAAATTATTGATCTTTAATCGAGTGAATATTTCAAATATATTAAATATAAATATCAAAAAAAATCATTATCTGTAACTATAAATTATACAAATGCACGGGACTGGCATGATCAATTTAAAATAATTATTACCGTGTTAGTTAAATTGTGTCGTCATTGTTCTTAAATTATTGAACTTTAGTCTAGCGAATATTTCTAATATATTAAATATAAATATCAAAAAAAATCATTATCTGTAACTATAAATTATACAAATGTACGGGACTGGCATGATCAATTTAAAATAATTATTACCGTGTTAGTTAAATTGTGTTGTCATTGTTCTTAAATTATTGAACTTTAGTCTAGCGAATATTTCTAATATATTAAATATAAATATCAAAAAAAAAATCATTATCTGTAACTATAAATTATACAAATGCACGGGACTGGCATGATCAATTTAAAATAATTATTACCGTGTTAGTTAAATTGTGTCGTCATTGTTCTTAAATTATTGAACTTTAGTCTAGCGAATATTTCTAATATATTAAATATAAATATCAAAAAAAATCATTATCTGTAACTATAAATTATACAAATGCACGGGACTGGCATGATCAATTTAAAATAATTATTACCGTGTTAGTTAAAATGTGTCGTCATTGTTCTTAAATTATTGAACTTTAGGCTAGTGAATATTTCTAATTTATTAAATATAAATACAAAAAAAAAAACAAAAAAATCATTATCTGTAAATATAAAATATAAGAATGTACGAGACTGGCGTGATGAGTTGTAAATAATTATTACCGTGTTTATATAACTTTTGTCGTTCTTGTTATTAAATGATTAAACTGTAATTTAAAGAATAGTTCAAATATATCTTAAATAAAAATAGTTTATTCAACGAATTGGATTATAATTTTATCACCGCAATTGATTACAAATTGGTTCAACGTTATTGTTTATAAATTTAGTCAACGCTTTTGACTACAAATTTATTCAACTATTTTTACTAAATTTTTGTCAACGCATTTGATTACAACTTGGTTCAACGATAGTGCTTACCAAATTATTCAACGCTTTTGGATGACAAACTGATTCACGATTTTGAATACCAATTTAGTCAACGCTTACGACTACAAATTTACTCAACTATTTTTACTAATTTTATCAACGCATTTGATTACAAATTGGTTCAACGTTATTGTTTATAAATTTGGTCAACGCTTTTGACTACAAATTTATTCAACTATTTGGATTACTAATTTTATCAACGCAATTGATTACAAATTGTTTCAACGTTATTGTTTATAAATTGAGTCAACGCTTTTGACTACAAATTTACTAAACTATTTTTACTAATTTTATCGACGCATTTGATTACAAATTGGTTCAACGTTATTGTTTATAAATTTGGTCAACGCTTTTGACTACAACTTTATTCAACTATTTGGATTACTAATTTTATCAACGCAATTGATTACAAATTGTTTCAACGTTATTGTTTATAAATTGAGTCAACGCTTTTGACTGCAAATTCATTCAACTATTTTTACTACTTCTATCACAAATTGGTTCAACGTTATTGTTTATAAGTTTGGTCAACGCTTTTGACTACAAATTTATTCAACTATTTGGATTACTAATTTTATCAACGCAATTGATTACAAATTGTTTCAACGTTATTGTTTATAAATTGAGTCAACGCTTTTGACTGCAAATTTATTCAACTATTTTTACTACTTCTATCAACGCATTTGATTACAAATTGTTTCAACGTCATTGTTTATAAATTTAGTCAACGCTTTTGACTACAACTTTATTCAACTATTTGGATTACTAATTTTATCACCGCAATTGATTACAAATTGGTTCAACGTTATTGTTTATAAGTTTGGTCAACGCTTTTGACTACAAATTTATTCAACTATTTGGATTACTAATTTTATCAACGCATTTGATTACAAATTATTTCAACGTCATTGTTTATAAATTTAGTCAACGCTTTTGACTACAAATTTATTCAACTATTTGGATTACTAATTTTATCAACGCAATTGATTACAAATTGTTTCAACGTTATTGTTTATAAATTGAGTCAACGCTTTTGACTACAAATTTACTCAACTATTTTTACTAATTTTATCGACGCATTTGATTACAAATTGGTTCAACGTTATTGTTTATAAATTTGGTCAACGCTTTTGACTACAACTTTATTCAACTATTTGGATTGCTAATTTTATCACCGCAATTGATTACGAATTGGTTCAACGTTATTGTTTATAAGTTTGGTCAACGCTTTTGACTACTAATTTATTCAACTATTTGGATTACTAATTTTATCAACGCAATTGATTACAAATTGTTTCAACGTTATTGTTTATAAATTGAGTCAACGCTTTTGACTGCAAATTCATTCAACTATTTTTACTACTTCTATCACAAATTGGTTCAACGTTATTGTTTATAAGTTTGGTCAACGCTTTTGACTACAAATTTATTCAACTATTTGGATTACTAATTTTATCAACGCAATTGATTACAAATTGTTTCAACGTTATTGTTTATAAATTGAGTCAACGCTTTTGACTGCAAATTTATTCAACTATTTTTACTACTTCTATCAACGCATTTGATTACAAATTGTTTCAACGTCATTGTTTATAAATTGAGTCAACGCTTTTGAAGGACAAACTGACTCACGATTTTAAATACAAGTTTATGCAACGCTGCTGATCACCAATTGATTCATCGTTTCTCCATAACGTTCGCGACATACAAAGTATTTTTTTGCGAGATTTCAAACCTGAACAACGTGCTGATGGAGGGCTGATGGAAGCAGAATAGGAGGACGGGGTTTAATCATGGGGTGAGTGAATTTATTGTATTACTTAGGTCATATGGATAAAGGGGTGTGAATGTGTGTGTGTGTGTGTGCGTATGTGAATGAACGTGGGGGTTGGACGTGTTGATCGTGGGTCTTTCGCAACAGGGGTCGCCAGAGTCTCCGTTTTTTCCACTTGTATTTCTTTCCATTTCTGCAAATTTTCGTGAATAGCGTACATGTCTGTATTTGTGCTGAAGTAGCAGGGTTACTTTATCGTTCCCATGGGCTGAAGCTAGTTTGGGGCTTGAAAATCAATCTCGCTAGGTACGCTTCCTGCTATGTCCTTCTCATTGGTTCGCCAATGAGAAAGCGCTTCATTACAAATTGGCGCCCAACGTGGGGCTTCTCTAAGGGTCCCTACCGCAATGTAGGACTCTGGAGGAGTCCCTCCATATTGTCAAAAACTTTGAAAATTTTTTTTTTGAAAATTTTTTTCTTCAATTTAATTTCATTTTCCACCAAAACAATAGTAAAGACTCTGGCGGCGTGGAAGCAATTCCCTGCTTCAAACGCGCAGGAGCAAAGGAAGTCTGAGATTCCTCAGACTTTTCTTTGATGGGGAGTTGCGTCCCTACGCCTCCAGCAATGATCCCTTTTTTGTATTTTTGAAACGCAAGGGTGAGAATGATTCTTCGGGATCATTCTCAATGGGCTTTACAAACCCACGGACCCTAGTAACGGCTGGGTTTCTTACTGGCACAGGGAATGCCAGAGGTTTCCAGATGCCAGGCTTAGATATTTGTGAAATGGTGTATACGCCTATCACATCCAGCCTGGTCATCTGGTCATGCTCTGGGTTCGCTGTGACAGTGAGATTCTCAGCTGGGCTAACAGCTCCATAACGTTAGAGTCCCCTCCCTGGAGCATTAGCACCCTAAGATCTGAGTTGTCCGGTTCTCGCGAATGATACTGGGGAACATCTTCTAAAGCAGTTTGATATCAACTGCTGAGGGAAGATGTTCGCCCAGCCTTCATGTCGCGAGTTAGTTGGATTAACTCAGATCATAGCACCTCCCCGTATGTTTCGTCGTTCTCGATCGCGGATGAGGGGTGTCGGTTGATTGAATAATGGTGCAGAGGATTTATCCTCTGACCATTCCGGCGGCACTTGTCATCCGGGTGACAGGCCGACGACACATACCCCACCTTATTCCCTTCCCACCATATCAATTCCCTTCCTTATCCATCCCCTCTTCTCCCCTTTTCCTTTCTGATTACCCATCCTTTTAACGTAGCCTATTTTAACTTTTCTTTGGTCCCAAAATAAAATAAAATAAAATATAAAATCATGGGGTCCGACCATTAAATCTAAACAATAAAAAAAAATCGATACAAAAGGAAAATTAATTAAAACACAACAATACAAAAAGGAAAAATAAAATAAAACAAATCAGGAAGTAAATTACAAGTCATCAACACCGAGGACATCACTGGTACATCTAGTTTTAATTAATATTAAGTTAGCTAACTGATATCTGCTTATCAGATTTAATATTAAGCTTGCAGGTTAGGTTAATTTTTGATATAAATTATATTTTGGGCTAGACCTAAATTGTTATTGTTCAGAAAGTTCAAATTCTTAGTGTTATTGGTTAATTGCATGTTTAACTACCCCCACCGGAGGGATATATCCGCACTTTATGTATTTTGTGACCTTCGCGTCCCGGAAACGTTTCATAATTCCCATCTTCTGCCATAGTTGTAGTATACTTATTTTCTCTCACAGTACAATTTCTACCTTGTTTGGTCAAATCAAATACAAGCATCAGCCAAGATAGTTTTTTTTGTGTGTTACACACTCGGCTGTTGTCAGATTAACATTTTTTTTTTTAAAGTAAAAAAAAAAATTTATACTTGTGTCGAATTGGTCAGAACATTTTCATAATTGCCATCTTCTGCCATATTTGTAGCATACTTATTTTCTCTCAAAGCTCACCGTTTATTCTTGTTCTGTTCATATATCAGCACCTTGGAAAACATTTGTAAATAGTAGTAAAATAATATCAAGCCAATAATAAATCTTATTTAATCTAATGGACGAATTGGTCAGACATCGCGCAGCTGTTTGAGGTTTGAATCACTAAATTTCCATATAATTTTTTTTTAAATTCTGCTCTAATATGTTTGAAGTAATCAAGTGTTGTAATGGAATAATTTTTTTGGTAATAATTAAATAATTAAATTAAAATTTAAATTTTGGTTACGCAATTCCACAGCCAGAAAATAATTTCAATGACATGAAGTGGTAGATTGTAGAAATAGAAAAATATAATCCGGTTGATTTCGTGTAAGCAATGTTCAATGTTTACCAATTCTCAATCCCGTGCTAAACGCTATTTTAAATTATTGATCAACGATAAAGGGCGCACATGAGCACACACAACGTCTTAAATTATTAGAACAATATAAGAGAATTCAACTTTCATATTCTAATCACAGTCACGCAGAATTGACGCAGAAAATATACATTTAATAACATTTGTTTTAAACCGTCTTGGATAGGTTCAAATTTCCAAGTTCAAAAGATCAAGTTGTTGATTTTGTTACGATGTGGAAAAGTTAAAATATGATGAAATTTATGATGCTGATGATAGTAGAAATGAATCAATCGATTCCCCAAATTCCCAAATAATTGACAACCAGTAGTTTTGTCCGTGGCAAGTATATTGAATCACCTATGAAGGAATTGAAGAAAATAATTGATAGTTCTATTGCCGACGATAAGCTCCGACATTGTCTATTCCTGTATTCGCAGATAACCTAATTTCAGGCCAGGTGAAATGCTGGCTTGGGGTATAGATATTGAGATTCTTCCAATGGGCGAGGTATGGAGATTGTGGTTACCCGAGGAATACGCTGACGAGTGTATTGCGAGGACCCACAATCCACCAACTTCATCTCTTGGGGGTTTAGCAAAAACAAAACAGTATATTCTGTCGTAATATTGATTATGGGCAATGCAGATAAACGGCCGAAAATTATCTGTATCGCTCTCACAAAAGTTTGTGAAGCCAACGTTTGAAGGTTGGTAGGTAGCGCTGCTTACGAACTGGAGGACCTGGTTTCTAAACGTAGAGGTGTTTACCATTCCAAGGACATTCGCGCCTAACATCGGTAATGAGTTATATTTTTTTTTTTTTTTGTCAGTATGATAATGAATTTCGCTGGTGTTTCCCAGCCATTGCAGGTCAAGATTATTGGTTTCGTTTTAAATTAACAGTTCAGCGAGTGTGTATCAACTTTGGTGTTCGGGTCTTGTTTCAAAAATTTTTTTTTGACTATTTGCACGCGAAAATTCCGAGATTGCACGTATTGAATTTGGTTCAATTAGTTACTTTGAAACTATGTGAACAGTTTTTTTCAGCCTTCAGAGTCACTTGGACGGAAGCGTACAACAGTGTGGCCCGGCTAGAGTAGTCGGAGACGCATGAGACTCGTGGTAGTTCAGGTGTGGGTTGCGAGCCTGCATAACGGAACAACGAAATTGGGTCTGGAAGATTTCAGTTGTCCATCGTTTTCAATAGAGTAGAATACTGATTTTATCGATACCCCTCCCAAAAGTTTTTTTTTGCATATTCATAGATACTTTGTTACTTTGTTTCTGCTAAGACTGAGTTTGTAATACCGATCGCATTGATTGCTAATCCGTGGTACGTCGAGGTGCTTCACCATACTAATATGTATATACAAGGTCTATTGGCGACCAGCCTATACCTGTTTCAACTTCTTTTTGGTCGTAAGTGTTCGTCCAAAAAGCACTTGTTCTGTAATGGATAGTCTGGATTAATGTCAGAACGTAGTGTGTTACAGTCGCAGTCTCCTTGGTTGTTGTTCCTTATATTGATCTGTAACGCTTGTAATGGATTCTCATCCCTTCATCATCAATAGTCATATTTCGTGTAGTTTCCTTAACCCATAGTTTCCTTATATATTTCTTAAAATCTAACTAAATCTGCAATAGCCAGACAAACGTATAGGAGAAAGAAAATTGCACTAATTACCCTGATTTATTTATTCATTAATATAACATAATATTGGTTAATTTGAATTAATTAATAATTTTCTTTAATCATCATCCGTATAACCACTAAAATTTAATCAGAATTTAATCTTGCAACGCACTAAAATTGACGCGCGTTATGCTTCCATTCGATTGTTCTCGCCTTACTACTTGAGTTTAAACTCTTCTTTTTTTTCAAAACACAAACCGTAATGAAACAACGAAATTCTCAAAACCTCATAACAGCTACGTGTATTCTGTTTCCAATCGTCAACATACAACGAATCACTATTCTTGCTTTGCTAAACATTTGATTTGTCTTTGTATGAGTGTTTTGCTTTAAACAATCCTTCCGTTATTGAACTGAACTTCACTGTACTGATATTGCAGAATGTAGTTAATAAATGTCTAAACATCATATCATTGATCGAATCTGTATTTGATTCATTTTGAATTCAATTATACGTGTTATGGATGTGTCGGAAATATCTTGTGTCCAAACCTTACTTTCGTACAATATTATCAAATAGCAAACGGTTTTGTGAACTATAATAAGTTCCCAATAATTTGAAAATCTGATGTAAATTAATTATCTCCCATCTAAACACTATATTCGAGTTATTGCGAGACTAAAAATTTGACTATATAATGAGCACTGTAAAATTATTCATTCTCTTGTGCAACCAACCTCTCATGAATGACAAAATTATGGATAAATTTTGCATTCATGCATTTTTTCCTTATATTTAAGTTAAAATATAAGTAGAGAAATTTTTAATTAGTTTTCCAATTGTTAGTTCCATTAGTTTAATTAGTTCAATTTTTTTAAATGTATTCGCGTCCCACTAGTGTTCAATTTAGTAAAAAAAAATTTATTCGTTTTGTGTTGTTTAAAACAAAAATTAAAACAAAGAAAAAAAATTATTCATGTTTGTGCCTGTGAAAACGAAAAATTTACAAACAAACTAATAATGACCTTGTAGGTCAAACTCTCTCTTAGTTATTTTTGCGGTTCGCATAGAATTCGCTCAGTTCTATTACATTTGTTTTTTTGGTGTTTGGACGGCTGTCAGTCGTGCATGAGATTTTGTTGGAGGAGTGTTTTTCTTTTACTACGTCGGCAGTTCTCAACAATGGAATAAAATTCACCATGAAGATGACGATCGTGAGTGATTGTGATACATATTACTTTTGATGGACGTCTGGTCCTGCATTTCGCGAAATTGTGCCAATTTAGATAAAAATATCACGTCAAACTTTTGGGCTTGGCTGACATTTTGGATAAGCGCGAAAAAGGATTAGTAAAGGTACCAAAAATTTTATAAAACTGTGAGAATTTATTAGGGACCTGCATAATTCGCTTAACGAATTAGCTTTCTGTTCTAAATACCTATTCCGTGTTCCGATAAATTGTGTCATCATTGTTATTAAATTATTGATCTTTAATCGAGTGAATATTTCAAATATATTAAATATAAATATCAAAAAAAATCATTATCTGTAACTATAAATTATACAAATGCACGGGACTGGCATGATCAATTTAAAATAATTATTACCGTGTTAGTTAAATTGTGTCGTCATTGTTCTTAAATTATTGAACTTTAGTCTAGCGAATATTTCTAATATATTAAATATAAATATCAAAAAAAATCATTATCTGTAACTATAAATTATACAAATGTACGGGACTGGCATGATCAATTTAAAATAATTATTACCGTGTTAGTTAAATTGTGTTGTCATTGTTCTTAAATTATTGAACTTTAGTCTAGCGAATATTTCTAATATATTAAATATAAATATCAAAAAAAAAATCATTATCTGTAACTATAAATTATACAAATGCACGGGACTGGCATGATCAATTTAAAATAATTATTACCGTGTTAGTTAAATTGTGTCGTCATTGTTCTTAAATTATTGAACTTTAGTCTAGCGAATATTTCTAATATATTAAATATAAATATCAAAAAAAATCATTATCTGTAACTATAAATTATACAAATGCACGGGACTGGCATGATCAATTTAAAATAATTATTACCGTGTTAGTTAAAATGTGTCGTCATTGTTCTTAAATTATTGAACTTTAGGCTAGTGAATATTTCTAATTTATTAAATATAAATACAAAAAAAAAAACAAAAAAATCATTATCTGTAAATATAAAATATAAGAATGTACGAGACTGGCGTGATGAGTTGTAAATAATTATTACCGTGTTTATATAACTTTTGTCGTTCTTGTTATTAAATGATTAAACTGTAATTTAAAGAATAGTTCAAATATATCTTAAATAAAAATAGTTTATTCAACGAATTGGATTATAATTTTATCACCGCAATTGATTACAAATTGGTTCAACGTTATTGTTTATAAATTTAGTCAACGCTTTTGACTACAAATTTATTCAACTATTTTTACTAAATTTTTGTCAACGCATTTGATTACAACTTGGTTCAACGATAGTGCTTACCAAATTATTCAACGCTTTTGGATGACAAACTGATTCACGATTTTGAATACCAATTTAGTCAACGCTTACGACTACAAATTTACTCAACTATTTTTACTAATTTTATCAACGCATTTGATTACAAATTGGTTCAACGTTATTGTTTATAAATTTGGTCAACGCTTTTGACTACAAATTTATTCAACTATTTGGATTACTAATTTTATCAACGCAATTGATTACAAATTGTTTCAACGTTATTGTTTATAAATTGAGTCAACGCTTTTGACTACAAATTTACTCAACTATTTTTACTAATTTTATCGACGCATTTGATTACAAATTGGTTCAACGTTATTGTTTATAAATTTGGTCAACGCTTTTGACTACAACTTTATTCAACTATTTGGATTACTAATTTTATCAACGCAATTGATTACAAATTGTTTCAACGTTATTGTTTATAAATTGAGTCAACGCTTTTGACTGCAAATTCATTCAACTATTTTTACTACTTCTATCACAAATTGGTTCAACGTTATTGTTTATAAGTTTGGTCAACGCTTTTGACTACAAATTTATTCAACTATTTGGATTACTAATTTTATCAACGCAATTGATTACAAATTGTTTCAACGTTATTGTTTATAAATTGAGTCAACGCTTTTGACTGCAAATTTATTCAACTATTTTTACTACTTCTATCAACGCATTTGATTACAAATTGTTTCAACGTCATTGTTTATAAATTTAGTCAACGCTTTTGACTACAACTTTATTCAACTATTTGGATTACTAATTTTATCACCGCAATTGATTACAAATTGGTTCAACGTTATTGTTTATAAGTTTGGTCAACGCTTTTGACTACAAATTTATTCAACTATTTGGATTACTAATTTTATCAACGCATTTGATTACAAATTATTTCAACGTCATTGTTTATAAATTTAGTCAACGCTTTTGACTACAAATTTATTCAACTATTTGGATTACTAATTTTATCAACGCAATTGATTACAAATTGTTTCAACGTTATTGTTTATAAATTGAGTCAACGCTTTTGACTACAAATTTACTCAACTATTTTTACTAATTTTATCGACGCATTTGATTACAAATTGGTTCAACGTTATTGTTTATAAATTTGGTCAACGCTTTTGACTACAACTTTATTCAACTATTTGGATTGCTAATTTTATCACCGCAATTGATTACGAATTGGTTCAACGTTATTGTTTATAAGTTTGGTCAACGCTTTTGACTACTAGTTTATTCAACTATTTGGATTACTAATTTTATCAACGCAATTGATTACAAATTGTTTCAACGTTATTGTTTATAAATTGAGTCAACGCTTTTGACTGCAAATTCATTCAACTATTTTTACTACTTCTATCACAAATTGGTTCAACGTTATTGTTTATAAGTTTGGTCAACGCTTTTGACTACAAATTTATTCAACTATTTGGATTACTAATTTTATCAACGCAATTGATTACAAATTGTTTCAACGTTATTGTTTATAAATTGAGTCAACGCTTTTGACTGCAAATTTATTCAACTATTTTTACTACTTCTATCAACGCATTTGATTACAAATTGTTTCAACGTCATTGTTTATAAATTGAGTCAACGCTTTTGAAGGACAAACTGACTCACGATTTTAAATACAAGTTTATGCAACGCTGCTGATCACCAATTGATTCATCGTTTCTCCATAACGTTCGCGACATACAAAGTATTTTTTTGCGAGATTTCAAACCTGAACAACGTGCTGATGGAGGGCTGATGGAAGCAGAATAGGAGGACGGGGTTTAATCATGGGGTGAGTGAATTTATTGTATTACTTAGGTCATATGGATAAAGGGGTGTGAATGTGTGTGTGTGTGTGTGCGTATGTGAATGAACGTGGGGGTTGGACGTGTTGATCGTGGGTCTTTCGCAACAGGGGTCGCCAGAGTCTCCGTTTTTTCCACTTGTATTTCTTTCCATTTCTGCAAATTTTCGTGAATAGCGTACATGTCTGTATTTGTGCTGAAGTAGCAGGGTTACTTTATCGTTCCCATGGGCTGAAGCTAGTTTGGGGCTTGAAAATCAATCTCGCTAGGTACGCTTCCTGCTATGTCCTTCTCATTGGTTCGCCAATGAGAAAGCGCTTCATTACAATTTACGGCATGAAACCCTTTTACTTTACTGTTAGTCGATGAATTGCTATTATTATTTGAAGCGTTTGAATAGCCAATGTTGCGGTTGTTGCTGCTTTGGATGATACTTTTTGATGCTATTCTAGATTTGGAGATAGCTTCAAGTGATTGAAATCGTCCCTCTAGAAATTTCAGAAATTCGTCCAATGTTTGAATTTCTCTAGGATTAGCGAGTGTTGTTTCATATAATCTAAGAGTTTCGGAATCCATTTTTTTGGTGATTATTGGAATGATAATTGCATTCCAAGAACTAATATCTGTTCCAAAGTTGTTTATTGCATGTAAACATTCTCTTAATGTATCATGCAGATTTCTGATAGCTGCAGCCGATTCTGTGTTAATAACTGGTAGACATAAAATTGTGTTTACGTATTTTGTTATCAGTAACCTTTTGTTGTTATATCTCGCTACCAGAATTTCCCAAGCTGTGTTGTAGTTTTGCTCAGTTGTTTCCAAATGACTTATAATTTTGGCTGCATCACCACCTATGTAGGATTTCAGTAAAGACATCTTATAAGTTGTAGTCAATTTAGGATTTTCATGAATAAATTTTTTAAACTGATCGTAAAATGATGACCACTTGCTGTATTCTCCATAAAAACGAGGAAAATCGATTTGTGGAAGCTTAATATCGATTTTTGATTCGTTTATTTCTATATTCACCTTATTTCTACTAATGTATTGCTGCAGAAGAGTTAATGTTTCTTCTGCTTCATCAGTAATAGATTCGTAGATAGCTTGTTGGTTTACATATCCTGCATTGTCTTCCTTTTCTAAAGACATAATCATTTCATGGTGAATAAGTTCAAGTTTTTCCATGGTAGATTCGATCTGTTTTTGTTTTATTGATAAAAGTTCTTTTGGTTTTTGTAAATTAATAGCGTCTTGAATTCCTCTTAAATTCCGAATAAGTTGTGTGTTCATTATTTCTCGTTTTCTTGCTAATAATGATTCTGGCACATCTTTTGTTCCTATTAATAAACCACTTGAAAAAGTTGTTGATGCTGGTAGTTTATCTGGAACAGAGTTTTCTGGATTACTAACGGCACCGGCATTCTGCTGATCTTCATCTAGGTTGTTGGTTACTACGACTGTTGGTACTGATTGTTGTTGTTTTAGTTCAGCCATTATGTATTCGTATGATTGGTGAACCTTCAGCCGATGTTCCTTGAAGTAAGGATGCTTCGTATCAACTCCTTTGGTGGTTCTTAGTATTTCGTCCACCCGTTGATACTCCAGATACAGCCTTTGTACTGTAAGTTTTTTTCTCTCGCAATAGTCATATGTTTTTCTTTCTTTCCCATCCTTCTTGTAGTTTGTAACCAGCTGTTTAAGATTTTCAGCTGTCTCTGCTTGTTGGTCGAACAGAGCTTTTGTATCCATTGTTGTTTATGTTTAACTGATCTTAATGACTGTTGTTCTCTCTGGTCACTTTATTTTACTTGAAGACTCGAAGGACCATGTACAATCCTTCAGTAATAACTAACCCGCTTTTCACTGGTGGGTGCTGGACAGTTAGCTTTACTGGAAGATTTGTATGATGAAGAAAAATAACGTTAAAGTTTTAATGTTAAAATAATTCTTATTTATTTATGGTAATTCATTTTCTTTAAATAAGCAATTTTTGCTGCGTTGACAATTATATCAAGTTATTATAAAGAAAATTAATTAAATATAATAATGCAATTTTGCACTATTATGCATTATTATGCATTATTGATTTCCGCTGGGTTGGTTGATATATTTTTATCTGTTGAGGTATCAACACTTATCATCGACTGCTTTTGTTCCCTGCAAAATCATTTAAATTAAATTTTAAATATTAAGATAAACGCAAGAACATACTTTTGGCAATATATTTTTAATGTTCTTGTAAATACCAGAATTTACAAAAACGTGTGCATCGTGAGAACTGCCAGGAAACTTGTAGCTTATATCTAAGAATCTGAAATATACAATTGTTTGTTTTTTTTTAAGCTTATTATTAATAATAAAATAAAGTTTTTCATTACAGTAATTGTGCATTGCATATTGCTTGCATGTTGAAGGAATTCCAATATTTCTTATTAATAAAGTCCCTATATCCAATTTTCGGGGCAACAATAGGTATGTGCCATCAATACATCCTATTATTTGTGGGATTTTGCATATTTTTTCGAAATCCTCGCTATATTTAATTGCTTCATTTTCGCTGGGCATATAAATAAATTTCTTAATGTGTTTAATTAAACTTTCGCAGAACTCCAAAAATTGTAGCAACTACTCTAAACTCGCAATAGCTAGCGAGTTTGTATATTGCTAGCTGTTTTTCTACTGATAAACTTTGAAAATTATCAGTAGCAGTCAGATACGTTTTTGGTTCAAGATCATCATTTACAATAGTACAAATATATAAAAATGTTTCCTTTGTCATGCGAAAGTTCTCTATCCATTGAGAATTTGTGTAATGTAAAAATATATTTTCCCAAGCATTCTTTGTTAGTTTTGGTTTCATGTATATTTTGTCGTAATCTACTTTTATTGTTCACAACATTTTTTCAACCCAGAGCGATGATGATGCATATATTTGCATTTGTGTAGGCCATTCCTTTATGCTGTGCTTTTTAAGTCTGCGTTTCATTTTCACTAATCGCAACTTGCTTTTAATACTATTTTTCATTAATATAGAATTTATTTCTGTCATTTTAAGTAAACAAGTAAGTTTAAGTTAATTCTCTTATAAAAATTAAAATAATTTAGCGACAGCGTCAAAAGCCTTTATGATAAATATAAACGATTGTCAACTAATTTTAAAATTTCTTCAATAGAGGCGCTACAATCGACTTACAACGTTACATGTACAGGTAAACACTCATACTATACATCATTCGTATTTAGAAAACCACTACACTACACTACGCCCACGTGGTGAAGTGGTTCTTTAATGAAAAGAAATAAAGACCGAAGTAATGCTCAATTAAAACAACACCAAAATGCATACAAATAATTAAATTCTGGATTAGATGTAAACACTATATTAGAGAAAGAAAGTTTCTAACCTCACTTAAGTAATGAATGTTAAATTGTTATACAATTCATAAGATTTCATTCCCTGTACTGATCACGCGCATTTATTTGACACCATAAACTCGATGGAAGGCTTAATATTTAGTGATTTAAAACAATTCAAAAATTTTCGTAGCCCCGGAAGCAATTTTTTCGTTTATCTCATAAACCAAAGAACGCGCTTTTAAATGAACTTTGTTTTTGAAAATGTTCAATTAAACAACACCAAAATGCATACAAATAATTAAATTCTGGATTAGTTGTGAAAAATTATATTAGAGAAAGTGAGTTTCTAACCTCACTTAAGTAATGAATGTTAATTGTTATACAATTCATAAGATTTCATTCCCTGGAAAAGCGCGTTCAGTGTTTTTGAATCTGCTGATCACGCGCAATTAAGTGACACCATAAACTCGATGGAAGGCTTAATATTTAGTGATTTAAAACAATTCAAAAATTTTTGTAGCCCCGGACGCAATTTTTCCGTTTATCTCACAGACCAAAGGACGCGCTTTTAAATGAACTTATTTTTTGAAAATGTTCAATTAAACAACACCAAAATGCATACAAATAATTAAATTCTGGATTAGTTGTGAAAAATTATATTAGAGAAAGTGAGTTTCTAACCTCACTTAAGTAATGAATGTTAATTGTTATACAATTCATAAGATTTCATTCCCTGGAAAAGCGCGTTCAGTGTTTTTGAATCTGCTGATCACGCGCAATTAAGTGACACCATAAACTCGATGGAAGGCTTAATATTTAGTGATTTAAAACAATTCAAAAATTTTCGTAGCCCCGGAAGCAATTTTTTCGTTTATCTCATAAACCAAAGAACGCGCTTTTAAATGAACTTTGTTTTTGAAAATGTTCAATTAAACAACACCAAAATGCATACAAATAATTAAATTCTGGATTAGTTGTGAAAAATTATATTAGAGAAAGTGAGTTTCTAACCTCACTTAAGTAATGAATGTTAATTGTTATACAATTCATAAGATTTCATTCCCTGGAAAAGCGCGTTCAGTGTTTTTGAATCTGCTGATCACGCGCAATTAAGTGACACCATAAACTCGATGGAAGGCTTAATATTTAGTGATTTAAAACAATTCAAAAATTTTCGTAGCCCCGGACGCAATTTTTCCGTTTATCTCACAAACCAAAGGACGCGCTTTTAAATGAACTTATTTTTTGAAAATGTTCAATTAAACAACACCAAAATGCATACAAATAATTAAATTTTGGATTAGTTGTGAAAAATTATATTAGAGAAAGTGAGTTTCTAACCTCACTTAAGTAATGAATGTTAATTGTTATACAATTCATAAGATTTCATTCCCTGGAAAAGCGCGTTCAGTGTTTTTGAATCTGCTGATCACGCGCAATTAAGTGACACCATAAACTCAATGGAAGGCTTAATATTTAGTGATTTAAAACAATTCAAAAATTTTCGTAGCCCCGGAAGCAATTTTTTCGTTTATCTCACAAACCAAAGGACGCGCTTTTAAATGAACTTATTTTTTGAAAATGTTCAATCAAACAACACCAAAATGCATACAAATAATTAAATTCTGGATTAGTTGTGAAAAATTATATTAGAGAAAGTGAGTTTCTAACCTCACTTAAAGTAATGAATGTTAATTGTTATACAATTCATAAGATTTCATTCCCTGGAAAAGCGCGTTCAGTGTTTTTGAATCTGCTGACGACGCGCAATTAAGTGACACCATAAACTCGATGGAAGGCTTAATATTTAGTGATATAAAACAATTCAAAATTTTTCGTAGCCCCGGAAGCAACTTTTTCGTTTATTTCACAAACCAAAGGACGCGCTTTTAAATGAACTTATTTTTGGAAAATGTTCAATTAAACAACACCAAAAGGCATACAAATAATTAAATTCTGGATTAGTTGTGAAAAATTATATTAGAGAAAGTGAGTTTCTAACCTCACTTAAGTAATGAATGTTAATTGTTATACAATTCATCAGATTTCATTCCCTGGAAAAGCACGTTCAGTGTTTTTGAATCTGCTGATCACGCGCAATTAAGTGACACCATAAACTCGATGGAAGGCTTAATATTTAGTGATTTAAAACAATTCAAAAATTTTCGTAGCCCCGGAAGCAATTTTTTCGTTTATCTCATAAGAACGCGCTTTTAAATGAACTTTGTTTTTGAAAATGTTCAATTAAACAACACCAAAATGCATACAAATAATTAAATTTTGGATTAGTTGTGAAAAATTATATTAGAGAAAGTGAGTTTCTAGCCTCACTTAAGTAATGAATGTTAATTGTTATACAATTCATAAGATTTCATTCCCTGGAAAAGCGCGTTCAGTGTTTTTGAATCTGCTGATCACGCGCAATTAAGTGACACCATAAACTCGATGGAAGGCTTAATATTTAGTGATTTAAAACAATTCAAAAATTTTCGTAGCCCCGGAAGCAATTTTTTCGTTTATTTCACAAACCAAAGGACGCGCTTTTAAATGAACTTTGTTTTTGAAAATGTTCAATTAAACAACACCAAAATGCATACAAATAATTAAATTCTGGATTAGTTGTGAAAAATTATATTAGAGAAAGTGAGTTTCTAACCTCACTTAAGTAATGAATGTTAATTGTTATACAATTCATAAGATTTCATTCCCTGGAAAAGCGCGTTCAGTGTTTTTGAATCTGCTGATCACGCGCAATTAAGTGACACCATAAACTCGATGGAAGGCTTAATACTTAGTGATTTAAAACAATTCAAAAATTTTCGTAGCCCCGGAAGCAATTTTTTCGTTTATTTCACAAACCAAAGGACGCGCTTTTAAATGAACTTTGTTTTTGAAAATGTTCAATTAAACAACACCAAAATGCATACAAATAATTAAATTCTGGATTAGTTGTGAAAAATTATATTAGAGAAAGTGAGTTTCTAACCTCACTTAAGTAATGAATGTTAATTGTTATACAATTCATAAGATTTCATTCCCTGGAAAAGCGCGTTCAGTATTTTTGAATCTGCTGATCACGCGCAATTAAGTGACACCATAAACTCGATGGAAGGCTTAATACTTAGTGATTTAAAACAATTCAAAAATTTTCGTAGCCCCGGAAGCAATTTTTTCGTTTATCTCATAAACCAAAGAACGCGCTTTTAAATGAACTTTGTTTTTGAAAATGTTCAATTAAACAACACCAAAATGCATACAAATAATTAAATTCTGGATTAGTTGTGAAAAATTATATTAGAGAAAGTGAGTTTCTAACCTCACTTAAGTAATGAATGTTAATTGTTATACAATTCATAAGATTTCATTCCCTGGAAAAGCGCGTTCAGTGTTTTTGAATCTGCTGATCACGCGCAATTAATTGACACCATAAACTCGATGGAAGGCTTAATATTTAGTGATTTAAAACAATTCAAAAATTTTCGTAGCCCCGGACGCAATTTTTCCGTTTATCTCACAAACCAAAGGACGCGCTTTTAAATGAACTTTGTTTTTGAAAATGTTCAATTAAACAACACATAATAACAACAAATGCATACAAAATTATTTGATATTAAAATAATTTTAATCATAACAATAATCTTTGTAAAATTTTCAAAATAATAAAGAAATTACTTCGTATCAACAGATCAAATCTTTTATCTATCAATTGTGACATCTAGCGGCGAGTGTTTGTACTAAGTTTGCATTTGTTCTAAGGAAAATCGATGTACTAATTATATTTCTAACCTCACTTTTTGAAAATGTTTCAAGCTTAAAAAGTAAATAAATATAATTTTTACGAAAGACGCGTTGTATAATTTAGAATCTCCTAATAACGCGCAATCGTTTGACACCTTAAAATCAATTCTAAGGTTGTTATTTAGCGATATATAAGACTTTTTAGTTTGCCGTAGCCCCGAACAGTTTTTTCCATTTTTCTCCTAAACCAAAGGACGCGCTTTTAAAAGGGATATATTTTCTTAAACGCGCAATTACGCGCAATTGATTGATACCAAAATGAATTAAAATCGTGACATTCCGGGGCCAGCTTCTCACAGCTACCAAACAATGTTTACAATATTTTTTTTTTACAGTAGAAAACCGACGAATACGAGAGGAGAAGAAAGAAAAACTTCTTCAAATATGTTTGTATATTACTAAGTTTACACCAGGATCTAATAGGCACATACTATACTTATTAGGTCGACTATGGTCGATGTAAACAGTTATCAAAAAAGTACGTACCAAATATTTGGTAGGATGATTTGCTACGTATCAAATTAGGTACGTAGCAAATAGGTATTATTTTTACGGTGTGAACACTAAAATTAGGTATGACATTTAAAATAAAAATAAATCAACTTATTTTATAAATATATATTTATGTTTGATGTGATTTTTTTGCTGAAATTAAAAGTAAAATAAATTTTAGCATTAATATAATAAATGTTTTCAGTTTTTTATAAAAAATATATATGGAAATTATTTTTTCCTAACCAAAAAATTAACAATGAAAAGGACGTGCTAAAAATTAATATGTCATACCTAATTAATAAGAGTTTACATCACCGTATCAAATTTAAAAAGTATGATGGTGAAAATGGCTAGCAAATTTGATACGTAGCAAATTAGATACTGGTGTAAACTTAGTATATATAACAGTAGTTTCATTTCCTCTATTCTCTTAATTCTTTGATATCCATATACACAAAAATGTTTGAAGTAGTATTTCTCTCAATTCTTCTCTTATTTTCTATCATTCGAAGTTCTTTAACTGTAATATATTTTCTAGCTGTTATAATTTATTTTTCGATTAATATAAGTTTCAAATATAAGTTTTTTAAATATTCTCGCCAAAAAATATAATTTAAAATCAATGTAAACAACAATAAAATGCGGGGTTCTTCGAATTTTTTATTTTCGTTGTTTGTTCTATGTAATGGTGGCTCTTTTTGTTATACATATTAATTTTAGGGGGCAAAAATATACATAAAACATACAATAATAAAAACATTTACGGTGAATCTACTAAAACTCATGTAACACACATGTGTTTTAGTGTGTTAGTAACAATTTATTGGTGTGCAAAAAGTGCTTCAAATTTTATCATCAATTTCACTTCCTCTACTCTCTTAATTCTTTGAAAATAGAGTCAGTTTTAATTTCAAAATGGCGCTACAAGTTCACGATTTTTTCTGTTCTAAAAAATGAAGAAGGCTTGTATATTGGGGGTTTTGCATAGACAAATAATAATATAAGACAAATGAATTAGAACAAAATATTCTGGCAAGATTACTTTATCTTAGGCCCCGGCCAATTTTTTTTTATTTTTTTTTAAGGGCACTTTTATAAGCATATTACAAAAAAAAATTTTTGAAAATCAGTCCCGGGGACCAAGATATAGGCCTTTGAAAAAAAAAACATCGTATAAAAGTACACTTTTTTTTACCGAATGTTGCAATCCAAATGACGTTTAATGTTATTTTTGATATATAATTTTAAAGAATCAACATGAATAACTTAAAAAAAAATAATTATAACCTTAGGGGCCCACGGTATGACCATTTGAGGCAAGATTACTTTAACTTAGGCGCGAGTGGATTTTTTTTTATTATTTTTATCGTAAATTAAGAAAATTTTGTAAAAGGGACAGTTTTGATCGTTTATCTTATAAGTACATAGGAAATGAAGCAAAAATAAGTAAAAAATAAAAAAATTTTGTCAAAACCAGTGCAATTTTGTATGGATTTTGCTTTTTTCAAAGGCCTGTATCTTGGACCCCGGGGCTCGGATACAACTCGTTTTGGTTTTATTCGCTTCAGTGAGTGATTCTCTATCAAATAAAAAAAAAAATTTTTGGGGCCTAAGAAAAAGTAATATCCCCAATATTCTCCCACTTTTTATATTTTGTATCTGGATATTAACAATCCAAAACCCCCGATATAGAAGCCTTCTTCATTTTTTAGCACAGTAAAAATCGTGAACGCCATTCGTTGACATCGTTGTAGCGCCATTTTGAAATTAAAACTCAATATAAAAAAAAATCAAAAAATCGCCATAACGCCCATAATGCCATCTGGAAAAATAAAACTCTATATAAAAAAAATCAAAAATATTTGATCAAAAACACTAATCCAATTTTTTGCATATGGCAATGTTCATTGCAAATGGCGTGAATCAGTAGAGCTATAATTACAAAGGTTTTGAACTATCTAGTGACACCTGTACTCTGTGGCGACATTTCATTTAAACTATATTTGATTTGAAGTTTGGTAAAATTAAGAATTTAATTGCTTTTTCGAACACCACTCAATTATGCAAATAACCGAACGCGCTATTGGATTGTAATGTCACATTTTCCGAACGATATTAGAGAGATTCGAGGAACGGACATTGAATAAATATCTGGAAGAGTAACTAGATTTTTTGAGTGAAGCATCTAATTTGTAGTATTGGTGCGTTTGATGGTGATTGTATTTAATCGTAGGGTGGTACTGTATATAATTTTTATATAGTTATATAAACATAGCTTAGGTGGCAGCATGAATTGTTCTTTGAAATAAGTAGGTTTTATTTAAAATTTTATTTATTTCTCGTTTAAACTAATCGTTATTTTAGTATGTATTTTTACCTGTTTCCTACTTAAATAAAAGATAATGAATAAGTTATAAATTTTGTTGATTTTATTTTAATAATTTTTCTCTCGATATTTTTAAACATTAAATACATAAAAGCAAAATTGTGAGCCATCATCATCAGCAATAATAGCAGTATCACACTAACAACAGTCTAATATCATTACCAGTAATACAAATGAACACATCTTTACGAATACAGATTTGTAAAGCTGTTCTGTAAGCAAATATTTTTATTTAACTACAAAACTTCTATGAACTAACTTCTATTAAAAAAAACTTATCTAAAATCTCTATCGTATTCAATTTTTTTTAACAGTTGCCATTTTTGGAATATAACGAAATTAGCATAGGTTGAAAATACTCCAAAGTACCTTTAAACCCACTTTAAAAGATTGTTCCTAAATAAAAATTTTCCTATTAAAATAGACCATGAGGAATTGCGTGAGGTTGAATAAGTTAGACTTCTTGGAGTGGATATTCACAATAACCTGAAATGGAATAAACATGTGTTCAACCTCGCTAAATCTGCAATGCAAAAATTAGGATTCTTGAGTCGATGTAAAAAGTATTTCAATCCCGAGCAAATTTTGCTAATTTTCAAGTCCTTTATTCGTCCATGTATGGAGTACTGCTGTCATGTTTGGGGAGGTACTTGTCAGTCAACAATAAAATGTCTAGACTCTGTACAGAGGAAAGCAATACGGTTGATTGGTAATACCGAACTAACAGACCAGCTTGATTCACTCCAGCACAGAAGAAATGTGACTGAATTGTCAATCTACTATAAATATAACTTTAGCGAATTCTCTTCTAAGGAAATTCAAAATATCCTTCCATAGTGTGCGCAGTATAATCGACAAACAAGAGCTGCCGAGTTATCCCATCCATTTGTTGTACAAATACCTCGTTGTAGAACTGTGTCCTTTCAGAACGACTATTTTGATAGAGTGGCCAAATTGTGGAACTCAATGCCTCCCTCTGTATTTCCCGATGAATTTTCCCCTCAGGCATTTAAAGAAAATGTCCATAATCATTTAAAACAATTAGTATAGTCCCTATATCCCCATTCCTTCCATTGTCCTCATCTCCTTCCTTTAAAGTTGCCATGGTATCTTCGGATATTCAAAGAGTCTAAATAATGAATATTTCATATTTAGTGTGCTAAACATGTCTAACTAATTAATAAAAAAAAAAAAAAATATTGACGAAATTAGCTTGTACTGTCTATTGGTCTTAAAAGTCGATTTTCATTTATGTTTATAACCATACTTCGACTAATAACCATACTTTGAAAATCCTTATATGTTTGAACAATATATTTCACTATTAAAAATTCTAGATCAAATCCGTTTAAAGTTTAAATCATATTCAAATTCATATTTTTTACACACACTTTTCAACAAACAATGACTTTATACAATCCCTGTGAATGGGCGTGGCTAACAAAATTGTTTTGAGATTTTGGCAACCTTACATTTGAGAAATTAAATAAAAAATTAAATTAGAAAATAATTAATTTTGTGACACAAACTTATTGTAAATATATTAAAAATATACACTAAATTGTTTTTTTAACATTTTTTATCAAAATATCCTTATCTGATATATGTAATTTTAGCAGCAACATGCTTTGAAATGTTGACAATTTTTTTATATGATGCAGTACGCCATTTTTATGAATAAATAACTATATAAACACAATTAATTGTTGTGAAAATTACAAATGTGAAAAATACAAATTAGCGTATAAAATTGAATTACAATTCAATATTTTAAGAACGAAATTGAGAAAAAACACTCTAGTTTGTTTTAAAATACGATGTAAACAAATGAAATGACATTGACAGTTTGGCAACCTAACAAATTTATTTAAAAAAAAATGCTTCACTGATTATTTGTGTACGTACACGTAGCGACACTTCCTTTTATATTTATTCAATGGGTACGAAATATCAACGAAACAAAAGAAAATTCGACACAGTCGTTCTAGATTCTCTTTAGAATCATCATCACTTAAAACTAAAAATAAATTAACACAAAAAGTTTTTATCATTTTATGAAAACAATATTTTTATGAATTATTATTGTTATTCATGTGAAAAAGTTTTAAAGTGATTAATAAAAAATATTATAATTATACAAAGTGTAATCTTGTTATTATTTAATTTGTTTTTAGTTGTAACAAAAGCTGTAGTGGAAACTTATAAAGAGAACGACGCTGTATTTACAGCCATATTGGTAAATACACAACACAATCACCATAAACTGGTTATAAGTTAATCCACGCCACCACTACAAACTGGTGACCCCAACAAAAATTAATGTTTTAATTATATTAATTATATGAAAAACGAACACGAAATTAAAAACCAAAAAAAAAAATTTTTGAGAGAAAATATATATGTGAACTATAATGACTTTATGTTATACAAGCCGTTCCGAAAACATTCTGCGTGAACAAGTAAAATTTTTTTATAACACTACAACAAATTGGTGACGTATTCAAATACAACAGAAATATGCTGTATTTTCTAAAAACATTTTGTTCGTAGTTTTGTACATTTTAATTCTATCGTAGTCTGCAAAAATATGTTTTTTGATATCCAATATAAATTTGTGCTATATTTATTCAACAATCAACAAGTTTTAAAATTTTTTATCAACTATAAACTTTGTTTTGCGGTTACATCAAATTTTTTTTCTCAACAATTTTGTTTATGGACCTGGAAATAATTACACTAAATATTCATCTACAAAGAAGAGGAGTCGTAAAATTTTTGCATTTTAATTAATTTTTTGTTTTGTATAAAATTTATGTTTTTTCAACTTATTAACAGCTGTTCTTTTTCTTTTGCTTTTTAGAAGTTTCGTACTCTACAAAATAGCACTTTATCAGTCGACTGAACGTTTGCAATCGTGACAACAACAAACCAATATTGAGTTATCATGAGTTTATTTAATTTTTTTATATAAATTTTTTTAATAATTCTTGGTTTTTAAACATAAACAATATGTCTAATGAAAATAAAGACGAACTCTCTAGTGAAACCGACAATAAAATTGATAGAGTTTCAGTCAAATCACCAACCTTTTGGGATGAAAGTCCTGCTTTATGGTTTGGGGTGAACTAAGTACAATTTGAAATATCAAAAAAAGTTCAGGATTCAACAAAGTAATTTACAGTTGTTTCTAATCTCGACCAGTCGTCGTTAAAATTGGTCAGTGACATAATTACGGCACCTCATGAAAATGATAAATATAACACTTTGAAAAAAGCTTTGATTGATCGGTTAGCAGAATCGGAAAATTCTAAATTGGATTGGACTTGGATTTAGGCGATAAAAAACCTAGTCATCTTTTAAAAGAAATGATAATTTTGTCAAAAAGGTGCGTTTCTGATGATATACTAAAAAACTTATGGTTCCCACGTCTACCTAGGGAAACACAAGCTATTTTATCAATTAGTGCTGAGCCATTGGACAAATTGGCAATTATGGCCGACAAAATTCCAGAGACTTATATGTCTCAAAATATTTTGACCATTAACAAAGCCTCAACAGAACAAGATTCACTAGCTCAAACTACGAACTGAGAAATGAAATAAAATATCTTAAACGTTCTCGTTTTCGTGAAAGCAGTAAACATCGTTCTACATCAAGATCCAAATCTAGTACTAATAATCCAAAGCCTTTTTGTTGGTATCATTATAATTTCAAAAAAAAGCAAATAAGTGCGTTGAACCTGGCCCTTTTAATGAAACATCTCCGGGAAACTAAAGTGCCATTCGCAAATAGCGAATTGCGATAATGGCCTGTCTAATTGTGGCTTATTTTTGAATGATCGCTCCACAGCTCGACATTATTTGATCGATACAGGAGATGATGTTTCAGTTATTCCGCAAGCTTTTATAGACAAACGTAATCCATCAACTGATTTTTCTTTGTACGCTGCAAATCCAACAAAAATGAAAACTTATGGTAAACGAAAATTGGTATTAGATCTAAGATATATAAATTGGACTTTTATTATTACTGATGTGTCAAAACCAATTATCGGTGCCGACTTATTTAATTATTATGGTTTCTTAGTTGATATTAAACGTGTGGTGTCCAACCCACCTTTTCACTTTACTTAACAAGTATACTTTACGTATCCAGTGTACGTTAAAAATTATTATATTCAATATCTCATTTCACAATTTAAATATCGTCGTTAAAAAATTAATTAATAAACAAATTCTATAAAATTATTTTTCTCATGAAATAAAATAAGAACGCAAGTTCTTATTTTTCATTTTGTATAATGTTTCACAAAAATGCAAAAAGGGCATTTTTGTCACGTACACCATAGTTGTTGAGGTTCGGTTGCAACCAAGCAAGAATCAGTTGTTGTGTGGTAATAGTAGTGAGCATAGCTCCTAATTTTAAAACGGTTGATTAATTTAATTAGAAGTTCAAGTTTTTTCTAATAATCAATGTGATTAACTAATTTAATTGGAAGTTCAGATTTCATAATCAACGTGAATATATATAACGCACGAAATTACAGTTATAAAATTAAATAAAATAATAAATTCAATCTCAATTTTTTTGAATTTAATGTTATACTAATAGTCCAGTAAATAAAGGTCGAAAAAGGTCAAAAGCTCGCAAAAATCCTGTCACGGACGGGACCTGGCGGAAATTGTTGGTCTTACCGAGTACTTTGACGTGAGAAAAATTACCTTTGGGTTCCGACCCTGTGAGCCTGGAAAATGGCCCTCAAAGTGTCATAAGTAGTTATATCTCCGGAAATATGGCAGTTAGGGCATTCCTGTTTAGCCAGAAATGAAGGTGAGTTAATTATCTACAGAAATGGTCCCATTCGTCCTAATGGTCCCATTAAAGTTGCTTCTAACGAGTAGACGCCGGCGTCAGAAAAGATTCTTCAAGTTCATCTTCCTTTTCAAGCACTTTCATAACTTAACGCACTTCAGCTTGCACTCCGTTCATTCGGGCCCTTGAAAATAAACATTGGAATCAAAACGAGTTGGAAAATTTTGCTGGACGCCGGCGTCCACCAAAATTCGTTCAGCTCATCTTCATGTTCAAGCACTTTTATAATTTTTCAAACTTCAACTTGCACTCATTTATGATAAAGTTGTTCCAGCATTGTAATGCTCAACAAATTTACCTCTGGGACAATCAAAGAGATTAACTGTTCCTTACCCTTGCTCCAAAAATTGAAACAGCAACACTAACTTTTAAACAGCACCAAATAATTTCTAAATAGCACCAAAATTCCACTTTTTGTCCCGATTTTTTTTTTATAAATATTGATTTCTAACAAAACAGAAAATTTTCAGCACTCAAATGGTCTACAAAATGTTTTTTTATTCGCCTACATATTAAAGTGTTACTTTATTACTGTGATTTGCGGCTTTAAAGTGTCACTTTTCAACTATTTATTTTGTTGTCATAGCTACGTTCAAAAATGTAAAAAGCATTTGCATTCGTTTAAATTCTATGAAAAATAAAAATTTTTATCAAAGCAACCCTTAAATTCAAAATTTTATTATCCAATTAAAATAGTTGTTATCAATTGTTGTCATAGCTACACAATAATTTGAAAAAAATAATAAATATTTTGTCAAAGGTTACTTGTTCCACATATTTTTATTTTAAAATTTATGAAAATTTATAATTTTAATTTAGAATAAACAAATTTTCTTAAAATATTTTGCTTGCGGCGAATAAAAAATAGTATATGATGCACGGACGTAAGCTATTTTGGACTTAATGTGGGTGCAAATCTCAGCTAGCGCCTCGATTTGCAAACTCCACATCCGTCCAAAATCTTTAGCTTTACGTCCTAGCATCATAATGTACTATTGTTGACGATAAACAATAACAATATAAGTCCACGAGGGACGCGCGAAGCCAGTGTGTGTGTGCCATGTGTGTGCGCCTGCGCAGACCGATATTATACACGAAATATACGCGCCGCCACGTGAAGCAGAAAAAAAGAGGAAATTATCATAAATAATCTCAGAGAAACTTTTTCTATTTTTTTTTTGTGGATTAAAAACAATGACATTATTTATATCAACGGAAAGCTGAGAACCTCAGCTTTACTTTTATATAAGTAACAATACCCAAAACATTCCTCGGACAGAAAAAAAAGTGTCTGAAAAATTTGGCCAGTTTTTTCCCGTGTGGGCGTAAAATCAACTTTTAAAGAGCCCTGGAAATTTCTAAACAATTTGGAAAATACGATCGGAAACTAGACATTCTAAGCTACAAATTGGTGTAACTTATGAGGCACTTCAATAGACAATAAATCTTTTATTAATGATTTTCCGCGGACTTTCCGAAACTCCATGAAAGTCCTCAAAATGGAAATTAATAAATTCCTTTTTGTTTAAAAGTGCGAAAAAGTCACTGTGGCAAACTTTTTGAGATGTTTCAAGACCCCCCCAGGTACAATAATCAAGAAAGAAACATATAAAAACAGAATTTTAAAAAAAAATATGAATAAATTTAAAACAGCGTCAGAAAACCGGATAAAAAGAAACTTTGACCGCCGTTTGCACTCGCTTACAAACGTGATAACAAGAATTTTATCACAGGATGTGACAGGTACGGGTTTTCTCTTTCACATGAATTTTGAATCATCGAAAAATATTGAGTTTTGACCGAGTTATCCGCTAATTTGTCCGCCGCTCCTTAGTAAATACGTGTAAAGTGGCGTTCTGGCTCCATGATGAAGAGAAAAATGCAGGACAAGGTTCGAGTCCGTTATCTCGGAAACTATCGGGTTTACGATAAAAATGAGTAGGACAATTTCTGTAGATAATTAGCTGACCTTCATTTCTGGCTAAACAGGAATACCCTAACTATATTTCCCATATTTCCGGAGATATGGCCCGGAAACTACTTCTGACACTTTGATGGCCATTTTCCAGGCTCACAGGGTCGGAACCCCAAGGTAATTTTGCTCACGTCAAAGTCCTCGGTAAGACCAACAATTTTCGCCAGGTCCCGTCCGCGACAGGATTTTTGCGACCTTTTAACCTTTATTTGCTGGACTATAATTAATGTGAATATAAATATACTCGAATGAAACCTATGAGTTGTGTTTGAATTAAACAAGAAAAATTACAAACAAGCACCCTATGAGCAGCAGTGGATTGAAGATACCAGAAATAAAGGTAACAGTTAATTTTTTTACTAATTGGACGCTTGCTGAAGTGCTTTGGGCACAACAAACGGAAACGTCTTATTGACCCTCTCTCATCAATTTATTCAATCGGTAAAATTTCAAAAGGTCCAACATCTGCTTTGTCAACTGTTTCGGAAGAAAATATTAATAAAGACGTTTTTTTACTTTTAAAAAAATTTAAACAAATTACAATAGAACAGGATTTCAAAGAACCAGTTAAACATAGTGTTTCACATCACATTGTAACTCACGGTCCACCTGTTTCAGCTAAAGCAAGACGTCTTTCACCTGAAAAATTTAAAATAGCAAAAAAACTCTTTGATGATTTAGTAAGGCGAGGTATTTGCAGGCCATCTGATAGTCCATGGTCTAGTCCACTTCATCTGGTCCAAAAAATGGAGAATGGAGAACCTGTGGGGATTATAGGAGCTGAAATGCAAAAACCGTGACTGACAATTATCCAATTCTACACATTCAAGATTTTGCACAAAACTCAAACGGTTGCAAAATTTTTTCATTTATTGATTTAGTAAAAGCATACAATCAAGTACCTATTCATCCGGATGATATTCCAGAAACGGCTACCATTACTCCATTTGGATTATTTAAATTTACGCAAATGATGTTCAGACTCCAAAATGCGGCATAAACTTTTCAAAGGTTTTTGCATGCTGTATTGTTTGGTCTTGAATTTGCGTACACTTATTTGGACGATATTTTTATCAGTTCAAAAGATCATAAAGAACATTTAGAACACTTAAGAATAATTTTTGAACGTTTACAAAAATTTGGATTAGTTATTAACGTTTAAAAATCAGATTTTGCCAAAACCGAGGTAAATTTGTTAGGACACAAAGATGGTTAAACCTACATCTGAAAGAATTTCAGCTATTTCCGAGTTTAAAACTCCAGAAATAGTTAAAGACCTCAGACGATTTTTACGAATGATAAATTTTTATCGACGATTCATTCCTAATGCTGCTGCTCATCAAATGATTTTAAACGATTTTCTTAAGGGTTCTAAGAAATATGACAAAAGGAAAATAAATTGGACAGACGATTCACTTAACGCTTTTAATTTGTGTAAGTGAAGCAACACTTTTAGTCCATTATTCAACAACAACACTTCTTTCAATAATGATTGATGCATCTGCTTCAGCGATTGGAGCAGTTGTACAAAAAAAAATTGGTAAAATTTGGCAACCGCTAGGATTTTGCGTTCGGTTAAATGAAACAAAGATATCGTGCTTATGACCGTGAACTTTTAGCTGCATATTCATCCGTTAAACATTTTAGATATTTACCTTGAAGGCAGACTTTTTACATTATATACTGATCATAAACCACTCACGTTTGCATTTCAACAGCCATTAAATAAAGCGTCACCAAGTCAAATTCGACACCTTGATTTCATTGGACAATTTACAACTGACATAAAACATATTTCTGGAACCAATAATGTCGTTGCCGATACACTTTCCAGGGTCAATGAAATCATGATTCCTGAGACTATCGATTATTGTAAGATTACAGACCTACAAATCAATGATGAAGAATTAAAACAATTGATTGAAAGGAGTGATCGCAAAAATTTGAAAAATTTCCAATTTTCGGTTCCGATAAGGAAATTTTTTGTGAGATTTCAACTGGAACTCAACGTCCTTTCGTCCCAGAAATTTATCGCAAACAAATTTTTAATAGTATTCATAACCTTTCACATCCAAGCATTCGTACAATAGTCAAAATGATAACAAATAAATTTATTTGGACTTCAATAAATCGCGACATTAGACTTTGGTCTAAAAATTGCTAGAATGTCAACCTGCAAAAATTCAACGTCATACAAAAAGTGCAACTGGAAATTTCCAATTGTTTCGCAACGCTTTCATAAAATACATATCGATTTAATAGGACCATTACCAACGTCTAATGGACAACGTTATTGTGTTACATTAATCGATCGTTATTCTCGCTGGCCAAAAGTTATTCCAATTCCTGACATCAAAACTGATACAGTGGCCTTTGCTATTTTCAAAGACTGGATTTGTCGTTATGGGGTACCTGCAATAATTTTTACTGATCAAGGTTCCCAATTCGAATCAGAACTTTTTCAGGAACTGTCAAAACTCATTGGATTTAAACGTAATCGTACTACAGCTTATAATCCTAGAGCAAATGGCTTTATCGAACGATTACACCGTACACTTAAAGCTGCAATAATGTGTCATAAAGATAAAAATTGGACACAAATTTTACCAATTGTTTTACTTGGCCTTAGATCTTCGTTTCGCGAAGATTTTAATACATCATCAGCTGAACTAGTATATTGTGAATCTTTACGACTACCTGGAGGTTTTTTTAACTTTTCAAAAAAATTTCAACCTCAAACAGATTTTTTTTCTAATCTTAAAGCTCATTTCAAACTTATTCAACCTTGCCCACCATCAAGACATATAGAAGATTCAATTTTCATTTCAAAAGAACTGAATACCAGCTCTCACGTTTTAATGAGAACAGACGCTGTTCGAAGGTCCACTTAAAATTCTTGACCGCAATGATAAATTTTTCAAATTACTAATCAAAAATAAAGAAATAAATGTTGGTATCAATAGATTAAAACCATGCTTTCCAGACATCGTTGATTTTGAACAGTCTTTGCAAAATTCGAACCATGGAACTACGTCGTCGTCATTGTCTGAAAATAAGCATGTGAATTCTAAAAGAGTTACATTTAACCCAATTGTTACTGAACATGTACTTCCACCAAAACAACCAATTACTACAAAAACTGGTCGAAGTATAAGATATTTATAATTTGTTTTCTGTTTTCCATCGTTTCACTAGGGGGAGCACTGTGGCGACATTTCATTTACTATATTTGATTTGAAGTTTGGTAAAATTAAGAATTTAATTGCTTTTCCTAACACCACTCAATTATGCAAATAACCGAACGAAAAGTTTTTATCATTTTATGAAAACAATATTTTTATGAATTATTATTGTTATTCATGTGAAAAAGATTTAAAGTGATTAATAAAAAATATTATAATTATACAAAGTGTAATCTTGTTATTATTTAATTTGTTTTTAGTTGTAACAAAAGTTATAGTGGAAAAGTAAAACCTATGTGAAAGGGAAACTTTTTCTAAGTAGTGACTGAAAATGTTTTCAGTCACTAGGACTGAAAGTAAATAAGTTTCGGTGGTCGCCTACAGGTGGTGGTTATTTAAAGGATTGAATATTTGATTGAATATTTGAGATTGAATTTGATTTACTGTTTCTGTCGTTGTTTCAGTTGCTGTGTTTATTTCTGTCAATATCGCAGTATTTTGAAGTGATTGAATATTTTGAATATTTTGATCGAATCGAATCGAAACTAATCATTATATCAATTGTGTGTAATAATTAATTAAACTAATAATGAGTGTTTTTTTTTCTATATCGGAGAAATCGGAGCGATAAAATAAAATTTGTATCAGATATATCGTATAATTTTTTCCTCCGATAATTAACTGTCAGATATAAAGTATATTCTCTGAGTTTTTTCCGCCAAAAAAAACAAAAAAAAATTTATTAAATAAATAAATAAATTTTATTAAAAAATTTATTTTTATTTGTTTTTAAATGAAACTTTACCTACAATTTTTCAAATTTATACTTTAAACGATGATTTCCAGTCGGTAAAAAAAATATCTGTAATATCTGTAAAAGTTTTTAGAGAAAATATATGAACTATTTTCATTATTCATATTGTCAAATTCATCTACTAAAAACTTACAAAACGACATATCTAAATTGACTGTAAAAAATAAACAAAATTGTATTTATATATAGCATTTTTACCAGTGTAAAATAATGTTATTATTGTGTTCGCCTGTTATTATTCCATCTGTAGGCGAACACAATAATAACATTATTTTACACTGGTAAAAATGCTATATATAAATACAATCTTGTTTATTTTTTACACAGCCAAATTTAGATATGTCGTTTTGTAAGTTTTTAGTAGATGAATTTGTAAATATTATCATTTATATTGTAACGATTACAGAAAAATCTAGACGATTACGGTCACTTCCAAGAAAATCAAATCAACAAAATACTACAACAAATTAATGAAATGAATAATGTTGTTGTTGTTGTCCTGTTCTTAGAATTAGGGCCATTGTCAATATAAAATTGAATGATTTTATGAATCAGGTCAGCATAACGTGAAGTAATCGAATATTCTACTGTTTTCTCAAGGTTTCTAAAAAGATACCTCGAAATTTCTAGAGATTAAGCAGAATGTATATAAGGAAATTACCTCTTGCAGTTTTTAATTAGTTTTATTTTAAACCTGCGATAGTGAAGTTAAAATTATGAAAGTGATCTTTAAATTAGTTATTGTGAATAAAGTTATAAGTGTTATTGAGTAGAAATAATTGGTGTATTATTTTGAACGTTGTGTTACTGGAAATTCCTACAATCAACCGTTGGAGTTTCTGAAGCTGTTGAAAGAATATTCTAGTTAGGAATATTGTTTGTTGTATTGTTTCCTGGTGTTGTGGAACAATTAAGGAGTTGAATACTTAATAAAACCTGGTGATGGATTAGTTAGCAAACAACTAATCTGTGATCAAACTCGGAAGATATTAGGAATTACATTTATCGAATTGTGAGTTAGACCAATTCGAAGCAAGGTTGGAAAAACGTAACAATATTTACAAGCGTAGAAAAAATAGCGTTTTCTACGCGTAGTAAAAACGTTTTTGCGTTCCTGAACTTATTCCAAAAGAGTCGTTTTCACCACTTGTATAAAAATCTACTATTTTTGTAACCATATTTTTTTTGGAAATAACTTAAAACAAAACAAATGTTTATATACTTTTCTATTGAAATTTGATTTGATTGAAAACAGGCAAAAACGATTTGAAGTATCGCATATTTTGTTTTGTATATGTTCGTTCTATTTATTTGTTTTATTTATTTGTGATAAATAGAGAAATTGCAATTCCAGATGATTATTGTTTAAATTAATCTAATGAATTAAATTTAAATTATTTAAATTTTTTGCTCTTAATTTATTTTGGAGAGTAATTTAATTATGATAAAGATTTTATTTTTTTATCGAAAAATTACAGAAAATTTATAGTGAGGCGGCACAGTATAGAAATGTATAACAATTATGCGTTTTGTGATACAAGCATAAAATTTTGATCATTGTTGGTACATTATATGAACTTACTTTTAAGATATTGGGGCACTTTATATTCCATCTGTGAGGGTTTGTATGACTGTTTCAATTTAATGCTAACATTTCTTTGCATTACCCATAAACAAATAAAAATTGCTACCGTTTTATTACTAAACTACTCTCTTTTCTTTTTTCAAATGTTTAAGAATTGCTAAGTGATAATTTCATCTGTATCTTGATAAAGAAAAGTTATGCCCGATTTATAGTCGGTAACGTTAACTTAACGTTAACTTAACCGTAACTTAAGACACCTCAAGATTTTGATTTATAATCGGTAAGAAATTACGTATTCATTGACGGTTGATTTGATATTAATTTTGGTTTTGTAATCAATTTTATAAATCAATCAATTCTTTGAAAGTAACAAACTGATTTTAAAATCAAAATTTAAAATAATAAAATTCGAAACAAACATTTGATACAAAATTTAAAAATAAAAAAAATTATTTTCATATTAATTTCATGCTAATATTTGGCTTTAAAGTCGCTCTTTTTATATCCCTTGCATTTTTTAATAAATAAAATTTTATTTTTATGGACACTTGCAACTAAATATGTGTTACTTTTCTTCAGTTTTTATACTAAACGTAAAAAAATCCTTAACAAAATCTTAAAGATAGAATGAAATGAACTTTACGTTAAGTTAACGTTAAGTTTGCGTTAACGACTATAAATGCTTTAGTGCATTTTCATACATTTGTACTTTACGTTAAGTTAAAGTTACCGACTATAAATCGGGCATTAATCATGTCAAAGGAGTTTGTACTCATAGACCCTTTAGCACCTTCAACATCGCAACAACAACCGAGGACGACAAGGCTGAAAAAAAGGTTACTTTCACATTTTTCAGATTTACGATCCTACAATAAGGGTCGAGAAATTTTATTAGCATTTGATGAGGATATTGGTGCTGCCTTAGAAAAGCATATGAAAAGGACAATGACAATGATGGTTATTCTTGCACGAGCAGCACAGATTGTACGTCAAGACATGTTTCAAGATTCATAGCCTTTTGATGGATCATTTCAAGAAACTTGCCGTGAGAACTCTGTTTCCAGATTCGTGAGCGCCTCTGGTGGCGAGCATAATTATTATAATTGTATATATTTTAATTATATCAAAATAAAGCATGTCACTTGCATTTCTGTATTAGAAGAGTGCAGCCGTATTTTATTTAATACTAAGTTTACACCAGGATCTAATAGGTACATACTATACTTATTAGGTCGACTATGGTCGATGTAAACAGTTATCAAAAAAGTACGTACCAAATATTTGGTAGGATGATTTGCTACGTATCAAATTAGGTACGTAGCAAATAGGTATTATTTTTACGGTGTGAACACTAAAATTAGGTATGACATTTAAAATAAAAATAAATCAAATTATTTTATAAATATATATTTATGTTTGATGTGATTTTTTTGTTGAAATTAAAAGTAAAATAAATTTTAGCATTAATATAATAAATGTTTTCAGTTTTTTATAAAAAATGTATATGGAAATTATTTTTTCCTAACCAAAAAATTAACAATGAAAAGGACGCGCTAAAAATTAATATGTCATACCTAATTTTTACAGAGTTTACATCACCGTATCAAATTTAAAAAGTATGATGGTGAAAATGGCTAGCAAATTTGATACGTAGCAAATTAGATACTGGTGTAAACTTAGTATAAATCAAGGAGATTTATCAGCAAATATATCAGTGGTGACGAGGGAAATATAATAAAATAAAAAAATTGATTTGGTTCCACGTGTTAGTGTGAGCATAACAAAAGAAAACATTTAATTGGAAATCCGTTCAGTTTATAAAAATCATTGAACATAACCTAAAAGTTTTGTGAATTAATTCAATTTTTCATCATGGTTTCAAACAAATTTGAGTGTTTTGAATTGAATGACGACTTTCTTATTTATAAGGAAAGATTGGAACTATGGTTTGCTGCCAGTGAAATAAAAGATGAAAATAAAAAGCAAATTCAATTATTAACTTGTTTGTCGGTGTAGAAATTACTCAGAAATATGTGCACGCCAAGCGCTCCATCCACTAAAACATATACAGAATTAATTGCAATGTTAGAAAAACAATTTGTGGAGAAAACAATCAGTTTCAAGGCAGTTTTATGTGGGTTATGAAGGCGAGATGGAGAAGTGGATAAGTCATAATCAATAACAAGGAAGTTAAGCAACACTGGGAAGGGTCCCAACTTAAACGGGTGACCGCTTGGGAACTTCATCAGAAAAAATATGGAAATATGATTGCAGCACATACTTAAATTAATTATATTAAAAATATAATTTATGTTACTATTAATTTATATCAGAAAAATAAATTTTAGAAACACAAATTTAAATTCAAAAATAACCACAAATTCGAAACAAAATTATCCTGCTATGCGCATGTCAAGAAAAAAACAAATTGTTTTATCCACTCTTCTCAACAAGAAAAACAGAGAATAAAAGAAAGGATAGAACAAAAATCACACTTTGTTCTCTTATTATTCATGATTCAAACACTACAAACGAAGTTATATCCGAGGATACATCTTCTATTCGCGTTCATACAATCGGTCCTTAAGTCTATCTTTTATAAACTAGTACTGTGTCTAAATACATTTGTATAAACTAATGAAATAAAAATAATTAACAAAATTTCAAATATGTTTCATTAACAGTTAATTTATGTATTTTCCACCTCCAACATGTATATAAAGTATATTTAGCTTAATCAAGAAAATAACATAGCCGAGTTTAAGGTCATCGAAAATAACATAGTTCTTTTGTATAATTACCGAAAAATGCATGGGAGCAGTTAGCCATCAATTGAAGTATTTAACAGATATACGCACTATATTTCCAGAGGTGGTGGTGAATTCAGCCTATGCATCAGCGATGTCAATATTTTTATGATGATTTTCCATGTGGGTTTTCAAAGAATGTCTTTGAATAAAACCTTTACAACAAATCTTACAAGAATAAGGTTTTTCACCAGTATGTTGTTTCAAGTGAATATGTAAGCCCCATCGTTTTGCAAATTTTTTATCACAGTAACTGCAACTTAATTGTTTAGAATAATCATGAATTTTCATATGTTCCTTATAATTTTTTTTGTTTGAAAACGATTTTTGACAAACGAAACATAAAAATGGTCTTTCTAATTTTACTGTATGGGTAACTTGATGCTTCCTCATATCGCTTGTAGTTAAAAACATTTTTGAACAAGTAGGACACTCAACATGTCGTTCATTCGTATGAGTTAGTTTGTGACGCTAAAATTAAAAAAAGATATAATCACAATATTATATTAATCAAATATTTAAGATAACCAACTTTGCTGGAGGCAGAGTGAATGGTAGTAAAATCACATTTATCACATTTGAAAAAATTTTCCCCCGTATGTTTTCGCATATGTATAAGTAAATTTTGACGAGTTTTGTATTTTAGTCCACAATATTCACAAATTTCTGGGGTTCTTGGAAAACGACGATGCATTTTAAGATGGTAGATGAGAGCGTTGAAAGGTACTTGTTTTTTACAAATCTTGCAGGTTTTTGCTTGTACTGGAATATCTTCTTCGTTATATTCAATTTTATGAACAATATATAAATGTTTTATAAGTTGAGGCAACTGATCAAAAGTCTCCGTACATAAATGGCATTTACGTGTTTTAATTCGAATTCCAGATTTTGTTTCATTTTTGCAACTTAAAAGTTTTCTCTCTTGCAGGTTTTGATTTAATATAGGATTGGGAAAAGAACGTTGGTTTTCTTGAAATATAAGATTTGATACATGTTTGCGAAAACCATTGACTGTTTTAAATAGCTGATCACAAATTTTACATGTTTTTTCTTCTGCTGGAACAAGTTCTTCGTTATAAATAGCTTTATGGCAGCTACGTAAATGTTCCTTTAGAGTAGGTAAAGTGAAGAAGCTCTCAGAACATAAGTAGCATCGACGCCTAGTAATCCGATGGTAGTTTTGGTTTTTTATGTTGTTATTACAATGGCTGCGTTTTAATCTATTCAGGCATATTAGCTTTTCAGGCACTTTTTCTGGTGCAGATAAATCTTCTTGGGTGTGATCGACTAATTCACTTTCATGTAATTCTGCTGGAGGTTTCTCTTCACAATGGCTGGGTTTTAAACTATTCAGGCATATAAGCTTTTCAGGTACTTTTTCTGGTGCAGGTAAATCTTTTTCAATGTGATCGACTAATGCACTTTCATGTAATTCTGCTGGAGGTTTCTCTTCTTCTTTAAAATTAATTATTCCACCGTCGTGTAATACTGGCTGAAGTTTTTCAAACGACTTTTTGATAAAGTATTCGTTCGATTTCCAGCACATAAGTCGAAATTTATAAGCGTCTAATAATTTATTAAAACAAATGATACATATATTGTTCGAAAAGTAGTCCAATTTAGATATCTAGAAGAAAAAAATAATATATAGCTTAAATGCATACAAAATTTTTTTGAAAACAAAAGAATTAACCTCCAATCCAATACAAAGCGATATCATCTTCTTAATTTGAGCATCTAATGATGCAATTACGTAAATTGATTTCAATTCATTAGTTTGTGATAAACACGTTCTACAAAGTTCATTCATTTTCTCAATATTGCTTTTAAAGCGATATTACCGAATTTTTTAATAACTGAAATGAATTATGTACTTTTTAAAATATTTTGACAGATAAATAATAATTACATCGATATCAAATAAAATAGCTTTATCAACCCAGCTGAAAATTCAACATCGATAACATACGTTAGTTGTGCTCTAATTTCGATCGACGGGCGAGACAAATAAAAATATGTATACATTTTGTGTTTGTGGGTGCGTCAAAAATTAAGAGAATAGGGGAAGTGAAATTGACAAAGAATTAAGAGAGTGGAGGAAATGAAACTGTTTTATGTATCTGTTTCTGAAACTGTTTTATGTATCAAAATATATGACAGAAGAGCGTGACAAATGTCCCTCTATATTTATTTATCATAAGTTTTAATTACAGAGGTGTTCAACCTTATTACAATATATAACATCCCCTCTTTTTTATAGATTCTAGTTTAGTTCTAATCATATTACATTTCATTTTTGTTTTCTTTACAGCTAAGTTTAATTTTTAATTCATATATAAGTTTTATGAATTTACAGATTATTAATTGATTATTAGTTATGTTTAAAATACATATCATTCTATTTATTATTTTTTAACTAATTTTAATTGTAATTTATATTTAATTTTTGTTCTTATATTAAATTGAATATCTAATATTTAAAATACATTCCATTTAATTCTATTTGTAACTTATTTCAAATTGTAATTTATATCTAATTTTTGTTTTTATATTAAATTGAATATTAATTATTAAAATACATCTCATTTCATTTAATTCAGTATAATAGTCTTTTAATTTTTCAGGTTGTTTCGTTGTTCTTTTCGGCCTGGAATTCATTTCTTGAGCGTTTGGCGCTTGAGGTTCAACTTCTTCTATGTTAATAATTCCTTGATTATCATTGTAAGTAAGACTTGCTTGATTTGACTCTTCTCTATCTTCATTTGACTCATTGCTATTAGTTGGTTTCATGAATACTCTATTTCTTCTATACTGCCTTCCATCTATGTCTATTATATACGACGAGTCGTTCAAATTCTCTATAACCTTGGCTGGTTGCCATGTCTTCTCTTCTGGAAATTTTTTTACTAGTACTTCATTTCCAACTTTCAATTTCGGTAGATTTTTTGATGCTTTGTCGTAATGAAATTTTATTCTTCTTCTGTTTGCTTCAATCGATTGTTTTACGTCATCCACATCATTTACTTTTGGAATTAATTGGTTTTTTGTGAATGGTAAGTTGCATTTTAAGTTTCTATTAAATAATCTTCTAGCAGAACTAATATTTATTTTATTTGGTGTATTTCTCCAGTGTTGTAGACTTAGGTAAAAGTCTGAATCTGAATCGATGCTTTTGCGAATCAGCATTTTTGCAATTTTGACTGCTGCTTCGGCTTTTCCATTGCCTTGTTGGTGGTATGGACTTGGACTTATATGGTTGAATTCCCATATAATCGCAAATTTCTCGAATTCATGATTGATGAAGTTTTTTGGATTATCCGTTATACATACTTCAGGAGTTCCATATCTACTAAAATTCTTTTTGCAACATTTAATTATTGTTTTGGTTTTCATATCTTTAAGTTCATCAATTTCGAAAAAGTCTGAGTATTGATCTACTGTTATTAAAAATTTTCCTATTTTATTTTTCATTGTTATTTCCATTATGTCTAAATTCACTCTTTGAAATGGGTATTCTGGAATCTTGTGCGTTATCATTTCTTGTTTAGATTGGTTGGATGAAAATTTTTTACATGTATTACAGTTACTTATCATAGTTTTAATATCGTTACTGATATTGTTCCAATACACTGTTTGTTTGCTGAATTTAATTGTATTCTCGATTCCTTGATGACTTGTGTGTAATTTGCTTAGGATTTCTTTTTGAAGTATTTGAGGTACAATTACTTGATTGCCTTTGAAAACGATTCCATTGATTGTTGATAGTTCTTCCCTAAAGCAAAAATATTTAATAAGTATTTGATTTTGTTTACCTCGTTTCTTCGGCCATCCTTCTATTATAAACTTTATTAGTTCTTGAAGTTCTTTATCTGTTTTTGTTGCACTTCTTATTTTATCCATTGTGTTGGTTTTTATTTTACTATCCTATGTAATATCTATATCATTAATACATTTAAAGGTTTTTTCTATCTTGTATATATCGTAATCTTTTAACAAGTCATTGTTGAATATTGGAGCTCTTGATATACAGTCAGCTATAAGCATTTCTTTTCCTTTGGTATACTTTAGAGTAAAGTTGTATCTCTGTAAGTATAACATTATTTTCTGCATTCTCTTTGGAGCTTTCACTATATATTTTTTGAAGATAGTAATTAGTGGTTGATGATCCGTTTGTATGGTTATATCAGATTTCCCACATACATATTGATCAAACCTTTTTAGTGCGAATACTGCTTATGTTTCCTTTTCTAGTGCTGCGTAATTCAATTCTGCACCTTTTAGCACTCTAGAAGCATATGCAATTGGATGGTTATTCTGCATGATTGTACATCCAAGCGCAGTAGCTGATGCGTCTGTTTGAATTGTTAGTGGTTCATTGTGATTGTAGTATTTCAGAACTGGTAAGTTAGTTATGTTATCTTTTAACTTGTTAAAACTTCTTTGATGTTGTTCTGTCCACTCAAATTCATTATCATCTTTTATAATGTTTCTTAAGGATTGGCATTTTTCTGTAAATTTTTTTATAAAATTTCGATAGATATGTACACATCCCAAGAAATCTTAGTAATTCTTCTTTGCTTTTTGGAGCTTCCATATTTTGGATACACGATATTTTGGATGGATCTGGTTTCAATCCCTCACTTGTTATTATGTGTCCAAAGTATTGCACTTCTGTTTGGCATATTTTCGTTTTTTGTAAGTTTATTTTCATATTTACCTTACGTAGTCTTAGAAGTAGGTTTTCTAAATTCGTATCGTGATCAATTTTAGCTTCTTCCATTGTTTTTCCTTTACCATATACTAATATATCGTCTGCGATTACTTCAACTCCTTTAAGACCGTATATTATTTCATGTTGACGCTTTTGGTATATCTCCATGGCTGGACTAATTCCGAATGGTAGCCTTAACCATCTGTATCTTCCGAATGGCGTCCAAAAAGTAGTTGCTTTGCTACTTTTCTCGTTTAACACTAATTGTCAGAATCCACTTTTTGCATCTAGTGTTGAAAACACTTTCGCACTATTTAGTTCTGGTAAAATTTCTTCTACCGTTGGCATTACGTAGTTAACGCTTTTTAATGCTTTGTTTAGTTCGGATGGATCTAGACATATTCGTAGTTTATCTTTTCTTTTAACTATTAGTATATTACTGACCCAAAGTGTGTGGTTATTTTCTTTTATTATTATTTGCTCTTTTTCCATTTCCTCAATTTTTCGTAAAAGATCAGCTCTCAACTTAATTGGAATTCTTCTTGGTTGTTGTATAGTAGGTTGGTGTTCTGGATCGATTTCTAAATTAATTTTACCTTCCAGTTTCCCGATTCCGGTAAATACATCTTTATATTTCCGTATTAATGGATTATTTTCGTTTGAAATTTGGTTGCATATTTTTATTAAATTTAGTTGCATGCTTGTTTCAGATGATATTATCGGTTTTGTTTTAATGTCAACTATAATACATGCGTTCCTTTGGAACGAAATAGCTGCTCAAAGCAGCTTTTGAGTAGATCACCAATGGAACGCCGAAAATTGTAAAAATTTTTAAATATAGTCACACAATTCTATTATTTTCAAAACTTTTTATTTTGGACTGATGTAAAGATCTAAATGTTCCATTTTATTATTAAAAATGCCAAAACAAGTTTATAAACGATCTAAATAAAATCGGAAAATAAACTGTTTATCAACTACACAACTTGTTCGAGGTAGAGTAGATCAAAGCAAATTTGAGTAAGTTTGATTTTCAATGGAACGTGCCTAATGAAATTTACTGATACAACTTTTTTCTTTACCTTACATTTCAATTTTACTTCACCAAGAGGATTTAATTTATTACCACAGAATGATTTTAGTATTACCTTTGTTTTCTTTATTTTGGACTGTACACCTGCAATTTCTTTATATTCTTCTATATTCATTATATTGCATGATGCACCTGTGTCTATTAAACAACGTACTTTCATATATTCATTCGATTTAATAGATGTGAAATATAGGTTTATATTAAGTTCTCCATTTGGGCTTAGTCATATGTCTGATAATTCTGAATCATCGTTTTTTTGATCCATATTATTTTGTATTGTTTTAATATGTTTACTTCTTGTACGACATTTTATTTCTACGTGATTTTTTCTACCACATTTATTACGAATATGATTCCATGCTGGACATTCTTTTATTTTATGGTTTGTCCCGCATCTATTACAATACCTTATAATATCATGCTCTATATTATTTTCGTTTTTATTTTTGTTATAAATTTTCGATCTTGAATGTGATCGAAATCTAACTTCATTTTTGTAATTATTACTTCTATTAAATTTTGTTATTTTATTACTGCATCCGGTTCTTCTAGTTTTTTTAATAGGTTTTCAGTTTGCTCTTTTGATTTACATATTTGTTCCGCTTTTGTTAATGTGATATCTTCCATATCCCATAAACTTGATCGTAGTTCTATGTTTTTTATGGATATTATTAATCTATCTAGCAATAATTCTTCCTCCATTATTCCGAATTGACAGTTTTTAATCAAGGATCGCAATCTGTCGATGTAATCTGTTATATTTTCTTCAGATTTTTGAAAGGTTGTATTAAATACAGCTCTTTCGTATCTTTTATTTATTTTTGGTAATACAATTTCTTCTATGCGTTTCATTAATGTATTACAATCATTAATTACTTCGTCTTTCTTTTTATTTGTGTAATATTTTTTCGCACAATCGTCACCAATGGCACCTAATAGAATACAAATTTTTTCTTCTTCTTCTGCATGTTTTAGTGAACTTGCAGTTAAGTAATTTTCCCATGCATTTTTGAAGAATTCAATATTTTGTTTTATGTCGCCATTTTTGATATCTATGGGTTTGGGTAATGGTATGTGTACTGAAGAATTGTAATGCTTTCTATTTTCTTTTAAATTGTTTCGCATTTCTTGGATCGATGCTAGTAGCGTTTTTACTTGTTTTTCCAATTCGGCTACTTTAGCTTCCATTTTTGAAGTGAAACTTCTTTATCGGCGTATGAGAGAAATTTTAAAGCAGTATAAAATTTAAAGAAAATCGTCACGATTTTCGGTTACGTTGTTTTTTCATAGATTTTAATTTTGTTTTGATATTTTTCCAAGATCCAAGTTTGTATGAATATTTATTTTGAGGAAAAAAACATTTATTTTTGAAATACTTTTTCCTCAATGAAAAAGTTAAAAATTTCTTAACTTTGACCTCATGATTATTAGAGAATTGAGCTACCTACATTTTAAAGCATTGTATTTCTATTAAAAAATAATAACAAAAAGTTGCTCAAATCTCATGAGGAAAAACCTCATACATTGTGCATGCACCGTTATTTATTTAGTATTGTACTAAATGTTATATGAGTTGAATGTGTCAATTGTAGATGGTGGTCATGGTGGTCATTGTAGTCATGGTGGTCATGGTAGTAATAGTGGTCATGGTGGTCTTGCTGGTCATAATGGTAATGGTGTTCAAGGTGGTCACGGTGGTCTTGGTGGTCATGGTGGTCATGGTGATCATGGTGGTCATGGTGGTCATGGTGTTCATTGTGGTCGTGGTGGTCATGGTGGTCATGGTGGTCATAGTGGTCATGGTGGTCATAGTGGTCATGGTGGTTATGGTGGTCATGGTGGTCATGGTGGTTATGGTGGTCACGGTGGTCATGTTGGTCATGGTGGTCAAGGTGGTCATGGTGGTCATAGTGGTTATGGTGGTCATGGTGGTCACGGCGGTCATGGTGGTTATGATATTCACGGTGGTCATGGTGGTCATAGTGGTCATGGTGGTTATGGTGGTCACGGTGGTCATGGTGGTCATGGTGTTCACGGTGGTCTTATATTATTATAATAATATAATCTTATGTTATTTTGTTTTAAAATGTTGCATAAAAGAAAAAATAAATAAATTTTATTTCAATTTTATTTATGTGGTACGCACCAAAATGGCTGCTATATTTTTTTACCAATATTTTATTTTTAATATCACTTTTACTTGATTTTTGGACTTACGGTTTGTTGAAATACTTAACGTATCTTCTATTGTATGTTTTTCTGCGATACACTTATATTTTTCGTTTAATTTTTATATTTATTATATTTATTTTTGAAGACCAATGCCTGACACCATGTTTTATGTATCAAAATATATGACAGAAGAGCGTGACAAATGTCCCTCTATATTTATTTATCATAAGTTTTAATTACAGAGGTGTTCAACCTTATTACAATATATAACAATATCCATCAAAGAATTTATAGCTGTTCTTGTGAAATCTCAAGTGGAGCAGAACAGTGTAGAACAGAGTAGTTAGCAACTGGAGGCTTGCTTGCTGGACACCGAAGCTGAGTTGACTAAGTTGAATTGTTATCCAGAAATAAAAGTCTTGCTTTGAGTTAAACAGTATAGATGAGATTGTAAATAAAATTAATTTGTTCCAAATGTATAATAGATATTGTGATTGGATGATGATTATATTAGAAATATTTTTGAATGTTTTACTGTAAACAACTTCATAAATGTTTATGCATTTTTCATTTTTCAAAAATCAATAATCAAATTATATATACACATAAATTGTTTCTGTAATTCTTTTTATTAACATAATAACACTAATCATAATAATTTATTTGCATAAAAAGTTAGAGCGTCATAGTTATGTAGAGAAAATGTAGATTATTTTTTTTAAAACCAAAACATTTTAATTAGTGAATAAAAATATTTAGAGAACTTTTAATAGTTTGTAGAAAAACTAGAACTTTTATTATTTAAAGAAAAACGAGAAGTTTTAATATTTTCGGAAAAATTAGAATGAATATTTTTTTTTTAATCATCAGCTACATAAAAAACATTGCCAACTCAATTTGAATTTTTTAAAATTTAATTTAAATGTTCGCCTCTACACTCCCCCCCTAGTGCCATCGAAGATGGGACGATATAGAAATTATTGTGCTACAGTACCAAGAAAACGAGTAGGGGTACGAGTGGTTCTACCTGCTCGCGTAAATGTAGATGCAGGATGGAATATCTGAGTTTGAGGAATGAGATTGAATCTAACCTTCTTAGGTGAAACAGTCGCTTAAGCGTCGCGTTTCCTTGCATCTTCAGAAGTAGAAGGGAAAGACGAGGATGTGTCCGGAAGAGTAGAATGGACGTTATCTGTAGAAGATGAAGTTTCGTCTGCGTGACTGAGATCAGTTCTCAAAGTAGATGAGTTTTGAGTTACGTCATCTTCAGATTGTCCCCTAAAGCAAACTTTTAATCTGTCGATGGAAACTCGAATGTGTTGACCTTTACGGTCAATAACGAAATTTTTATCATCGCGCTTAATGACTTGGAAAGGACCTTCGTATGGAGGTTGAAGAGATTTACGTACTAAGTCAGTACGTAAGAAGACATGCGAACAAGACTCGAGACCTTTGTTATCGCCAATGTTACCATCCCTATTCTTGGAGCTGATTTCTTGAACATGTATGGTCTCCCAGCAAGCACACCGCAAAAATTTTAGGTTTATGCTACCAATATGCAAACGTTCTGTTACCATTATTATGCTACCAAATGATGCCCTAACCTACCGGTCTCTATAATATGCAACCGCTGTTGGGCTACTGTTATCCTACTATTATGCTACCATCTTGTTCCACCAGAAAAATGGAAAAAAAATTAATATTTTTGTAGTTATTAATTGGTTTTTTTTGTCAATTCAGGAGGGGTATACACGGGTTAATGATAACAACGGTTAAGAAGGGGGCCTGTAAAAATAAAGTGCTATTATTATTATAATTTTTTTTGGACTTAACCCGGATTCGATCCCCAGACCTTGTCTACAAGGCAGCAACATTAACCATTCGTCTATTTAAATAATTATTTACATCAATTTATTTATGAATATTATGTTGATGCTTAAGATTGAACGGTCGAGGGTTTGATGCCCGGACTGGTCACTATTTATTTTTTATTATATTTTTATTATTTTTATTTTAACTAACATAAAATTGATTTCTTTTTATTCATAAAAATTCTATTTTACAGCATTTCAATTTATCGATACTGTAGTTTTTTTTTAAATTATATAGACAGAATTTATTCCAACAATAATAATAATGTAGCTATAGTAACACAGAAATAACAATTATTTATGTCAAATTCTTTTTGCCTAAACATTGTTCTGACACTTTTTGCTCTCAGATCAATTTTTATTTGACATTACGTGTTTCATTTGGCCAAAAAAAGTGATTTTTTCGCCCTAAAAAGATTTTTTTGAATCTAGAATTTTAGCTAAAGAGCAAAGCTTAAAATTAGTAAACAAACAAAACGTCACGCCATTTACTTATTTTTTTTTTTTAATGTGAAATAGTTATACTGTTAATAAATAAAAGTTTTGTTTAAATCGTGTTTTAAATTAAAAATTAATAACAATAAATGTTTAATTTAAAATTAAATACAATTAATTACAAAACACAACTACAAAACTATTTAGATCTTTTTTTCATGAACTTCGCTCTAGACAAAAGGAATTCAACATTAGAGTTTTCGCAATACAAATAGCTGATCATAACTGCTAAGTTGTTTTCCAGTTAAAATGTATTATTGCAATTGCATTTTAGCCGTAATGTTCAAATAATTATCATTTCGACATATAACTCTGTTGTGCGATCGTTGTTATATCCTGCCGATATGCAATTCATGTGCTACTCTATTCTACGACCGTTGTTGCTCTACCGATATGCAATATGATGTACTTCTCTGCTGTGCAACCGTTGTTAGCATACCGATATGCGACTGTTATTCTACTGTCTTGTGCTGTCAATATTTTTTACCATTATACTACTCTTCTTCTACCGGTTATGCTACTCCAAATATTTTCACACGACCGCCCAACACTATGCTACCATTGTGCGACTACTTCTGCTACCGATATGAAAAAATACTATTGTGCTACTATTATGCTACTAAAAGTGCAAATCACCGATATGTTACTGTTATGCTACTATCCCAAGCAACAAAAAATAACCGAGGTTATCAAATAACTTTTAGTTTTTGTTATAAATCGGTTGGCAATAAGTTATTTTGATACATGTTATAATATGATAACATTTAAACCAAAATATAATAACCAAATTATTATGTGAAACTTTAAAACGTTGGAGATATGTTAATTATGCATTTCGAAATAACGTTGAATTTTAGTTATAAAATCTTGATAGTATTACGATTAAATAAAACCTATAAATTAGATCGTATTTATAAAAACGAAGTAAAGTATAATTTTAAGTTTTCGTTATGTTACTTTATAACATCATATAAACCATCATTTTAAAACGTTGAATTTACCTGATAATAACCGTAGTTTATAAATATCATATTTTAATGTAAAAAAATTAAACAAAGAAAATACGCAACAGAAAATAGAAAATATTGTCATTGTTGTTTTGTATTTTGAATGAATATGTGAATTTAGTGTTTGTGTCAAATCAAATTTAATTGATAATTAAATTAACCAGAACGTTTGGTTCATTTTAATTAATTGTGAAATAGTGCTAAATTTAATATATTCTTATATGTACATAAAATAAAAAAATTTCAAAACAGTTATTGTTTCTCAGTGAATATTGGTGATAAAAAATACTGAGACGAGTAAAATTTTGTATAGTGGAAGACTAGACTTATAGGTATTATTGAATTATCAGGTATTTATTTATTCAATTATCAGGTATTTACAGATTAAACAAAAAGGTTTTTGCACAAAACTTGTTATAGAAAAGATGAATTAACCCTAAACGGAAGTTTCTTGAAAAGTTTATTGTTTTTTGCCCACGTTTGGGTATCACATTTATTTTTGAACGAGTGTAAATTGTAATTGAGAAAATTGTTTAATTCTAGGTAGCATTTTTTGATTTCTGTAAATTAATATCAAATAAAATTAAATAAATTGGTTGCTTCAAAATTTAGGACAAAAATAACAAAAAACTGCTTCGATAAAATTTCTCAAAAAATATTTCTCTAATTTAATTTATGTAAATATGAGCCGTTTCTTTTGAAATTTGGGTAAGGGCAAGATTACTTTATCTTAGGCCCCGGCCAATTTTTTTTTATTTTTTTTAAGGGCACTTTTATAAGCATATTACAAAAAAAAATTTTTGAAAATCAGTCCCGGGGACCAAGATATAGGCCTTTGAAAAAAAAAAATATCGTATAAAAGTACACTTTTTTTTGCCGAATGTTGCAATCCAAATGACGTTTAATGTTATTTTTGATATATAATTTTAAAGAATCAACATGAATAACTTAAAAAAAAATAATTATAACCTTAGGGGCCCACGTTATGACCATTTGAGGCAAGATTACTTTAACTTAGGTGCGAGTGGATTTTTTTTTTATTATTTTTATCGTAAATTAAGAAAATTTTGTAAAAGGGACAGTTTTGATCGTTTATCTTATAAGTACATAGGAAATGAAGCAAAAATAAGTAAAAAAAATAAAAAATTTTTGTCAAAACCAGTGCAATTTTGTATGGATTTTGCTTTTTTCAAAGGGCTGTATCTTGGACCCCGGGGCTCCGATACAACTCGTTTTGGTTTTATTCGCTTCAGTGAGTGATTCTCTATCAAATAAAAAAAAAACTTTTTGGGGCCTAAGAAAAAGTAATATCCCCTGGGTAAGTCCATTTGCGTTTGATTCGTGATATTGAAAGGATTGCGTTAGATTAAATTTAAAAATAGGGGTAACCGATAGCATAGTAGAATAATGTGTTTGGGGTTCTAAGGGTGTCAAACTAATCACTCCTGTTATCATATGTAACATTATTTAAAAAATAATATGTGTTTGATGCCTATTAATGGACTTACGCCACTTTCAAAATCAATGCAATAACATTTTCAATTCTTAAGAAATCTACTTCTACTTTTATTTATTCATTGTTAAATGCTTTTAATATTAAGTTTAATATTGTTTTATTCTACACTCTTCTGAAGTTTTATTATGCGGGAGGGATGGAAAATAACTATGGTGCCCAGGTGGTATATAGTATGTATATTCATTATATTATTGTGTTATAGGTTTGTGAGTTGCCTGGTGGTTTTGTATAGTGATACCAACTTTATATTATTGAATGCTTTCGGTCTTCCTAGTTAAATAGTGGAGTCAAATTAGTAAAAAAAAGTGATATATTTGATGTAAGAGCAAAGTTGAATTTTTTTTTGTTTTACGTTAAGGACATAAAAGTTAGTAGGCATGTAGTTATTTAGCAAATTTGGAGGTCCGGAAGTGCCTCAATAATGGCAAAAACTGGTTTTTTGGTCAAAAAAAAAAAAAGTCACGCGATTCGGGTTTTTGAGGTTAGGTTACACTTTTAAAGTATCTAACCCTCCTAGATGGATTTGAAATTTAATCACAAACATTTTGCATTTTTTGTTTTTCTTTTATGATCATTAGAGCCCGAAATATTTCAAAAATAGTGAAGCGACCTACTCAAAAAACACCAAAAAACCAGTTTTTGCCATTTTTAAGGCACTTCCGGACCTCCAAATTTGCTAAATAATTACATGCCCACTAACTTTTATGTCCTTAACATAAAACAAAAAAAAAATTCAACTTTGCTCTTACATCAATATAAAATGCTAATATGACTCCACTAAAAGTAAATTCAATGTTTTGAATGGTGCATCCTCATTCGTTTTTGCTCTGTAGAATAACTAACGTATATGGATCGCTTCCCAAAAACCGTATCCTACATATTTTAAACCAATGTACGCTTCACTGTCAGTATTTTTTAGCCTTTTAAAAGTATCGTTATCTAGAGTTGAAATGAACTGCTTATTCTTTCGACATTTTTTATGAGGAACAAGCAATACATAGTTTTTTATTCCTTTTTTACATTTTACAACTTCAAAATTTCTGCCATGTCTGTCAGGTAGAAGTAAAAGCCCTGTTGCCCATTTCCGGTACATCGTGAAATAGGAATTGTGAAAAAATTATTGCAAATTTTTCATAACTAGTACTCCGTGTCGCGGGAAGTAACAAATTCATATCAGAAAATTTTTCTTGATTTCATTTCATTGTACTTGTTCCTCAATTCCCAATTCACTGAGAAATGCCGGAATAGGCACTATACTAATAGGCGTACTGAAGCTAAAATTTATGGTCAATGATATCTAAATTATTTTCGTAAGATTGGACAGTTTTCTCAACTCTGGTATTATTTCGCATGGGTATTATAATTTCTGTATGAATAATAAAAATAAACAATAATCCAATAGTTTTTGTCTGAACATGTGTAGGGTACAGATTTTGATTACATACGTCACGTCGGACGTATCTTGAAGGTGAATATTTTCCAACATGCTTAAATTTATAATATTACAAGTAAAGGACAAATTAATCAATCCGAATTTAAGAAAACTGTAGATTGTTTTTCAACTGCTGCTTTAATTATTATAGATGAAGCTGTGATCTCAACAAATTTTATTGCATTTAAAATTATAAAATTTTATTTTCCATATCCATTCAAAACTCTCCCAATGGACTTGCGCCACTTTCAAAATAAATAGTGAATTCTTTGCTACCTATTCGGTACAAGTTCCAACATCGAATTATCGAAATTTGTATTCTTTTGTAAAAAATGCAATACAAAAAATATAAATTTTGATAGTTCGGAGTCGGAACTTGTACCGAACAAGTAGAAAAGAATTCTGTAAAACGAACGAACGAAGAATTCTCTAAAGTGATTTTCATCACTTCATTAACCAGCAAATTTTCGGATTAGAAAATTTTTATGATTTTGAATATATTAGTAACCAATTGCTTCAGAATTAAAAGATCATGTAAAAATGTAGCTGTTAAGACAGCTAATTCGATTTTTTTGGAAAATGGACTTATGCCACTTTCAAAATAAACGGCTCATATTTGTATTTTTCTACATGTAAATAATGTAAAAACTCGTACAAAAAACTTTGTATGAAATTCGGGCATATATTAGCTTTTTTGCTTTCGAGGGTTTGTTGCCCAAGGCTAACGCCTTGTGTAACAATTTCACTCTACACTCCTTTCACAAAAAAGGGGTTAAAAAATAAATAAAATTGTTTTCGTTTATTTTACAGGGCTACAATATGAGGGCTTTGAGAAAATATAATTTTTTATCGAGCAAATTAGGCTATAATATAAAGGGGCTCCAATTCAGTATTCCTTTAAAATGTATTTTGGAATTTTTCACTTCACCGTTTTTTGTATAATTTTGAATAATGGTGTTTTCCTTATGTTTTCTTTCCTCGCTTAACTCCGAACCTAATTGATCCAAAATCTTAAGATGTATTTTGAATGATAGAAAAATTAGTAATTATGTCTAATGAAAAATATAGTGAAGTGTCACATACTCCTAATTATATTTATTGATACTCCTAATTATAGTTTACACCGAGAAGTGGTACAACTGGTCAACATTGGTGTGGTGGAGCGGATGAAAAATGCATTCCATGATTCTGGAAATGTGATTGTGAACGTGATTGTAAAGATGGATCTGATGAGCCGACTACATGCACTGCTCGTCATTGTTGAGCAGGCACATTCCAGTGTGGTAATACAAATTGTACACCATCAGCCACCATTTGTGACGGAACATACAACTGTGGGGATAAAACCGATGAACAAAACTGTGATTTACCTTTTCCAGATTCTAATTTCAAATGCAAATCTAGCGGGAGCTGCATACTTAATAGCTGGAGGTGTGATGACGATGACGTTAGTGATGAAAATCCTGCTGTTAAAATGACGAAAATGAAAATGACGAAAATGACGTTAGTGATGAAAATCCTGCTGTGTATCGTAAGTATCCAATGAATCACAATCTTTTTAATT
>OY856186.1:111917415-112012415 GCA_963693315.1 Diogma glabrata
ACGTCGTGAAATAGGAATTGAGAAATAAATTGTAGCAAGCTTTTCATAACTAGTATTCCGTGCCGCGGGAAATAAGAAATTCGTATTAGAAAATATTTCTTTATTTCATTTATTGCACTTTTTTCTCAATTTCCAATTCCCAGGGAAATGCCGGAATAGACGTACAGATGTAATTTCCCAAGGGCGGTGATAATTCGAAATAATTTTTTGCCAAAAATTTCGAAAGCAAGTATATTGATAATAGCACGAGGCCGTAGGCAGAGGGCTATTATCAATACCACTTGCTGGAGGAATTTTACAAAAAATTATGAGAATTTATCAACGAACGAGGGGAATTCGTTTAAAAAATTTTTGGCTTAGTTTTATTTTATAGTGTTAATGTTAATTTTAATTTCATTTTTTGTAAACCAGGAATACTGATGAGGGTCCCAGTAAGGACCGAAATATCTAGAGGAAAATAAATAAAAAGAAAATATTTGTTGATCTATAGTTTGGAATTTTATTTGTGGTCAACTACTGCCAATGAAATCAAAGACGGTGAGAATAAATCTCAGTGATTAGATCAGTTCTGTTGTACATACGGAAACGTGTAATACAATATGAGTATGGTATAACATGTAAGAAAACGTGTAAAAGATACCAGAATAACTACAATTCCATCTGTAGGGCCATAAACACGAAACAATTCTTGATTAGATGCAGAAAGAACTGCATAACACCAACATTCATCCTGAATAGAACAAGGAATTTAATGGGAAAACAGCCACATCCAAAGCAGTGGAAAAAGAACAATTTCATCAGAAGGACAAACAATAAAATATTAAACTTCGAAATAGCCGAAACTATAAAACGAATTATCCACCTGAATAATAGATCCAAACTAATTCATGCGAAGATGTATAGATTAGCACCGCAGCACGTAATAAACCAATTCATCCACCAGGTCAGGAATCTGATAACAGAAAATCTAAGTAGAACCGGTCTGTTAGAAAGAAAATTCATGAATTTAACTAGAACACAAACTCCTACAATTAGATATAATAAAGAGTGGTTACAAATCATGACTGAGAAGGATATACCGGAGGATGTAAAAATGATTCTTGCACTAGGTCCGAAATTCGCAGTACCGCAACTAAACAAAGAGATTCCGATTAGTAGAATGATCGCAGACATTGAGAACGTTATAGTCTCGATGGAAAAAGAAGATGAACGAAACATGACCAGAGGAAAAGCAGCAATGATTATATCCAATCATATGCATATTTTTTTTATTTTTTAAATAAAATGTGTTGTGTAATAGGGTTTAGAATATGTGTCACAACAACACATAAATACCTTTTAAGACCTAGGTCTAGACCTGGATCCCACAACAACTGGCGTTCTAAGGTGTAGATTAACGCTTTTTTTAAACATCTGCGGGTTGAAGCCACCTGAGACTAAGTGTTCCGGCAAACTATTCCATTTGTACGCAGTTCGGACAAAGAAGTCTCTCTGAGATCTGCCGGTATAACAGCGCGGGATCTTTAGCGTTTCACCGGTTGCGGCAGCCGATTGCCGAGTGGAACGGGGTAAGAATAAGTTTGAGGCATGATGCCGCTGATTTCATCTGAGCACTGCTGATGACGATATTTGTAAAAAAACAACGAGGTCAGCAACAGTGCGACGATGTTGTAGGGAGTCCAGTTTTGATGTCAAAGTTCGATCACCCACAATTCGTATAGCCCGCTTTTGAACAGAGTCCAAGAGGGCCAAAATGGAAACAGAGGCAGCACCCCAAACTTGACAGCAGTACTCCATACAGGGACGAATATAGGACTTATAAACATGGAGCAATTGGTATGGAGTGAAAAATTTTTTGCATCTATTTAGGAGGCCGAGTTTTTTAGACGCGCTTTTTGCCATCGCCATTACATGATCATTCCAGAGTCATTTGAAACTGTGACACCCAATAAACGAATGTTTTTACATTCATCGGTTCATCACACATACTGAATAAAATATCTTTGGGGAACTCGGTCTTTAATCTGGAAACAATCAACAGCTGTGTTTTGGTAGAGTTGAAATTGACAAGGTTTTGGTCACCCCAGTCGGCGACTTTATTCAGGTCTTTGTTCACGTTTATGGCAGCGTCTCTCCGGGCAGGATTAATTCGTTCGTGCATTTTAGCGTGTGAAGGAAGGGGCTCGAACGACTTGTGCAGAGCACTATCATCTGCAAAACTATTTATTGGGTTGCTGGTGATTTTCAACAATTCGTTGATATAAATCAAAAATAGGGTTGGGGACAATACTGAGCCTTGGGGTACACCAGCGTTAATTAGTTTAGACTCAGAAGAAAATCCGTCTAAGGAGACCGAAATGTATCGGTTGGATAGAAAATTTTGAATCAGCCTCACAACATTGGGATGAAAACCGTACGCAACGAGCTTGTTGATTAAGTTGGCATGCCAGACTCGATCGAATGCCTTGGAGATGTCTAAAGCGATAACGTATGTTTCACCACCTTTATGAAGTATGCTGTTCCAACAATGCGCTACATAGTTTAATAGATCGTTGGTTGATCTTTTGTGAATATGAATAGGAAACTAATTATGAATAGGAAACTAAACATACAGCAAAAAATGATTCATGATGCTTATAGAAACACCAAGATGTTCCTAGATAATAACCCTGATATCATTGTAACTGCGGCCGACAAAGGAAATGTCACCATTCTAATGGATCAATCAGTTTATGATAAAAAACTGAATGACTACCTGATTGATGATAAGAAATATAAAAGGCTCACGAAAGAATCTATGTACGAGAGAATTCTATTGGCTGCTGTATATAAGGCAATCAGTAAACGATGGGTAACTATCGGAATGAAAACGAGGGTACCGAAGGCTATGTGTAAATGACAGCAATTATCTTCGGTACCAAAGTAGAATATACAAACAGAAGGATGGTCTGACGATTGGAGGACCGGTTTCGGCAATTCTGGCAGACTTTGTAATCACTGACCTTTTGGACAGTGTTATTGAGAAAGCTGGTTTTGACCCGACACTGATTGTGAAGTATGTAGATGATACACTGGTACTGATGCCGAGAGAAGAGATTGAGAATTTCTTCAACCTACTGAATACCGAAAACGAATCGATCCGCTTTACATACGAAACAGAAGACAACAACTCGTTACCGTATTTAGATATGATGCTACACCGTGAAAGTAACAATAGGATAACAACGAGCTACTACCAGAAACCTAGTTCAAAGAATAGGTTACTTAATTATAGATCTGAACACCCAAGTACACAGAAGACCAGTGTAGTATATGGCACTGTATCACACATGCAGAACATCACCTCAGCCAAATATAGAAGAGAAACTGAAAAAGAAATATATAGGATCCTAACAATGAATGGCTATTTACTTGCTCTCATAAGCAGTATGATCAAGAAATACCACAACACCCAGGTAAGAGAAGTGAATGTTGCTAGTGAACCAAAACCAACAAAATATAAAGGATTGATCTACTCAAGACATCTTTCCGAGAGTTTAGGTAAAGCATTCACGAATAATGATGAAAACTTAAGAATAGGCTATAAAACGCACAAAAATGTGAGCAGAATCATCAAGCAACCAAGTGACACGGAAATGAAAGATCAGCATGGTGTGGTATATACATTTCTTTGTGCAAGCTGTAACAGTGAATACATAGGACAGACAGGTCAGAAACTAGGTGCACGCATCATACAACATCAAAATGATGAGAAAGCAGGTAATAAACGAACAGGCAAAACAGCGGCCCTGCAGCATGTTCTAGATAAAGGTCACAGGTTCCAATACAAAAAAGCCAAGATTCTCATAAAGGAAGCAGACTGGAGGAAGAGACTAACGCTAGAAACCATAAATATTCATGTGAGAAGGAAAACATTCATCAACCTAAGATTTGATTTGGAATCACTGAATCCAGCATATGCACAAATCCTGAAACACGTAGGGAAATAACAAGTGCATATGAACTAAGTTTCATAATCAATAGTATAAAAAAACAACAAAAAATCATGCAGTAACGAAAATTTTTAATTCAAACAAAGGTCAATGACCTGTTTTCATCATACATAACTTTTATATAATTTTTAATTTTTAATTTTCATTAGTATATAAGATTTTTAATTTTATTTTTATTATTTTATTGTTTTATGATGAGGATAAAATTGTATACAAATCGAAAGAATTTGTAAATCAAGTTAGTTCTAAGTTCTGTTCAGTGTTATGTAAGTATATAGTTTGGATTGTATAGTGTTAATGTTAATTTCATTTTTTGTAAACCAGGAATACTGATGAGGGTCCCAGTAAGGACCGAAATATCTAGAGGAAAATAAATAAAAAGAAAATATTTGTTGATCTATAGTTTGGTATTTTATTTGTGGTCAACTACTACCAATGAAATCAAAGACGGTGAGAATAATTATTTACTTTTCGAATATTTCGTCAAAAAGAAAACGATATAAGTTTAATGTCAAATTTGTTAAGAATAATAGATTAGTTTCAATAAATTGTACTAGATTTAGTATTTTAGTGAAATAACTATATTGTAATAACAGAAACATGATTGTCAAAATAAAGTTTGAGAATGTTCTCTTGCGATCCAGAATTCAACTAAAATAGACGTGTTGTGTTTTTGTTCAATTAATAGTCGTTTAATCAATGAGTGAATAATGAAGTAGTTTATTCTCAAGCAAAAGTTAATAAAAAAAACCCTGATGATAAAAAGCGCCCTTCTCATACAATCAACCAAGTTCAACTAAACGAAATAAGAGAATTTAAATTAAAATTTGATTTTTGAACAAAACTTATCAAAGAAATTGTGATTATAATTTGAAAATAATTTTAATGAAATCAAAACAATTTGACCAATTGGAATCATACCAATTGAATAATGATAATTTTTTTAAAGGAAAATTTTCATTAGACAATAGGTTATGTTCATTAGGCTATAGGTTAGAAAACAATACAATAATCCATACTATTATTATCGAAAAAACATACAAATAAAGCTGATATAATTAAATGGAAGAGAATAAAACAATTTATTATATTATATTAGCGATTTACATAAATTAAAATAATCTTTAAAAAAATTGTTTTTAACAAATTTTTATCATCAGTTTTTATAATCGTTTTCTCCACCTATTTGGTGAAGGAAAAAAAACTTATCATTTTCACTGATGATAAAAAGTTTTTATCATTATCATTTGTCATACGGAATCGCAATTCGGGAAAAATATGAGTTATCATTTTGTGCATTTTTTCGTTAGGGAATTAGACCACTGTACAAGTCACGTATAAGCAAAACAACGAAACAGATAACAAATATGATTCACATAAAGTTATTTTGTTTTAAGTAAATATTAAGTTTCATAAAAATTATTAGATTTCATAAATTTGTTTATTTTAAAATCGATCGAATTGTTTTGACTTAACGTGATTAAACTTGATATTTTTGAACACTTGCAAACGATTGATAATAAGTAGTTTTCCAAGAATGAAAAATAATTAAAATAATATAAACACTTCGCAATTCAATGTAAACAAAAGAAATAATTAAGAATGCGAAGTGTTGAGTTAAGTAAAGTAGAAATATATTATTAGATTTAATCCAACTATTAAATAGTGAAGTTTAGAATAATTTTAACTTTTGTAATCAAATAATAATATTTGACTTTTCGTAAAAAGGTTTTAATTTAAATTCTAAATAAAATTAAATTTCACTCTTTATTTTAAAATAAAGTTTTATAAAATTTAAATTGTTGTTTTTTTTATTAAAAACCGCAATTTATAAACATTTTTTACATGATTATGGGCCACGGCCTTTTTGTAAACTTTGTTAATGAATAAATAAATAATTATAACGTCAAAATTACCAAAATCAGACGTGTGTTGAACGTGTTCAACCACAGTCATAAAACCCGGGTGCATTGACGTATATGACTAGGTGATACTGACGTTATGTAGTGGATCTATATCAAACCCACTACATATCCACGACAAACGCCAACCAAACGGACTACAAAGTAGCATCCTATCAAAAATCCAATCAATATTTAAACACAAACAATCCAAACTAATCTAAACAAACGTTAATTAAAACTTACTACAATGTAAGTAACGATTTTCAATTACAATCTTCAAAACCAATCAATATTTAAACCCAAATAATCCAAATTACTCCAGACAAACTTTAATTAAAAACTTACTACAATGTAAGTAACCATATTCAATTAAATCTCTCAAAACCAATCATTGTTCAAATCCAAACAATCCAAGCAGTCTGAACAAACTTTAATTAAAAACTTACTGCAATGTAAGTAACGACATTCGATTACAATCCTCAAAACCAATCAATATTTAAACCCAAACAATCCAAACCAGTCTAAACAAACTTTAATTAAAAACTTACTACAAAGTAACCATATTGAACTAAATCTCTCAAAACTAATTAATATTCAAATCCAAGCAGCCTTAACAAACTTTAATTAGGCCTACTACAATGTAAGCCAGCTGCATTTCACATAATCTAAAATCTAATCAATATTCTATCTAAACAAATAAATCTCAATTTATATAAAATTCCTAAACCAAACAATTTTAATTGAAAATAATTATAACAGAAACATAAAATATAAAAATTTTCCATAGCACACGCTAACTAAAGAATTCCAACAAACCAATCGACTTATATTTCACTTCCTTTCAAATAATTGAAAATCAAAATTAATTCTCACCAAAACTAGTCTATATGACAAAAATTTCCCTATCAATCAAATTAAACAATTTAACATAAATTATCCAAGACATGTTGTAACGGAAATCAAAGAAATCGATATTCAACGAAGTTTTCTATAAAATAGTAGATTCTTGTATGAGCTTAGAATGAAGGCAATTCTTCACGAGGATGAAGTTTCCCGGAACGAGCGTACCCATTAGAGGGAATCATTCGAGTGAAGAATTGCCTTCATCCTAAGCGAATACAAGATACTATTTTATCCACGACTACAAATATTTCAAATAATTTCATTCAAGTTTTCCTGTAAAAGTTTATATCGCAATATTGAAATAAATCTATGAAATTAAAACAAAACAAAACATGTTTGTTTATTTTATATGTATTGTTCTTGTTTTATCTGGTTTATATTACTATACCAACAAAGCAAGTTTTTAGTTTGTTAGGGGAATTTTGAATAAATAAAGTGGAATGAAATAAATAAAAAAGAATTTGATATATAGAAGGGAATGAATACAATTACAATGAAAGATATACGCATGGAAAGTATATATTCTTTAGTAGTCGTGGATAAAATTAATTATAAAATCAACAAAAAAGTGCTGAAACAATGCATTCCTTTTATTACTTAAAATTTTAAAGTTATTTGAATGTTAAAAATTTACTATATATAGTAGAAAATTTCTAACATTCAAGAGTTAGTATACAAAAAATATTCAGTTAGTCACAACGAATGACTAACTTTTAAGCGAACCTTAACGGTCGTAATGGCCGGACTCTAAACCGTCAGAGTCCGGACCAAGAGTGTCTAGTTAAAACCTACACGCCGGTACGTGCTTAAGAGTTAAGCGGCTACGACGTAAAGCCCAACTAGTAATTGTTTATAAGTGTTGTACTAGAATTGCAGCAATTACGAACTTTTTTGAAGTTGGCAAAAACAAGGATAACAACAAACTTGGACCAATAATAGTGGAACTGGACTCATTTCAGCAACAAAGTAGAATAATTCGCAATAAAAGAGAGCTATCGAACAACGTCAACACAAAGAACATATTTATCAACGAACTTTTAACGAACAGCACATACAAACTTTTACTAAGGACCAACAACCTCAAAACTAAATTTGGATACAAATTCATTTACACGTCAGGAGGAAAGATCCTAGTCCGTAAAAACAAAGAAGACAAACTCATATGGATAAAATCGGATAAACAACTAGACGATTTGCTTCACAGTATAATCAATCGTAACTATTAACTTAAGTTTTATTTGATAAATTTTAAATTTTATTCTTGCTTTTATTTATTTTCTTTATCTATTAATTAATTTACCAGTAACATTTTTAGCTGTTTAGTCATTGTCTTTCTTTCTTCATTTTTTCCTATTATCATGGATCAAAAGATCTCAAACAAATTTTTTCCTAATGTGGAGGAGTACTCAATTGATAACACGGTAATATCGCGGTCAAATATCTCTGAATTGAAAATTATGAATCTAAATGCACAAAGTATTTCTTCGATATCAAAATTTAATAAATTCAAGGAATTTATTGCCTTGTTGCCACACAAAACCAGGGATGGTTAAAAAACCGGCTTTTTTCATTTTGACCTCTCCAGCCGGATAAAATCCGGTTTTATCCGGATAATATTAAAAAAAACGGTTAATTTGTTTTTGCATTAAAAAAGATTTTTTTTGTCATATTTGAAAAGCACACAGCGCCATTTGTTCATATAGTTTTTCATCCTCATACTAAATAATAATTTAGAGGGAAAATAAAAATGAAATGTTATTTGTCATTAATTGTCAACATAAAAATAAAGTTTTCTTTGCGTCATGTCAGCAAGTGGTAGAAAAAAAAACAAAATTTGGAGCAAATACACTCCAGTTTTAGTTAAAGAATGTGGAAAACAAATCGAAAAGGCAAAATGTGATAGTTGTTTCCAGTTAGTGAGCTCTAGAGTGGAAAGGTTAAGATCACATTCTGAAAATTGCGTTCCAAAAAAGGACAAGGAAAATGTCTTACAGTACGTTTTACTTTTTGAATATAATAAATAAAAAAATTGGTGGTTTTTATATTTTAATTTTTTTAGAGATACAAACGGAAACGCAGATTCAGTTTCGAATTTAGAAATGGAATCTTTACCATCTGAGCCAAAAAGACAAAAACTTCAGCCAAAAATCAGTAGCTACATTAAAAAAACTGATAAAACTGTAAAACAACAACTAGATCATGAGTTGGCTAAAACATTTTTTGCGTGTAGTATACCATTCGCAGTCGTTGAACATCCACAGTTCATTAAATTGTTTGAGAAGGTTCGCCCAGGATATGTCTTCCCACTCGAAAACGGCTGGGTGATGAGCTCCTCGAAAATGTCCACAAAGAGTGTGTTGACAATGTGACTAGTTTTTTGAAAGACAAAGAAGCTACTTTGGTGCAGGATGGCTGGTCAACATGTCACAATGAGCCAGTCATTGCTACTTGTCTGATTGCGGAGGGAAAAGCAGTTTTTGTGAATACTGAATATGCAGGTGATACCAAAATAACAGCAGAATATTGCCAACAATTGGCGGAACGAAACATTATTGAAGCCAAAAATAAGTTTGATTGCACGGTCAAAAGCTTTTGTTCTGATAATGAAAATAAAATGAAAAAAATGAGGAAGGATTTAGCTGCGAGCGCGAGCCATGAAGAAGAAAATTTTTTTTCCTATGGGTGCGCTTCACATTATTTAAATTTAACCGGCCAAGAAATCACGAAAAATGCAACATCTATTGTGAAGCAAATAGTTGAGGTAATTGAAAGCAATTAAATGAAAAAAGTGTAACTTTGTCCTTTAACATTAATTCCTTCTGATTAGTGATTCTTTTTAAAAAATTTTATAGGTTCAAAAATACTTCAGAAATCATCATTTGCCAAATGCTTGGTTAAAATCATATAAGAATTCGGTAAAACCTGCACTTCCATGTGAAACCCGCTGGAACAGCGAAATTGAATGTGTAAATTCTTATATACGAAATCGTGCAATTTTTACCGAAATAGTGGATGTCCATGAAACTGAAATCGATCAAAACATAATCAAAATTATCAACAATGTATACATATACAAGGAAGCTAAAAATTTGGTAGCCCAGCTAACGCCGATTTCAAAATCGCTCGATTACCTGCAAGGGGATTCATCATTTATATATGATACAGTGCGCTTGTGGCTGGAAATTTTACAAGACGAAAATTTGAAGCATTTTTCCAAAACTTTACAAAAACGGTTCAACGATTCTATTACAGATGAACATATTGTGAGCTATCTATTCCATCCAAAATATAGAGGAGCGAGTTTGCCGGAGGAGTATAAGGAAAGAGCGCGACAATGGCTGAAATGCAAAAATCAAGAGTATTTAAATATTTTAATAGCCTTTGAAACGGAATCGGAGCCTATTCCCAAAAGCTATTTTGATAAAGCGTTCATGGCTTCGGTCAATCCTAGTTCGTATTGGAAGTCGTTAAAACCAAATGTAGGTGATCAGTTTTCAAATATGCTAAGTCATATCATGTACTGTCCATCGAGTTCAGCCTCTATTGAGCGTGTTTTTTCAAATTTTGCTTTTGTGTTAAACAAGCTTCGAAATCGGCTTGGTATAGAGAAGGCTACAAAATTAGTTTTCGTTTTTCGTATATTAAATAAAAAAAGTTTTGACATTGATTGGTGAGATAGGAGATATCCACCAACGAATAGTAGATTTAATATTTTATGAGCTTTAATATTTTATTATTTATTATTTTATTAATTTCTTTTACATGAATATGTAAATAAACTGTGATTTTGTTTATTGGAGCTTCAAGCTCTGCAAGTCTGCAGTGATTTATTTATATTTTATATACTAGGCGTCCTTAGATTGATGTTAGAACGTTATTTTTCATCTTTACAATGAATTTAATATGAAAAATCTTAATATTTATTATATTTTCTTTTGTTTTATAAATTATATTTTAACATTTTGTTTTTGTTTTGAACCTCATAGGATGAGTGCGACTTACATTTAATAAAAACTATTTTTTTAAATAAATATTTATTTAAGTAATTTGTAATTTACATACAAATGTGTACTGCTAGTTTAGCTACTTAAATAATGTCAAAATAGCTTATTATTTGACAATAGATTATAAAATTTTGAATTATCAAAAAATGTTCATTGTTAATTTAACATATGTGAAATAAATAATAAATTTCAATGTTTGATGTAAATTTGTATTTTTTTTTATATCATTTGAACATTTTAAGTTAATTGCTCTAATAAATTAGATCTTTTTCTAGATAATCTACCTTTTTAATTTCATAACCATTTCCATTTCCATTGCTAGTATATTTGTTGAGATCAATTATAAAATGTATCTGTTTGTCATAAGCACTTTCTGAGAAATCACAATAAGAAAAAAAACATTTCTTTCTTCTTTTGGATAATAAAATTGTATGAATAAATTTTATCCGGCTAAAATCCAGGATAAAATAAATTAGCCACCCGGATAAAATCCAGTGGATAAAACCGGCTAGGAGAAATCGCTGCCATCCCTGCACAAAACACATGTTGTCGCCGTTGAGGAAACTTGGATTCGCGATGACATGATCGAATTATACAAGCTGCCTGGCTACAGTGCAGTATTTTCTTGTAGAGATGATGGATATGACGGTGTTGTTGTATTCATTCATGATGACATTGAGTTTAGGACTACTGAAATTGTCAAGGATGGCTTTTTCAATAGTGTTGAAGTTGAACTTCCAAATTTACATATAAATAACAAACCACTCTCCATATATTTCTATTACAGATCTCAAAAATGTACTGTTACGTCCTTCCTTGAGCACCTTGAGATAAATATGGGGCTCGCGAATACGAAAAACCTTTTGATGATGGGGGATTCAAACATAGACTCTCAGAAAATCAGCAGAGAAACAGATGATTTCAAAAACATCTGTGAATCAAATGGGTTTGTAATATGTAATACATATATAACAAGACCTAATTCTAGATCTTTAATCGATCATATCATTTGTAATTTCACGAATCATGTACGGTTGGGAATAACAACAATAGGTGTCGACAAAAACATTAGCGACCATAACCTAATACTTATGAATCTGAATCTGAAAACAAACGATGGGCCCAATTACATCACGCGAAAAATCGTATCAATTAACTATGACCTTGTCAATAAAGAGCTATCTTCTAAACTACATCTGGATGTCATTAATCAACACCAGAATTCCAATGACCTTTGATTTCTTAGTTAGTACAATTAGCAGTAGCGTGGAAAAATTCACTAAAATCAAGGAAATGAAAATTAAAAAGAAACACTTGCTATGTCCATGGATCAATGCCAACATGGTTAAGATGTTAAGACATAAATCTAATCTTAGGAAAAAGTTAAAGAAAAATTCACAGAACATTAACCTGCAGAACAGAGTGAAAATTGTATACGATTTAATCGAGAAATGCTTAAATGAACTAAGGGACCAATATTATACGAACACATTCAGTAAAACGGCAGGCAACCCCAAGGCAACTTGGAGGGAGCTAAATATGATATTAGGCAGACAAAAAAACACGAATATTGATAAGCTAATCGACAGTCAATGTTAGAAATACGGAGAAATGAAACGTGAACGAATGTATAACTATTTATACGTTTGCTCATTGGGTTATTTAGTTTATTTTATCTATTGATTTTGGTTCATTGTTTGATGGGATAACTTCAATATGTCATTCTTAAATCAAACACATTTTGAAAATAATTGGTAAAATACCATGAAAATATATTTGTAAAACTTTGATTAATGTTCGTAAGAAACGATAAAGTAAGTTTATTTATATTATATAATTGAAATAAATTATAATTATTATTGTATTTAGTTTGTAGCATAAAAAACAAAATAACGAGTCAAATAAATTTAAACTCAATTGGTGTTCGTAGAATACATAACCTTCAAAATACATATTACTGTTGATTCAATCGAAAACATATAGTTGGTTACAGCATATTGGTGGTTATTTTTCGTGCTAACAAATCGACTCCCAAAATCATTGGTCGAAGCTTGTGGTGAATTATCCACAATCTACAAATTTATCTTTGAATTCAAAATCTGGGAGTTCAAAGTTCATAATTTCAATGTCAACGTTTCCGGATGATTGGAAATGTAAAGCGTGCAACACAGATAATGATGAACCAACTGTCGAATGCTCGACATGTGAAACTTATTACCACCAAGCATGTGTAAATGTGACGGAAGATAAAGTAAAAGACGTCGATTGGTATTGTCCAGAATGCAAAGCGGAACGCAAGGCGAGGGAAAAATCTAGTCGACGTAGTGTCTCCAAATTGGGAGAAAATTCAATACACGTTCAACAACCAAATGATGCTGTGGTAAATATGTCGACAAAAACATCAAGTATCGACACGGTGGCACGAGCGAATAAAAAATTACAAATTCAAAAGTTGGAAGAGGAATTCGCCTTGAAAATGGAATTGTTGGAAAGACCAACTCAGAACGAAGTAATAGCAGTGTTGAGGGTGACCAACAACAAAGTGAGCACCTTCAAACCGGTAAAGATCTTAATGTTGAATTCCTGCTACACAATGTACCGGTAGTAAAACAAATTCCGAAAGTAGAAAAATGGGTAAGGAATATTCGTCATAAAGAAGTTGTCAATGCTACCTCAAATCGTTTCATTAAACCAATGTTAGAAAAAACCGCACATGAACAGGCAAATACAATCAACGCTAAAGACATAGGAAAAGCAACGGTTGAGCAAATTTCCGCTCGCAATGCAGTTCCACGAAAACTACCGTTTTTTAGTGGAAATCCTAAGGACTGGCCGATGTTTATTTATGCATACTCATCGTCTACTGATGCGTTACAGTTGTGAAATGCAGAAAATTTTCTTCGCTTGCGTGAATTTCTTAAAGGGGAAGCTTATTCATTAGTGGAAGATGATCTACAATTTCCCGAATCCGTTCCAAACGTCATTATGACATTGAGTCAGTTGTACGGTCGGGCTGATAACATCATTGCATCCATATTAGAAAAGATTCGAAAAATGTCGTCACCAACATACAACGACATGAAAACAATTATAATATTTTCGGCGGCAGTTCGAGGTTTGATAACTCGACTCGAGGCTTCAGGTATGAGAGACCACATCAACAACCAAACAATGTATTTTGAAATTTTAAATCGTTTGCCACCCGATATTAAAATCGATTGGTCACGTTACAAACGTCGCCAAAGTGAAGAACCAAATTTAGCAGCCCTTAGTGATTATCTCGGGTATTTGGCCGAAGACGCTAGCCAGGTCATTAACATAAAAGAACCAATCAATCGTGAACGAAATCGAAATAAAGGATTTGTGCACTCAATCAACACTATCGATCAACATGTTCATACCAAGTCTAGATCACCTGATCGAGAAAGGGTTCAAACTCCGTCGTGTTGTGTATGCGGAAGGAATTCATCTCATTCATTGGCCAATTGTGATCGTTTTAAAAATATGTTGGTGAATCGTCGGTGGGACGTTGTAGTGAAACATCGGTTATGTCGGAAATGTCTCAAGCAACACTTCAAATCTGACTGTGCCAAAGATGAGCAGAAAAAATGTGATGTTCCAGATTGTTCAAGTTGGCACCATTCATTGTTGCATAAATTTAAAACGCCCTCCAATGGAGAATCAACAACTTCAGTAAACAATAACCAACCTACAACGAGTCAAAGCGTTTGTTCACATGACATCTCACAAAAGTCGATTATGTTACGAATGTTACCAGTAACATTGTACAATGGTGCGAAGAGTGTCGATGTTTTAGCATTTTTGGATGACGGATCTTCGGTGTCTTTGATAGATGAAGAAGTCGCAAATAAGCTCGAATTATCTGGGGTCAAAGAAGATTTATGTTTAAGATGGACTTCAAATCATTCTCGAATTGAGAAGAACTCTCTGCGAACCAGTGTAACAATTTCTGGTTTAAAGAACTCGAAAAAATATTACATCAATAAAATTTACACAATCAATAATCTTGGTCTTCCGAAACAATCGTGTTCGGCTGACATCCTTTCGCTACGGTACCAGCATTTGCAAAATATACCATTGCATAGCTACGATATAAATAAACCATATATCTTGATTGGGATGGACCAGCCTACATTGGGTGCTACTCTGGAAATTCGAGAGGGTAAGTCAAATGAACCAATTGCCACTAAAACACGAATCGGCTGGGTGGTATGTGGTCCTATGGAAAGTGATCAGAGTAACACTAATAATCAATATAATCATTTTCATTTATGCCAATGTGAGCATGATGACAATTTGCATCAAATGGTAAAGGATACTTTCGCATTGGAAAACATCGAAGCAACCAAGATCAACAGTTTGATGTCCAAGGATGACGAACGAGCTCTTCAACTAATGGAAAATTCGGCGAAAAAGGTTGGTAATCGATACGAAATAGGTTTGTTATTTCGGTATGATAACATCAGTTTACCCGACAGTTACGATATGGCTCTCAAACGTTTAAAGTGTCTGGAACAAAAGATGAGCCGCGACGAAATCTTCGCAGCAAATATTAAAACCCAAATTGCTTATTATGTCGAACAGAATTACGCGAAAAAATTGAACGACAATGAATTAATTCGTACTCAACGAACGTGGTACTTACCAATATTTGCGGTTACCAATGCAAATAAGCCTGGCAAATTTCATCTTGTCTGGGACGCCGCGGCAAAGGCTGGTGGTATATCGCTCAATTCCGTTTTGTTAAAGGGTCCAGCCACATTGTGTTCTTTGCCCACCGTGTTGTACAATTTTCGAGTCGGGAAATTCGCCGTTGCCGGTGACATTCGCGAAATGTACCATCAAGTTTTGATTACTCCAAATGGTCGTGAATGTCAACGTTTTTTATGGAGAGACGGTGATTCAACAAAAAAACCCGACGAATACCAAATGAATGTTATGACATTTGGTGTTGCGTGCTCTCCATCTGCCGCACAATTCATCAAAAATAAAAATGCGCAAAATTTCGAAAATCAAAATCCTAATGCTGTCAAGGCCATAATCGAACGACATTATGTTGACGATTATTTGGATAGTTTCTCGACGGAAGATGAAGCACGATCGGTGGCAAAAGAGGTCAAATGGATACATCAGCAAGCAAACTTTGAAATGCGCAATTGGGTGTCGAATTCAAATATTGTTTTGGACTCACTCGGAGAATCGTCGAAACAATCACATCGAAATTTGAATGTTGATGACAGTCCATATATGGAAAAAATGCTGGGAATGTGGTGGCTACCAAATCTTGACAAATTTACGTACTTTGTGAATTACGATAAATTTCCAAAGGACATTTTTAATGGTAACCGAAAACCAACGAAACGCGAAGTGTTACGAGTTTTGATGTCAGTCTATGATCCACTCGGATTAATTGCCTTTTTCCTCGTATACCCAAAAATGTTACTTCAAGAAGTTTGGAGAAGTCGCATTGAATGGGACGAGCCAATCAATGATGCTCAATCTAGAAAATGGAACACTTGGACTAGCTTACTTGACCAATTGCCAAGCATTCAAATTGATCGATGCTACTCATCCAAATTTTCGGGTGGTCAAGAAGTTTTCACTCAATTACACATATTTTGTGACGCAAGCGAGAGGGCGTTTTCCACTGCTGCGTATTTAAGAGTGAAAGATTCAAACGGGGTGGACGTGGCACGAATTGGTGCAAAATCGAAAGTCGCTCCGATCAATCCCATTAGCATTCCACGTCTTGAGTTGCAAGCGGCCGTTCTCGGAACTCGGTATTCCAAAACAATACACCAAACACATTCAGTTAAAATTGATCGAACATTCTACTGGTCGGATTCTCAAACCGTACTCAAATGGCTTCACGCGGATCCAACGAATTATCGTCAATTTGTATCCTTTCGTGTTGGAGAAATTCTCACCCAAACATCTGTTATGGACTGGAAATGGATTCCTACTAAAGATAATGTGGCGGATAATGCAACCAAATGGGCGCAAACTCCAAAAATGTCATCGAACTCAAGATGGTTTAAAGGACCAGAGTTTCTGTTTAAAAATGAAGTAGAATGGCCAGGTGGTGCGTGGAATGACAAGTTAGAGACCGATGAAGAACGGAAGGTCCATCATGTCATGCAAATTGAGGTGACAATAATTCCAAAGGTGCCGGTTGACATTAATAAATATTCTGACTGGTGGCGCTTGTCCCACGTCAATGCGTGGATTCACCGATATTGCCAAAATCTGCGTGCAAAATCGCAAAATAAGCCTATATTTGGTAGTAAAACCTTGTTGTATCGTGAGATCGTTCAATCGGAAATGTATTTGTTCCGTGTAGCACAATGGGATCACTACAAGTTCTGAAATCATACAGCTCCAAAATGATCCACGTAAACCAATTGATCGAACAAGCAAAATCCGACAACTATCACCTTATTTTGATAAGGAGATGCAGTTACTACGTGTTCGTGGCCGAATTGATGCTATGAGAGGAATCGACGAATTTCAAAAACGTCCAATCATTCTTCCGCGAGAAAATCGAATTACGTTTTTAATTTTAAATGACTTCCATGAGAAGTATCTGCATCAAAACTCTGAGATTGTCGTCAATGAGGTGCGTCAAAAATTCGAGATCCCTCAACTGAGAATAATATTAAACTCAGTGAAATCAAATTGCCAACAGTGCAAAAATGAATTTGCAAAACCGTGTCCCCCAGAAATGGGAGATTTACCAACAGCTCGGTTGTCAACATTCAATCGCCCATTTTCTTATGTGGGGGTGGATTTCTTTGGTCCGATTGAAGTTTTGGTTGGACGTCGTCATGAAAAACGTTATGGAGCTTTATTTACATGTATGACTGTTCGAGCAATCCATATAGAAATCACTCATAGTCTTTCGACAGATTCGTTCATATTGTGTCTACATGGTTTCATGGCGCGAAGTGGTGTTCCTCTCGAAATCCGTTGTGATAATGGTACAAATTTCCATGGTTCCGAACACGAACTACGTAAAGCAATCGCAGAGATTAAAGAAGACAAATTACGTCAACAATTCTTAAATATCAAATGGAAATTCAATCCACCGTTATCACCGTATCATGGTGGTGCTTAGGAGCGACTCGTGCATTCAGTTAAAGTAAATTTAAAGAAAGTGTTACCACAGCGAACACCAAATGATGAGCTGCTTCGTGGGTGTCTAATGGAAGTCGAAATGATTGTGAATTCGAGACCATTAACATACATGCCGGTAAAACCGGAAAATCCAGAGGCTCTTACCCCCAAACATTTCTTATTAGGTTCGTCGTCCGGTGCCAAGCCCGCAGGATTGTTTTCAGATCGCGTTCTTTTACTTCGCGATAACTGGAAAATATCACAAAAAATTGGTGAACTCTTTTGGAAACGTTGGGTGGCTGAATATTCACCGACATTAACACGTCGAACAAAATGGTTTGACAAAGTCAAACCTATCGAGATCGGTGATGTAGTGGTCATCGTTGATGAAAAACTTCCTCGAAACAATTGGCCTTTGGGGAGAATCATTGAAACCAAACCGGGGTAGGATGGACAGGTTCGTCAAGCAACGATAAAAACTAACGACGGTGTTTATGTGCGCCCAGCCACGAAAATTGCGGTACTAGACGTCTTACGGAGAGATGGGTAGGTCGATGCCGACATACCAGGGTGGACTGATGTTAGAAATACGGAGAAATGAAACGTGAACGAATGTATAACTATTTATACGTTTGCTCATTGGGTTATTTAATTTATTTTATCTATTGATTTTGGTTCATTGTTTGATGGGATAACTTCAATATGTCATTCTTAAATCAAACACATTTTGAAAATAATTGGTAAAATACCATGAAAATATATTTGTAAAACTTTGATTAATGTTCGTAAGAAACGATAAAGTAAGTTTATTTATATTATATAATTGAAATAAATTATAATTATTATTGTATTTAGTTTGTAGCATAAAAAACAAAATAACGAGTCAAATAAATTTAAACTCAATTGGTGTTCGTAGAATACATAACCTTCAAAATACATATTACTGTTGATTCAATCGAAAACATATAGTTGGTTACAGCATATTGGTGGTTATTTTGTGTGCTAACAAATCGACTCCCAAAATCATTGGTCGAAGCTTGTGGTGAATTATCCACAGTCAAGGTAATTCATATAATAAAGAAGATGTTATAGCGAACAAACTGAACCACTACGGAAATAGGCGAAACAACTGCTTCCCTGATACCAACCCAACCGGAGGATGAAGCAAATATTTACATCACCATGGAAAGAAATGTAAACGAGATTACAATAAACACAGTGGACTCGAATGAAGTGGGTGAACTAATTGACTCTTTGGATAGCAGTAAAGGAGCTGGCCATGATGGAATCTCAGTTAAGTGTATTAAAGAATGTAAAGAGCACCTTATTCATCCGTTAACTAAACTAATTAACTTATGCTTGGAATCAGGAGTATATCCTAACTCACTTAAAATTCAAAAAATTACCCCAATATTTAAACAAGGCGATAGAACGGAGACGGGGAATTACAGACCCGTTTCCGTGCTACCAATATTCAACAAAGTCATTGAAAAAATATTATTCAAAAGAATTTACAGTTTTTTAGAGGCATCTAACTTTTTCTATAACAAACAATTTGGTTTCAGGCCTCGCACATCCACAACAACTGCAGCTATGGAATTAATCGAGTTTATTACAGAAAACATCGAAAATCGCAAAATTGTAGGTAGTATATTTCTTGATTTGAGCAAGGCCTTTGACACCATTGATCATAGGATTCTCTTAAATAAACTTAATATGGCAGGAATAAGGGGAAATACTTTTAAACTAATGGAAAATTACCTGCAAGATAGGAAGCAGTTTGTATTGATTGGCAGTGCTAGAAGCGAAACAAGGGACATCAAAATAGGAGTACCACAGGGTAGCGTGCTCGGACCATTGTTGTTCCTAATATTCATCAATGATATGGCAAAGCTGCCGCTAATCGGAATGTTGATGCTCTTCGCAGATGACTCATCTCTATTCTACACTAGCGACAATGAGCTTAGTAATGCAACGTCCATTGAACATGATCTTGAAATTATATGCGAATATCTTAGAATGAATAAATTAACGATTAACATAAAAAAAACCAAATTTTTACAGTTCAGATCACCCAACAGGGGGAATGTAAGTGTGACGTCAGTTAAATTCAAAAACGAAACAATCGAAGAAGCAACAAATGTGAAATATCTAGGTCTTATAATAAACAACACGTTAAACTGGAATGAGCATATAGAATATGTCACCAAAAAAATTGCATCAGCTACAGGTATGATTAATAAGCTCAAAAACAAAATTCCAACTAAGGTCCTTAAACTAATAGTCTTTTCACTCGTCCATTCACATATCTCATATATGTTAGAACTATGGGGATGTAACAAGGGTAGTAGTATGAACTCACTACATGTAATGCAGAACAAGGCTACTAAAGGTGTCTTCAAGGTTAGTCCTCGAACTTCCAACTTGACACTTTTCAACTCAATTGCACAGAGTATTCTCCCAATAGCAGCGTTATACCAATACAAGATTGCATTGTGGATGTACAACAACATCTCCGGTACTTTGAGATCCGATCTAGTCTTTCGGCAGCGACAACATCAATATGCAACAAGAACAAGACATTTCCTTTTTATTCCAAATGTTCGCACTAATTATGGGAAGCAAAGGATTGGTTTTATCGGGGCCTCCATATATAACACACTACCGGAAGTAATTAAATGCATTCAGTCACCATACACTTTTAAAAAAAGACTTAAAAGTTGGATTATCACATCTATCGTTCCACTTATATTTCGATAAACATAATAATATAATCCCGTTGTCCGGGGTGAGGAAGGGAACGTAGGGAAGGATGAACTTGCTCTGTCTTAGTAAAAATACAAAAAAAAAAAAAAAAAAAAAAAAAAATAAATAAATACAAAAAAATAAAAAAAAAAAAAAAAAAAAAAAAAAAAACTAAGACAAAGCAACGAATCCAATCTACTAAATCTCCATTCCAAACCAAAACGATCTTGGTCTTCCCCAGAGGAAAAAAATTTGTATAAGTAATGGTAGGAATGAAACAGCAAAATAATGATCACTACAATTGTAAATTTTAATTCGATAACACGCACTAGTCTTCATAAATTTTTAATTTAATTTAATACAATTTAATTTTAAAATAAGTTAACTTTAGTTGATCCTTGAAATGTTAATTAATTTGTTTATACGATGATTGTCTGAAGCCCCTTAAAAGCAAGCCTACATTGGAGCTGATTTAAATAAAAAAAGGAAATTATATATTCCATTGTAAATATAAAAATAAAAAAATGTAAATTTAAAGTTGAACTTAATAAAAATAAAAAATAATAAATAAATTCCGGAAAAACCATTTTCCACAAAAATTTATTAAAAAGTTTAAGTTAATTAAAAATTGAATTAGAAATTAGAGTCAGTTAAAGTGAAAATTAAAGTGTTCCAAAATAATTTATTCAAAGACAACAAAAAATATAGTTAAGGAAATAAAATTCATTTCCATGGAAAAAGTGTTTCGATTATTTTATCTAAAAGACAAATAAAATTCATTTCCATAGAAAAGTGTTCTGATTATTTATAGTTACGAAAATAAAATTCATTTCAATAGAAAAGTGTTTTGAATATTTACCAAAAGGAAAAATAAAATATAGTCTATTTTTTTGATCCACGGGTGTCACAACCCCGCGTACTCCAGTCCCTGCTATTGGCATATGAGTTAACGTGAGATATCACATACCACTGGCAATAGCAGTGAGATATCACTAGCCAATGTGATATTTTAGGGGTGCTGGCGGATGAACTGTATTCAGTCAACGGTAGCACTCTCAATCTTAGCTAATGAATATTCTTTGATGCTGGAACGCTGTTATATGTATTCATATAACTACATATCTGAGCTTTAATCATTGAAAAATATACTGCGTCCCATAATCAGGGATTATGCCATTGGCTGGACTATTGGCAAACCAATTTTAGTTTTGTTCCTGCAAATTTGTAAAACAAATTTGCTTTTTATCTCTTATTTTATTTTTATTTTCCCTATCCTATCACGAAATATTGGCCTATGTCATATTTTATATGTGATAGGATTTATGGTTTAGTTATCCATTACTTAACAAAAAAATATTAAAAAAAACAAAAAAAAACAGGTTTGCGTCCATTAACATCCTTAGAACGCATGTTGTTGTGGAACCTTGGTCTTAAAAGGTTTTTATGTGTTGTTGTGACACATTGTAATGCCTACTACACATCACATTTATAAAAAAAAAAAAAAAAAAAAAAAATAGTCTAAGAAAGTAGTTAATTTATAGAAAAGTTTTCAAACTATTTTTAAAATTCAGTAAATAATTCAATAAATAAAATTCAATAAATTTTATCAGTGAATAATAAACTAGTTAAACTAAAGTATATTGTTTATCTACACATCAAAGAGAACCATCATCTTCAAGCGGGGACGCAAGTAGTGAGTAGCCACCAATTTTATACATTTTCAGGTTTTGCACATACAATTGTTGAACCAACGAGTGAACCGAAGGAAAATAGTGACGTTTCAAGTCACTACAAACATGGAAATAACAACAAATCAGGAGACCAACCGGTCTCCAAAATGTTGTAACGGATTCAGCAAGTCACCTGGGACACTACAACCATCCCAGGCGGACGCCTGAACCCTTACATTATATACACCTTGATTACACCAACCTATGAAAATACACTGTGGTGTGAACGCCGTTATATTACGATGTTAGCACCATAAATTACTACTTAGGAAGTTATATCGTTATCCGAGAATTTTATTTTTCGTCGATTGTATGAACACGGATAGAATTTTTTGTATTTTTGTTTTTATTGCATTTTTTTAACAGTATCTTTATAAGTGGCAATACTTTTTATTTACTTTTCTATTAAATAAATTTAATTATAAATTAAAAACAATTATTTAAAAACTTAAATTAATTCTATTAAAAATATAATTTATGTTACTATCAATTTATATCAAAAAACAAATTTTAGAAACACACAAGTTTAAATTCAAAAATAACCACAAATTCGAAACAAAATTATCCTGCTATGCGCATGTCAAGAAAAAAACAAAATGTTTTATCCACTCTTCTATACAAGAAAAACAGAGAATAAAAGAAAGGATAGAACAAAAATCCTCGGATACATTTTTTGTTCTATCATGATTCATACAATACAAAGTTATATCCGACGATATATCTTCTATTCGCGTTCATACAATCGGTCCTTAAGTCTATCTTTTATAAACTAGTACTTTCTGTCAGTCTAAATACATTTGTATAATCTAACGAAATAAAAATAATTAACAAAACATCAAATATGTTTCATTAACAGTTAATTTATGTATTCCGCCTTCGTTTAATGTCATCGAAAATAACATAGTTCTTTTGTATAATTACCGAAAAATGTATGGGAGCAGTTAGCCATCAATTGAAGTATTTAACAGTTGTACGCTCTATATTTCCAGAGGTGGTGGTGAATTCAGCCTAAGCATCAGCGATGTCAATATTTTTATGATGATTTTCCATGTGGGTTTTCAAAGAATGTCTTTGAATAAAACCTTTACAACAAACCTTACAAGAATAAGGTTTTTCACCAGTATGTTGTTTCAAGTGAATATGTAAGCCCCATCGTTTTGCAAATTTTTTATCACAGTAACTGCAACTTAATTGTTTAGAATAATCATGAATTTTCATATGTGCCTTATGATTTTTTTTGTTTGAAAACGATTTTTGACAAACGAAACATAAAAATGGTCTTTCTAATTTTACCATATGGGTATCTTGATGCTTCCTCATATCGCTTGTAGTTAAAAACATTTTTGAACAAGTAGGACACTCAACATGTCGTTCATTCGTATGAGTTAGTTTGTGACGCTAAAAATAAAAAAGGATATCACAATAATATATTAATCAAATATTTAAGATAACCAACTTTGCCGGATGAAGGGTGAACGGTACTAAAATCACATTTATCACATTTGAAAAATTTTTCCCCCGTATGTTTTCGCATATGTATAGCTAAATTTTGACGGGTTTTGTATTTTAGTCCACAATATTCGCAAATTTCTGGGGTTCTTGGATAACGACGATGCGTTTTAAGGTGGTAGATGAGGGCTTTGAAAGGTACTTGTTTTTTACAAATCTTGCAGGTTTTTGCTTGTACTGGAATATCTTCTTCGTTATATTCAATTTTATGAACAATATATAAATGTTTTATAAGTTGAGGCAACTGAACAAAAGTTTCCGTACATAAATAGCATTTACGTGTTTTAATTCGAATTCCAGATTTTGTTTCATTTTTGCGACTTATAAGTTTTCTCTTTTGCAGGTTTTGATTCAATAAAGAATTGGGAAAAGAACGTTGTTTTTCTAGAAATGTAAGATTTGTTATATGTTTGCGAAGACCGTAGACTGTTTTAAATAGCTGATTACAAATTTTACATGTTTTTTCTTCTGCTGGAACAAGTTCTTCGTTATAAATAGCTTTATGGCAGCTACGAAAATGTTCTTTTAGAGTAGGTAAAGTGAAGAACCTCTCAGAACATAAGTAGCATTGACGTCTAGTAATCCGATGGTAGTTTTGGTCTTTTATTTTATAATTACAATGGCTGCGTTTTAATCTATTCAGGCATATTAGCTTTTCAGGCACTTTTTTTGGTGCAGGTAAATCTTCTTGGGTGTGATCGACTAATTCACTTTCATGTAATTCTGCTGGAGGTTTCTCTTCACAATGGCTGGGTATTAAACTATTCAGGCATTTAAGCTTTTCAGGTACTTTTTCTGGTTTAGGTAAATCTTCTTCGATGTGATCGACTAATTCATTTTCATGTAATTCTGCTGGAGGTTTCTCATCTTCTGTAAGATCAATTATTTCACTGTCGTGTAATACTGGCTGAAGTTTTTCAAACGACTTTTTGATAAGGTATTCGTTCGATTTCCAGCACATAAGCCGAAATTTATAAGCGTCTAATAACTTATTAAAACATACTATACAGATATTGTTCGAAAAGTTGTCCAATTTAGATAGCTAGAAGAAAAAAATAATATATAGCTTAAAAGCACACAAAATTTTTTTGAAAGCAAAAGAATTAACCTCCAATCCTATACAAAGCGATATCATCTTCTTAATTTGACCATCTAATGATGCAATTACGTAAATTGATATCAATTCATTACTTTGTGATAAACACGTTCTACAAAGCTCATTCATTTTCTCAATATTGCTTTTAAAGCGATATTACCGAATTTTTTAATAACTGAAATGAATTATGTACTTTTTAAAATATTTTGACAGCTAAATAATATAATTACATCGATATCAAATAAAATAGCTTTATCAACCCAGCTGAAAATTCAACATCGATAACATGCGTTAGCTATGCTCCAATTTCGACGGGCGAGACAAATAAAAATATGTATACATATTGTGTTTGTGGGTGCGTCAAAAATTAAGAGAATAGGGGAAGTGAAATTGACAAAGAATTGAGAGAGTAGAGGAAATGAAACTATACCCATCAAAGAATTAAGAGAATAGATGCAGTGAAATTTATGTTAAAATTTGAAGTACTTTTTGCACACCAATAAATTGTCACTAACATACATGCGTTTTAGTAGAGGCGCCGTAAATATTTCTAATACTGCATTGAATGATCCAAATTTAAGCGTTTTTTGCCTTCAAAACTAATATAAGAGTAGAAAAAATATTAAAAAAGAGACGCCATTACATAGAAAAACAACATAAAACAATTTGACAGTAAAAAAGCCAAGCATTTAATTATTGTTTACATTGATTTTAGATTATACTTTTTACTCGAAAATATTTAAAAAACTTAAAACTTATAGAACAAGGCCAGACCTTCGTTATTTTATAAAAGCTGAAAGTTTTTCTGCGGCTAGCCCCTCCTCAGGTAGGAACGGTTAGCGACATATGAAGTTTGGATCATGGTGGCTTTGGCAGGGAGCAGGTAACAGAGAGGCCTCCAAAGTTTTGTGAAAGTATGAACGGATATTTTTTTATATATTCTTCGGGATAGTATTAGAAGTCACGTCACCCATTTCCAAACACTTACTATCGTGGTAACCCCCCCCCAGACATCCTTAAACTTTAACAAATTGATAATGACAATTGACAATTGGTTGCGCCTGTTTACAATATTTTTTTTTTACAGTAGAAAACCGACGAATACGAGAGGAGAAGAAAAAAAAACTTCTTCAAATATGTTTGTATCAGTGATGCCAGATTTTCAAAAATGAATTTCCCGTTGACGTATCGAAAATTCCCTATTTTTCCCGTTTTTTTAAGGAAAAATCCCTCAGAAATTCCCATCAAGTTTTCAATAAAAACATACATTTAAATTCAATTATTTATTGAAAAAACTTCAAAAACCACCACAATTATAACAATATTTATCCTTCCGACAACTATAAATATAGGTTTATCTCTGTTTTTTACGACTATATTTGTGTACGTTATTAGTCTTTATATATAGAATGAAACAAACAGCTGTTAATTTTATTCTGTACCGCGAATGTGGCGGAACACAATAAAACAATTTATTGAATTGTATTGAATGCTGAAATAAATTTTATTTTATTTTATAAAAATTTGATAGCATGTTATAAAAAATCAAACATTTTCAACCAAAAAGCAAACATTTTCGCCCTGTAGCCCTATTCCGGTACATCGTGAAATAGGGAAATAAATTGTAGCGATTTTTCATAACTAGTATATGTCCATGTCGCGGAAAATAACAAATTCGTATTAGAAAATATTTCGTTATTTCATTTATTGCATTTTTCCTCAATTCACAATTCCCAGAGAAATGCCAAAATAGACGTACTGATTATATAGAAAACAGTCGATTCAAACTGAAGCGCATGTCCCTCTCTCGAATATTAAAAAAGGCAAAGACTACTATGATTAAATTGAATTAAATTTCCAAATGATTGTTTTTTGGTTTCTCATTAGTATAAAATTTGATGTCTTTCATCAGGTAGGACTTTCATTAGGCTTTTTATAGACTTTTCATTTTCAAAATAGCAAATAATTAAATAGATATCGAAATTGATTCAAATTTATTTAATTCTTTGGAATTAATTATTCAAAAAAATACAATAAAATTCATCGTTTTTCCTTATTCGTTCTACTTGTGTTATCAACAAATTTTAAAATAGTTCAATTTAAATTAATAAATGTTATTCTATCGGAAAGATAAAACGTTGTATTGGGTTCGTTTTTAATGAATTTTATTCTCTCGAAAATTTGTAATGCTCGCTTGTTGTGCTTGAAAAATAAAATATTGCATTAAACACTTACACAATATATTACTATTGTTTCGATTCTCCATACAACTTGTGGAATAAGAAAGAACTGCTATTAAATGGAGCATTACATCTATTAAAATTGAGAAGAAAATATTTTAAAAGAAGTAAATATGTCTTGATTTCATGATCTTCAAAAAATTTTAAAATTGTAACAGCTCTTTTTCGATACGTAAACAACTGCTCAGAAATAAAATAGTGATGCCAAACATCCCAATTGTTTTAATATTTTTAAAAAAGATGGATGCATAGAGAGCGAACTTTTAGTTCCAGGTGATTTCATTTCTCTTTTCGCAGCATGAAAGTATTCCTGAAATTCAGATAACATGGTGGTCCGTTGGGGTTTTCAAAACGTACCTATCTCCCTAAGAAATATTTAAACAGCAGAAGGCTTAAATTCCATCGCGGATTTGACAATACTAAAGCCGATAGATGGCATATGCATTTAAGTAAAATTGTCGGGTGATCAACATCTTTCTGAAGCCTGGTAAAAAATTGGTTGGTGCAACCATTTCAAAATAAGATTTAATTTAAAACGATTCTGTTATTACATGTGAAAAATCCCGCATTTTCCAAGTTTTTTCCCGCTTTCCCGTTTTATATGAAATATCCCGCAAACGGGAAAAAATCCCGCGATCTGGCAACACTGGTTTGTATATATAACAGTAGTTTCATTTCCTCTATTCTCTTAATTCTTTGATATCCATATACACAAAAATGTTTGAAGTAGTATTTCTCTCAATTCTTCTCTTATTTTCTATCATTCGAAGTTCTTTAACTGTAATATATTTTCTAGCTGTTATAATATATTTTTCGATTAATATAAGTTTCAAATATAAGTTTTTTAAATATTTTCGCCAAAAATAATAATTTAAAATCAATGTAAACAACAATAAAATGCGGGGTTCTTCGAATTTTTTATTTTCGTTGTTTGTTCAATGTAATGGTGGCTCTTTTTGTTATACATATTAATTTTAGTGGGCAAAAATATACATAAAACACACAATAATAAAAACATTTACGGTGAATCTACTAAAACTCATGTAACACACATGTGTTTTAGTGTGTTAGTAACAATTTATTGGTGTGCAAAAAGTGCTTCAAATTTTATCATCAATTTCACTTTCTCTATTCTCTTAATTCTTTGAAAATAGAGTCAGTTTTAATTTCAAAATGGCGCTACAAGTTCACGATTTTTTCTGTTCTAAAAAATGAAGAAGGCTTGTATATTGGGGGTTTTGCATAGACAAATAATAATATCCCAGGCAAGAAACTGTAATCGAAATCGTTTTGTAATCGATAGTTTCGAATTGGAGAAAAAGATGCATACCTATTGTATATTATCGTCTCACTCTAATTAAAAAATATGGCGTTTTGACATTTAAAATTACACATTTTTCATTTACGTAGTCGCGCGGCACAAATACTAAATTAAACATTAAGTATAATATAATATATTTCAACAGTAAGTACATTTTTAATGTTATATATATACAATAAGAAAATAAAATACAATAAGATATACAATAAGAATATATGTAATCTGTCTAGAATTATTTTAATTTTATTGTTATCATAACATAACCTATAATTTGAAGTTCTAACTATAGTTCTTTTAATGGTATTTTTTTTCATTTCAGGCTCACATTTTGATTTTTACATCTGTATAATTCTAGCAATTATTTCTTTTAATGCCATTTTTCCTCATTTCAGGTTCACATTATTTCAGGTTCACATATAGTTTTTTTTTAAGTTTTATATTTAGTTGTAATAAAAATATGTAAAATATATTTTTTATATTATAATAAATAAATTTATTAATAAAATTATTACAAATATTTTAATTAAAACACAACCAAAAATACAATACTCTAAACTTTTGATTACATGTCACTAGTAGTTTCGATTTTGTATCGAAACAGGTTTCGATTAAGTTTTGATTACATGTTTCGATTAGGTATCGATTATAGTTTCTATTTGGTATCGATCACATATTCGCTTACTAGGGCGAACACGTTGTTCTAAATGTAATCGATACAGTATCGAAGCTAAATCAAAACATGTTTCGATTATATGATTGCATGTAATTGATACCGCATCGATTGCACATCAATTACGTACTACCTGGGATAAGATAAATGAATTAGAACAAAATATTCTCCCACTTTTTATATTTTGTATCTGGATATTAACAATCCAAAACCCCCGATATAGAAGCCTTTTTCATTTTTTAGCACAGTAAAAATCGTGAACTTGTAGCGCCATTTTGAAATTAAAACTCTATATAAAAAAAAATCAAAAAATCGCCATAACGCCCATAATGCCATCTGGAAAAATAAAACTCTATATAAAAAAAATCAAAAATATTTGATCAAAAACACTAATCCAATTTTTTGCATATGGCAATGTTCATTGCAAATGGCGTGAATCAGTAGAGCTATAATTACAAAGGTTTTGAACTATCTAGTGACACCTGTACTCTGTGGCGACATTTCATTTAAACTATATTTGATTTGAAGTTTGGTAAAATTAAGAATTTAATTGCTTTTTCGAACACCACTCAATTATGCAAATAACCGAACGCGCTATTGGATTGTAATGTCACATTTTCCGAACGATATTAGAGAGATTCGAGGAACGGACATTGAATAAATATCTGGAAGAGTAACTAGATTTTTTGAGTGAAGCATCTAATTTGTAGTATTGGTGCGTTTGATGGTGATTGTATTTAATCGTAGGGTGGTACTGTGTATAATTTTTATATAGTTATATAAACATAGCTTAGGTGGCAGCATGAATTGTTCTTTGAAATAAGTAGGTTTTATTTAAAATTTTATTTATTTCTCGTTTAAACTAATCGTTATTTTAGTATGTATTTTTACCTGTTTCCTACTTAAATAAAAGATAATGAATAAGTTATAAATTTTGTTGATTTTATTTTAATAATTTTTCTCTCGATATTTTTAAACATTAAATACATAAAAGCAAAATTGTGAGCCATCATCTTCAGCAATAATAGCAGTATCACACTAACAACAGTCTAATATCATTACCAGTAATACAAATGAACACATCTTTACGAATACAGATTAGTAAAGCTGTTCTGTAAGAAAATATTTTTATTTAACTACAAAACTTCTATGAACTAACTTCTATTAAAAAAAACTTATCTAAAATCTCTATCGTATTCAGTTTTTTTAGGGTTCCGTTTTTTATACGGAACACTATTGGTGAGAGTACAACGTGTTTTTCACATTATTTCGATTATCTCGTGAACCATTAATCCGATGTACTTAAAATTTGAGGTGCTTATAAAACTAACCTATCCACACAAGATGGCGGGTTAAAAAATAAATAAAGTTGTGTTCGTTTGTTTTAAGGAGGTACGATGTAAAGCCTTTGAAAACATACATTTTTTTAGCGAGACCAGTAGGGTATCATATAAAAGGGCTTCATTTCAGCATTTTTTAAACATATATTTTGGAATTTTACACCTCACCATTTTTTGTATAATTTTGAAAAATGACGTTTTCGGGATGTTTTATTGCCCCGATTAACTCCGACCCTACTTCATCGAAAATCTTGAAATATATTTGGAATGATAGAAAATTGAGGAGGTTTTTAATGAAAAATATAGAAAAGTGGCAGACACTCATAACTATATTTATTAAAGGGATGGGAATGTTAAGGGGCAAAAACATCATTTAAAACCAGGTCATGTGGAGAGTCATTTGAAAGAGCACTTGATTTTAGAAATATTGCCATTTTTTTTAGAATTTTGCAATGCATGGTTTTTGAATTATTATCAATAAAGTGACACAAAAAGTTGGTCCCCCCCCTTGCATTTCGAGCCTAATTAACAGAAAAATTTGAAAAAATTCACAGAGACAGGAAGTTCGATAAACTCTGAACGAAAAATATAGCGAACTCTCAAATAATTATATTTTTGTGTTTTTAAGGGATTGGGGTGGGGAAGGGTGAAAAAAAACTTTTTTGACCCAAGCGAGTGGGGTGTCATTTGAAAGAGGACCAAATTTCAGAAACTTTGCAATTTTTTTTAGAATTTTGTGGCACACAGTTTTTGAGTTATTCTAAAAAATGTGCAAATTCCAGACCGTTCCCCCCCCCTACGTTTCGACACTGATTGACAGAAAAAATTGAAAAAATTCATAGAGAAAGGAAATTTGCTATATTTTGAATGAAAATTATAGCGAGCTCTCAAATAATTATATTTCTGTGTATTTAGAGGATGGGTGTAAAGAGGGTAAAAAAAAACTTTTTTTGACCCAAGCGAATGGGGTATCATTTGAAAGAGCACCAAATTTCCAAAACATTGCAATTTTTTTTAGAATTTTCCGGTACACCGTTTTTGAGTTATTCTAAAAAATGTGCAAATTCCAGACCGTCCCCCCTCCCTACGTTTCGACACTGATTGACAGAAAAAATTGAAAAAATTCATAGAGACAGGAAATTTGCTATATTTTGAACGAAAATTATAGCGAACTCTCAAATAATTATATTTCTGTGTGTTTAGGGGATGGGTGTAAAGAGGGTAAAAAAAAACTTTTTTTGACCCAAGCGAGTGGGGTGTCATTTGAAAGAACACCAAATTTCCATAACATTGCAATTTTTTTAGAATTTTCCGGTACACCGTTTTTGAGTTATTCTAAAAAATGTGCAAATTCCAGACCGTTCCCCCCCCTACGTTTCGACACTGATTGACAGAAAAAATTGAAAAAATTCATTGAGACAGGAAATTTGCTATATTTTGAACGAAAATTATAGCGAACTCTCAAATAATTATATTTCTGTGTGTTTAGGGGACGGGTGTAAGGGGGGTAAAAAAAAACTTTTTTTGACCCAAGCGAGTGGGGTATCATTTGAAAGAACACTTAATTTAAGAAACATTGCAACATTTTTTAGAATTCTGCGATGCACAGTTTTTTAGTTATTGATGAAAAAAAGTGCTATTTTAAGTGTATGTATACCACCCTTTATTTCGACGCTGATTTATAGAACAAATATTTCCAATTTAGACCGTTAAAATACTGGTTAAATCTTTCTTTAGCTAACATAAACAGCTATGGATAAGATTTAACCTCAAGTAACATTTTTGATCAATGTAGATGTGATTGACATTTACTATTGACGTTTACGATTAAACATTTATTCTGTTATGCGTCCATAGTCTGGCGATATAAAGACTTTACAACATAACTTTATGTCATTTATTTTTGATATTGTGTTCTTTTACATTCACGGAACCCTTGGCGAGCGAATTTTATTCGCACTTGTCCGACTTTTTAACAGTTGCCATTTTTGGAATATAACGAAATTAGCATAGGTTGAAAATACTCCAAAGTACCATTAAACCCACTTTAAAAGATGATTGTTCCTAAATAAAAATTTTCCTATTAAAATAGACCATGAGGAATTGCGTGAGGTTGAATCAGTTAGACTTGTTGGAGTGGATATTCACAATAACCTGAAATGGAATAAACATCTCTGCTTAAACTATCCTATTGAAAAACAAAGTTTGATAGGAAAATTGCATCGGAAATTTCCTATAAAATCCTATTAAAAAATATTTTTCCTTTTGAAATCGATTGAATCCTATTCAATTGTCCTATAGAAAAACATTGAATCCTTTTAATAGAAATGAAAACATTTTAATAGGATTATAAACTCTTCGATAGGATATTCTGCGATCTTCAGATATCCTATTAAATAATAAGGAATCCTACTCGACTTTATAATAGGACTAAACACATTTTAATGGGAGTTTTGCAGCTTAGAATTTCATATAGAATACAAGGAAATCCTTTTCGATTCTTAAATAGGATTGAGTATGTTTTAATGGGAATTTCTAAAACCTACAAATTTCCTATTAAATAATAAGGAATCCTAATCGACTTTATAATAGGACTAAACACATTTTAAAGGGATTTTTGTAGGCTTAGAATTTCATATAGAATACAAGGAAATCCTTTTCGATTCTTAAATGGGATTGAAAATGTTTTAATGGGAATTTCTAAGACCTACAAATTTCCTATTAAAACATAAGGAATCCTATGTGATTATTTAATGAGACTAAAAATATTTTATTATAAAATATATTTATTTATTTTTGTCTTAGATAGATGTACATTTGGTATTCAGAATTTTCTTCTTCTGCTTCTTCATCAGTACTGGCAATGCTCGACCCATCCCTTGCTTCTTTATCATGCGTTTTTTCATTTTTATCGTCTCCTCTCTCATCGTCGAATTATCTAGCTCTTTTCCAAATCTACTTTTATTTTGTTCCACTTCATCGTCACTTGTTATATTCGAGCCATCCATCGCTTTTTTATCATCCCGTTCTACAATATCATCGCCTTCATCGTTACCTCTATCATCGTCCGAATCCGAATAATAATTCCCTTCATTTGTTGTTTCTCTTACAGCAGTATTTTCATTTTTGCCATTTTTGTTATTAACACTTTTTGTTTGGTTTTTGTTTTTAGGTTTTACTATTCCAGAATCTACAGGAATTAAAAACATTTGATAAAATTCGTTTTAAATTTTTTTTGAGTACAAGAATTATGTTCTTTTATTATAAATATTACTTACCTTCATGGTTGTATTTGTATTGTTGTATTTTTTATGGAGATCAAAATTTCTAATGTTTTTAATCTAATGGGTCTAATGGGTTTCTTTTCGTTATCGCCTTTTGCGAAAGCCCACTCATATTTTTTGGTAATTTGGTCTCCTTGAATAGAAAATACATACATGTAAACTAAAAATCTATAACTACGTCGCAGTAAATGCATATACAATGCAACTCATATTTTTCAACTTTTTAGTAACAATAACAATAATAATAAAGTTTAAAGAAAATACTTACGGCTAGTCATTCTTTTAGTTGTCCAAAATTGTTTATAAAAATGTTTCTGTTCAAATAAACTATGTCTTACCGGTTTTCATTTGCACGTACATATGAATAATATATAAAAAATAATGGCGGCAATTCAACTTCAAGATTTTATTAAGAGTTTAGCAATGGATCTAACCATTATGTAGTTTAGAATTCTAAGACACTAGAAATGAATGTATTCAATTGAATAGAATGAAAAAATTGCTTTGAAAAGTGAAAGATCCGTAACAAAAGTTTTATCTCAATTCCGGTCGGTTCGGGGAATCGAACCGGCGTCCCTCTGATCAAAGTTTACATGGTTAACCATTTAACCAACTCGACCAGCGACGAGATAAAATTTTGTTTTTGGACGATCGACTTAACATCACAATTATTTAATTCATTTTTAATGTCAATTTTTTGTCTTATTTATTTATTCTACGAACACGTTTTACCGTTCTTCATACCTCAACTAAGTTGACATTGAATGAAGAACATTATGGATCTACGAATATGGGAGACAAATCCCAACTAGTGGAGAATGGCCACTAACCAATTTAAATTCAAGATTTTATTAAGAGTTTAGCAATGGATCTAACCATTATGTAGTTTAGAATTCTAAGACACTAGAAATGAATGTATTCAATTGAATAGAATGAAAAAATTGCTTTGAAAAGTGAAAGATCCGTAACAAAAGTTTTATCTCAATTCCGGTCGGTTCGGGGAATCGAACCGGCGTCCCTCTGATCAAAGTTTACATGGTTAACCATTTAAGTCGAGTTGGTTAAATGGTTAACCATGTAAACTTTGATCAGAGGGACGCCAGTTCGATTCCCCGAACCGACCGGAATTGAGATAAAACTTTTGTTACGGATCTTTCACTTTTCAAAGCAATTTTTTCATTCTATTCAATTGAATACATTCATTTCTAGTGTCTTAGAATTCTAAACTACATAATGGTTAGATCCATTGCTAAACTCTTAATAAAATCTTGAATTTAAATTGGTTAGTGGCCATTCTCCACTAGTTGGGATTTGTCTCCCATATTCGTAGATCCATAATGTTCTTCATTCAATGTCAACTTAGTTGAGGTATGAAGAACGGTAAAACGTGTTCGTAGAATAAATAAATAAGACAAAAAATTGACATTAAAAATGAATTAAATAATTGTGATGTTAAGTCGATCGTCCAAAAACAAAATTTTATCTCGTCGCTGGTCGAGCTGGTTAAATGGTTAACCATGTAAACTTTGATCAGAGGGACGCCGGTTCGATTCCCCGAACCGACCGCAATTGAGATAAAACTTTTGTTACGGATCTTTCACTTTTCAAAGCAATTTTTTCATTCTATTCAATTGAATACATTCATTTCTAGTGTCTTAGAATTCTAAACTACATAATGGTTAGATCCATTGCTAAACTCTTAATAAAATCTTGAATTTAAATTGGTTAGTGGCCATTCTCCACTAGTTGGGATTTGTCTCCCATATTCGTAGATCCATAATGTTCTTCATTCAATGTCAACTTAGTTGAGGTATGAAGAACGGTAAAACGTGTTCGTAGAATAAATAAATAAGACAAAAAATTGACATTAAAAATGAATTAAATAATTGTGACGTTAAGTCGATCGTCCAAAAACAAAATTTTATCTCGTCGCTGGTCGAGTTGGTTAAATGGTTAACCATGTAAACTTTGATCAGAGGGCCGGTTCGATTCCCCGAACCGACCGGAATTGAGATAAAACTTTTGTTACGGATCTTTCACTTTTCAAAGCAATTTTTTCATTCTATTCAATTGAATACATTCATTTCTAGTGTCTTAGAATTCTAGACAATTCAACTCTCTAAAAAAAGTTTCAATACGGTCCAATCAAAACGCTTCATTTACTATTTTTTAGCAAATCAAAACGATTTGTTTCGATTTTTTTCTGGTAGGAAGGAACAGCGAATATTTTCGAATATTTTCCGCCTACTTAATATATTAATTTAAAACCAAAACGCACATACAAAATTATGTGAAAATGCAATTTGCAAATAGTAAAAATGTCCGTTTTCATTCATAAATGATTGAATGTTTATGTTTATTTATCAAAAATAAATTACAAATTTATAACATTTATGCGCCTACTAAGATGAAATAATATTTAATTTTGTTTGACAACAAAGGAATATGTTGTATGAAATAATGTTACTATTTCTGTTCGTTAAATTGTCTGCTAAATACAACTCGTCATCAAATTATTAGTCGATTATTTTTCAACATTACCACTCATGCCATTTGAGGTCAAAAATTTCCCTCGTGCGCTACGCGCACTCGGGACCTCAAATGACATTCGTAATAATGATTATGAAAAATAATCTACTATTATTTGACGACTCGTTATATTATATATGACTATTTTTTTATTAGAATGACATCTACATACAGAATGACTTTGCTTTAGTAATTGACCGTCGGAGCGCTTAATACCTAAACTTAAAACCTCCTATATTTTTCATAGCCCAATTCATTGCCGTCATATTAAAAACAATGAGCATTTCAATATGCAAAATATTGGATTAATGTTTTTGATTACACTTTTTTGAATTTTTTATATGAACTTTTATTTTCTAGATGGCGTAAAAAATTTTTTGAATTTTTTTATATTGAGTTTTAATTTCAAAATGGCGCTACATGTTCACGAATTTTCTGTGCTAAAAAATTATTCAGGCTTATATATAAGGGGTTATACCTAAACTTCAAATTGTTATATTGCTGTATGTACTTGACACATATTACATACATCAACGATAATTAGAAATCCGTAATTATAATTTATATGTACATATTATAATTTATGGCAATAATAATTATAAATTAACTATACTGAAGACAACTTACAATTGTGTTCGCGAGTTATAAGAAATTTTTTGATAATAGTTAATATATGTATAAAGAGAACGATGTTTAACAGACAAAAAAAATCATATAAAGATGGTTTTATAAAAAAATTTGGGTAGGCTAGTATTCATCCTACAACTCGTCCTACAATCGTTGAAAAAAGCGTCTACTAGAAGGTAAGTTAGATTATGTAAATTTAATAAAATGATAATTAATAATTGTTTTATTAGTTTATTACGAAATATAAGTAATATATATTTATTTAGTTTTACTGTAAAATGACTTTATAAGACATATTTTCAAAGTATTTTATTCGAAAAAATTACTAATTTATATTTTACGGAGAATTGCATCTAAAGTTTCAATGTTAATATGATATATTAACATTAATTTATTTTTATTAATAGCTACCCACAGGAGTGAAGCAGCAACAGTCAGGTCAGGGACGAATCTAGTGATGATTCTTCAGATCATGAAGAGCATCATTATTCGAATTTCGAATGAAGTTAAAAATCAAATTTATTATGAACAAAATAATGCAAAAGAAAGCTTTCCTGAAGAAGAACAAGAAAATGAACAGTATGAAGATTATTCGGGGTTCGTTGATGATGACAATGACACAGATTCGATTCGAAATCAGATATAAGTGAAGATACATCGATACCAGACTGGAGTTATATTCCGAAACAAGCAGTAGATATGGAAGATTTGGAGAAGATCATAATGTTTAAGGCAGCTAATATTTCTGTATGAAAAATGTACAATATGGTAACATGCGTCCCATTGAAATATAATTTATCAGATGAAGCTCAACAAGCAATTCTTGATATGGTTAAAACATATGCTGGTTCTGATTTTGATGATTTGAATACGTCAAAACATTTTATGAAGAACCTTTTTAATCCTCCAGAAAAAGTGATTTCTTACGTGTTTTACTGTTCATCATGTCATTGTTCGATAACAACACCAGTTGTAAAAGCTGAATTGAAGAAAATGCAAGAGGCAACATGTGAAAAATACACCAAGCTTTACAATTTATCATTAAGTAATGATAATTATTTTATGAATATTGACATACAATATCAATTACGGTCATTATTAGAAAACTCCTTCATACGGCGTCTCATTAATTCATTATTAGAAAACGCCTTCATACGGCGTCTCATTGATCATCTTACAGTTGAAAAAAATGAAGCTGTCGATTGCTCTATCCGAGACATATATAGTAACGACAGATACAGAGAAGATGAATTTATTAAATCTAAAAGAAAAAATAACGATATCGTTTTAACATTAAATGTAAATACTGATGGAACACCTCAGTTTGAAAGTGGCCGACATAGCTTTTGGCCAATTCAGTGCATTATTAATGAAATTCCGAAGCAATTTCGTCACAATTTTATGCTTCTTGCTGCATTATGGTATACCTCATGTGAACCTAGTCCTCAATTCATGAACTTATATTTACGTTTATTCATTAGTCAAATAAAAAACCTCATGTAAACTGGTATAACTATCGAAATCGGAGATGGCAATTCTGTCACCTACTATTGCAATTTTTTTTGTTTTCATGTTGATTCCGTTGCACGACCAATCATGCAAAACCGTGTTCAGTTCAATGGAATATATGTAGTTGGTGTTATATTAAAGGTCAAAGCATATCTCGTTGCGTTAGATATCAGATAACGGACGAAGATCCTCTATTACGCACACATATGTAATAATTGCTTAAACAACGTAAGAAAATAAAAAAGAGATTTGAAAAATCTACCGAAAGCAAAAAAAAATTACTATACAGAGTAAAAGGCTCGATTGTTCTAGTATCATTATCAGGTTTCGATTGTGTATGGGGATATTCTTATGACTACATGCATGGTGTTCTCTTAGGAGTTGCACGTCAATTATAGGTTTCTTGGAGTACTAATTTTAAGCGCTACCCAGGTTAAAGTAAATTCACGATTGCTTCAAATAATGCCACCAAATGAGATCCATCGTACACCAAGGATTTTGAAGAAAAAACGACCATGGAAGACGACAGAATGGCGTTCTTGGCTGCTTTTTTATAGCATTCCTTGCTTAACTGGAGCTGTAGCGTTTGGTCGTGTACAATGTTTTTTTTTACTCTACTGCATTTGATGGGTAAATGTATGTTTACTTGCATATATATTATAACTATATTTATTCTTAATTCACGCACTATATATGAACGAAAGAAAATTCCATCTGTTGAGTGTATTTTAAAATAATCCTTTTTAATCTAAATGCAATCGAAATTGTATTAATCAACATTTGTTAATCAGTTTTGGTTAATTGTATTTCATAACTTGAACAATAAAAGTTAAGATTAAATTATTTAAAAATACACAGTGGAATATAATCCGGTAATTTTCATGATTGCCTAAATAAAACCGGAGTTGTGTGTCGTGTACAATATAAATAAAAGCCAAGGTATGTTCTACTTCATATGAGTTGTAAAAGTTTTATATATTCAAGATAGTTTTTCTAAGACTTTCTTTTAATTTTCTTGGCTTTAGAAGCACGCGTGAAAACATCCACGTTCAGATAATAATAAACTAGGATAGTTTCCAAGATAAAATAGACGCGTTGTTTCTTGGTATTGTTTGGCTTGAAACTTTTTACAAAAGCAAAAACTGTAAGTAGTTCTTATAATTTTATATTGTGACGCCGTTTTGTTTGGCTGGAAAATACAGTTAGGTAACTGTACACGGCACAAGACAACGGAGCGAATCAAGCTAGGAATTTTCTTTGGTTTATACTGTTAGTATTATAGCCACAACTCAATATATAAATTACGTAGGCAGAAGATTTTTCTTAAAGGTCGCATCAAATTAGATAAAAATTTAAGATACGGTACGGTATGATTATCAAAAAAAAAGTAATTGAACTTAATGTTACTCTTGTAACGGATTAACGGATTAACCAGCTGATTAGTTGTGAATGCATTTATATATATTGTTCAGAATACTCTTATTTTAAATTCAAAAGGTTACTAAATAAACCGAACTCTTTGATTATAGCAAAGAGTATAATTATTCGTTTTTAACAGTGTAAACAAAATAAAACCATTTTTGCTTTCAAGATTTTTATGTAGTCTTTTTCACTTGTCAATCAAATGTTAAACTGTGCACATATTGAATATTATAAATAAATAAAAATAAAATGAAAATTCAAAAAATGTGTTTAATATAAATAAAGTTAATATAAATTATAAATAGCATCGAATTTTTTAATGAACAAAACATACAGTCCACATGAATTAAATCAGCTTGCAACCAGCGTAATTAATTATAAAATTACAAGTCGTCATCCACCATCTTGACGCCATCGAAATCTACATTTTTGGTCAACATCGAGCCACATCTTCGGATCTTCGAACACAAAGGATATGCGGTAAAACCATTTTAATTAATAAACATAAACATTATTTGCACTAAATTGGGAACTCTTCGATAATTATAAAATTGTTGCATCATCTTCAAGTAATGGAGATAAAAATATGCATTATAGTTAGATCATACTAGATGATACTAGACGACACTAGATGATACTTTATGATGCCAATTCTTCGTATATATTGTAAAATACAATTAAATATAAAATTTCTTCGTAATAAACTTCGTATTATTGACAGCAAATTCGCATACATAAAAAATATAATTACATATAAAAATTCTTCGTAAAACCTCGTATTATTGGCAATCAATTCTTCGCATATATTAAAAATATAATTATATATAAAAATTCGTGGAACTTCGTACTATTAGTAATCAATAAATAAATATACATTGACAATATTATTAAATGTAAAAATTCTTCGCCTTGTTGCCAAACCTGTCATTTTATTTTGAAAAGCGAATCTTCGTGGTGAAATCTACAACACAACATACAAATACAACGACTTCAAGAAATCATAATATAAAATTGTTAGTTTTAAAAAAAATTATTTTTAATATTTCAATTTCAATTTGATAAATTTCAATTGTTATTTCAAATTTATATTTAAAAGGTTCATAATTCATTTAATTCAAAGTTTGTGTTAGTGGTGTCATTTTTTAAAATATATCGATATTTTCTTTTATCTTCGAATATTAAATTACTAAAATGAGTTCAGATTCGGATACGTCAGTTATTGACAATCAACAATTATTAAAAAATAAACGAAAAAGTTATGAAAATCGATTAATTTATTATAAAAATAAATGGGAAAATGGTGAATATAAATCCATCGGGGATATACAATCTGCATTAAATCGTCTTCGTAGGACATATGATAAATATGATATTGTTCAGTCTGATATTGAAATATGTGAGCAAACTGAACTTCTACATCGTGATCAATTTGAGGATGATTTTGGATATCTTGAATCATCCTTCTTAACTGAATTGCATAATTTAGATTCAAAAACAAATTTAGTTGTACAAAATAATAAAATCCCTGTGGTTACTTCGAATCAAAATAGTACACAAAATGATGGTATTCAAACTTCGGTTGGAATTAAATTACCCGAAATATCTCTGCCTAAGTTTGACGGATCAGAGATGAACTGGTTAAATTTCAGGGATATCTACATAGATCTCATTCATTCCAATAATAGTTTAAATGCAACAACAAAATTTTATTATTTAAATTCGTGTCTCAAAGGAGGAAATGCGTTTCGATTAATTGAATCATTACCTATTACTAATGAAAATTATAAAACTGCTTGGGAAAAAATCTTCGATCATTATAATAATGAAATTTCGATTCAGAAACGCCACATGAAAAATCTATACGAAATTAAAAAACCTGTAGAGGGTTCTCACAGTTCTCTTCGAGATTATATTCAATTCGCCGAAAAACATTACAATGCCTTAAAAGCCCTGAATGTGAACGTGGGTTGTTGGGATTTAATGTTGATTCATCATTTAAGTGATAAATTAGATGAGTCATCTCGAATTGAAATAATCAAAAAATCATCGCCAACAAAAATATTAACTTTTGTAGAATTCCTAGATATACTCAATATGAGAGTTCGTATTTTAGAATCAACGTCTAAACCTAAAACTTTCTCGAGTAACGTAATTCGTAAAATGAAATATAACTTTCCAACTTCGACGTTATTATCAAATATCAGACCATGTCCTTGTTGTAATGATTCCCATTACTTTAACAATTGTCCAAAATTTACTGCATCTAATTTTGGTCCAACAAAAAGATATGAGTTTATTAAACAAAATAAATTGTGCGGTAATTGTTTTTCGCATTCTCACACTGCAATTTATTGTACATCAAGCTCGTGTAAACGTTGCTCACTACGGCATAATACACTTCTTCACTTCGATAATCCGAAACAATACCTTTCGTCTGGATACAACAATTTCCGCAATGAATACCAAAATTCAAACCAAGGACATGGTAATTCAAATTCTTCGAACAAAAGACCTTCTCAACAGTATGTTAATCCATCTTCGTCTATAGTTGAAAATAAACCGGATATTCAACCTTCGACTTCTAGTGCGCTAAGTACTATTGCATGTCAACAAAATTCTTCAGAGTCAAGTCTAGAACCATCAAAAAATCAAAGTTCAAAAACGTCTTGTTTAAGTACTAAAAATCTGATTGAAAATATTTCTTCAGGTTCAACTCAGGTACTTTTGGCAACTGCTATTATTTGGGTCCAATCTGCAAATGGTAATAAAATGCAATGCAGAGCTGTTCTTGATAACGGCTCACAATCACATTTTGTATCCGAAAGAGTATGCCAATACCTTAAACCACAAAAGGTACCAATTTCAATGCCGATCGATGGTATCGATCAAACTAAAACCAAAAGCAATTATGCAGTTAATTTAAAAATCGGTTCACTTACATGCAATTATACTGCTCAATTGAATTTTTTTGTTCTTTCAAGAATTGCCGGTGAATTACCATCCTTTCCATTCAAAGTGAATACAAATACATTCCCAACATCATTCCCTTTGGCTGATCCCAAGTTTTTCATCCCAAACAAAATTGATTTGTTAATTGGGGCAGCACTTTACAATGAGATAATGGTAAATGAGAAAGTAACTATGATCGACGAATTACCTCCGTTCCAAAAAACAGTATTTGGATATGTCTTGATTGGAGAAATTTCATGTAATCAAGTAAATAATTCTGCTCAAATTCAAAATACATCGAGTATTGCTTCGTATTTGTGTACTATAGATGATTTAAGTATACAAATCCAAAACTTCTGGCAACTAGAAGAAGTAAACTGCGATAACAATTTTTCTATTGAAGAAAAACTATGTGAAGAAAGATATGCTCAAAGTGTAAAGCGTGACTTCACGGGTAGATATCATACTTCACTTCCTGTCAAATCTAACATATCTGAGCTTGGTTACAACAATATAAATGCTTTACATCAATTTTATTCCTTAGAACGGAAATTAAATAAAAATCCTACTCTTCGCGAACAGTATAATCAATTCATGACTGAATATGAGGATTTGGGTCATATGACACTGGTGAAAAACCCTGAATCATCAGACAGTGAATATGGCAAAACATACTACGTACCTCATCATGCCGTTTTTAAGGAGACTAGTACGACTACTAAAATGCGAGTAGTCTTCAATGCTTCGTCACCTACTTCTACAAATTTGTCACTAAATGATTGCTTAATGACAGGACCTACTATTCAAGAGGATCTGTTTGCAATTATTCTTCGATTTAGGAAACATATAGTCGCTTTCACCGCCGATATAGCCAAAATGTATCGGCAGATACGGCTACATGGTAACCAACAAGACTTACTTCGTATATGGCAGCGAAAATCTTCAAATGAACCAATCCAATGTTACCGACTTTGCACTGTCACTTACGGTACAGCCAGTGCGCCATTTCAAGCAATTCGTACATTGAAACAACTGGCTTCAGATGAAGAAAAAGGGTTTCCGGTTGCATCGAAAATTTTATGCAATGATTTTTATGTCAACGATGCACTCTCTGGTGCAAAGCCCGTGCATGGAGCACTTTTCATCAAAACAGAACTTCAAAAATTGCTAGCCCAGGGAGGATTCGATTTAAGAAAATGGGCATCTAACTCTTCGAAAATTTCCTCTCCTGATCACAATGATCAATCCAGTTCAATATCAGTTCTGACTATTGAAACATTTAATTTTGCATCTTCGGTTTCCATATTAGTCATAGGTCGTACTAGTGGAACATTTATTTTGTATCTTCGGTTTCCATATTAGTCATAGGTCGTACTAGTGGAACATTTATTTTGTATCTTCGGTTTCCATATTAGTCATAGGTCGTACTTGTGGAACATTTAATTTTGCATCTTCGGTTTCCATATTACACGGATAAAAATAAAGCTATGATTGCAGGTAATAAGTTTTGTATAACATAATTATAAATGTTTATTCCTGATAACCACTTTTTATAATATTATTGTAATATTCATGACTTTAAGGCATCAATTTTTATGAATATTTAGTCGTGGAATATAAAACGTTGGCATAAAGTTTTGAAAAAAACAAAACAATGATTACTATTCATAAACAATGAATAAAAAAATTATAATTTTTCATGCCTGATAATCAGTTTATATTTAAAAATGTGCATGTAACAGAACTAGGAAGTATGAAATTTTATGAATAGCAAGGTATAAAATATATTCTCACTAAATAATAATTTTTATTTTCTAGTTATTTTTATATGTTTTGTAGGAATGGAGTATTTTTTATTAGTGCGAAATTTTAATATTAGTTTTTCGACAGTAAATATAATTAAAAAATTAATAAACAAAAAAAATATTTTTTATAATTCACTAAAAAATTTTTGTGTTAGGTGAGTTGTATATATACAAACTTTGTGAAATTTTAATATGATAGATAAATATAAAAATATGTAATATGAACATAAGGTTTAGTACATATATGATTATAATATAACTTACGAGTATAACAAATCATATGACTATGAGGTTTTCGATATCTCGCGACACTTCATCAAAATTCAAATGCTAGGAATGCAAATGCCTAGTTCGTAATTTATTTATTACTAAGCGCCATAAATTTATGAATTATAGGCATATTATTTTATTAAAAATAGTTATATTTTGTTCCCTAGTAAGTATATAAAATTTTTACAACAAAGTTATTTCGTTGTTCCTAATTGGTCATACTACGTACCCGATACTCATAAAATTCTATGAATAATATTCATAATAAGCTTCTTAGTGATTTTTTGAAAAAGTATACCTTATAAGTATATAATACACATGGCTTATTCACGGTTGAGAATTAACGTAATTTTAGCATAGAATATAACTTATTAGGCATAAAAAAAACCTCGATTTCTATCTGTGTAGTCATAGGTCGTACTAGTGGAACATTTATTTTGTATCTTCGGTTTCCATATTAGTCATAGGTCGTACTAGTGGAACATTTATTTTGTATCTTCGGTTTCCATATTATTCATAGGTCGTACTTGTGGAACATTTAATTTTGCATCTTCGGTTTCCATATTAGTCATAGGTCGTACTAGTGGAACATTTATTTTGTATCTTCGGTTTCCATATTAGTCATAGGTCGTACTAGTGGAACATTTATTTTGTATCTTCGGTTTCTATATTAGTCATAGGTCGTACTATTGGAACATTTAATTTTGTATCTTCGGTTTCTATGTTAGTTATAGGTCTGACTATTGGAACATTTAATTTTGTATCTTCGGTTTCCATAATAGTTATAGGTCTTACTAGTGGGACATTTTACTCTGTTTCTTTGGTTTCCATAATAGTTATAGGTCTGATTATTGGAGCATTTACCTTGTATCTTCGTATAATATAATAGTCATCGCTATATATATTGGAACTTTTTGATTCATAGGTCACACCTTATGTATGGTTATACCTTTGTGATCGATTGATGCCTCCATCGGTTTCTTTAACTATAGTCATAGAGTAGTATAAATCACTTCAGTAGTTAAATCTGATACCTTCTATCGTCGTACTTTGTCAGATTATTAGTTCCAAATAATTTATTCGCTTCGTAATTCTTACTATCAAACTGCATCACGTGCATTCCTAAATGTTGGAATTGATTTTTGCGGTCCTTTCTATTTATCTCACAATCTTCGAACTAAAATTGTTACTAAAATATATATTTCTGTTTTCATATGTTTTTCTACTAAAGCTGTGCATTTAGAAATCGTCAATGATTTGTCAACTCAAGCGTTCTTATCTGCATTCCGTCGTTTCATCGCTCGTCGTGGTTATTGTTCTAACGTCTATTCTGACAATGCAACAAACTTTGTTGGTAGTCAGGTAGAATTAAAGGGATTGCAAAAATTATTTTTATCCGAACTTCATTCTAAAGAAGTGTTAAAATTTTGTGCTGACGCAAACATACAGTGGCATACCATTCCGTTACGTTCACCGCATTTCGGTGGAATTTGGGAAGCCGCCGTAAAAAGCGCCAAATATCACCTTAAAAGAGTCATCGGACAAGCAAGATATAACTATGAACAATTTCATACCCTGGTAGTCCAAATAGAGGCATGTCTTAACTCTCGCCCTCTTACCCCTATTGTAGTGTGGATTGATTTTCTATTAAACTTCTGTATTATCTTCAATTCAATGAACATACCAAAAATAAGAAAACACATGTAGTTTTAGTTTGTATGTTTTTTTTTAATTTTAAAAACTTTAACGAAAAAAACTGAATTTAATTTTACAGAAAAAATATAATTTCATTTTACTTATTTAATTTTTAAACAAAAGAAAAGAATTTTAACAAATTTTATTTTTATATTTTTTGTTTCGTCTCTTAGGATGATTCATCGCGTTCTATTTTCGATTTTCTTATTATTTCTCTTTTTTACGGATATAGGGTGTACAATATATTTTAAAATTAGTGTTGCCATGCTACACTATGTCTGAAGATCCTTCTGATCTATCTGTATTGACACCGGGACATTTTCTAATTGGGTCAGCTATGACATCTTTACCTGATCCTGACTTACAACATCTGAATTTTAATAAATTATCCCAATATCAACGAATGCAATCCTTACTTCAGGTATTTTGGAAAAAGTGGTCCAGAGAATATCTCAATGAATTACAGCAGCGTCATAAATGGACCGTTCCTGTAACACAAATAAAACTAGGAACACTTGTTCTTTTAAAGGAAGACAACGTCCCTCCATTAAAATGGTTAATGGGGAGAATCGTTGAAACTCACGCTGGTCCTGATGGATTTGTCCGTGTTGTTACGGTTAAAACGCAAAACTCCACATTTAAAAGAGCTATAATCAAGGTCTGTCCTTTACCAATTGAGGTTTAACAGTTCATCTTTCGTAATAAACAGTCGTTCTATTTCCTTCGCTCTGTTTAATTTAAACATAAAATATTTCGCTTGAATATAACACCCCATCATTTGAAGTAATCAACGGGAAATGTTATAAAAATTAAAAAAAAAAATTTTTTTTGGTATTAAGTATTCCTGATATTTGATTGTTGTTGAATAAAATATTTTAAAATCTGACATCAATATAAATATGAATTTAAATATACTTTACTATATGAAATAACTTAAAGTAATTAAAATGTAACCATTTATTTTGATTTATATAAAAAAAAAAAAAATATATTAAAAATAGATATAATCTTTAAGTTCATATTAAATTGGCAAGAGTTAATGTTATTAATTTTTGAAATGGATATTTCAAGGCCGCGGGTATGTTCAGAATACTCTTATTTTAAATTCAAAAGGTTACTAAATAAACCGAACTCTTTGATTATAGCAAAGAGTATAATTATTCGTTTTTAACAGTGTAAACAAAATAAAACCATTTTTGCTTTCAAGATTTTTATGTAGTCTTTTTCACTTGTCAATCAAATGTTAAACTGTGCACATATGGAATATTATAAATAAATAAAAATAAAATGAAAATTCAAAAAATGTGTTTAATATAAATAAAGTTAATATAAATTATAAATAGCATCGAATTTTTTAATGAACAAAACATACAGTCCACATGAATTAAATCAGCTTGCAACCAGCGTAATTAATTATAAAATTACAAGTCGTCATCCACCATCTTGACGCAATCGAAATCTACATATATGTATATATGTTGTTGAATCATCGTTGTTATTAATTAATTTATTATATATCTGTATATATTTATACGTTAGATAAATTTATATATTTTATATTTTTCTTTATATACATATTACATACTCAATTCCATATAGAAATTAAGATATTAGGTTGTGTCTCGAGAACGCCATAGTATTTGCAATTGATTTAAATTGTTAGTACTTTTAAGTTTGCATGATATTTTCTAAGAACTTTAAAAAAATGTATAATTATATAAATGCTTTATGTTACCTTATGTAACTAAATCATGTATGAACATAATTAGGTGTTTAGTTTAAGAATGTCGTTTTACATTTTTGCGTATAATATATCGGTATTCATATATATTTATAATTACATTTACTTACATGAATAATTAATTATTTCGAGAATCAAAATATATAAATGATTAATATTTTTCAATAGCTACTTTTTTGATAATTTTTACACTAAAGCGTTTAGGTTGAATGTTTTTGTTTACAGCAACGTGGCATTGTTCTAGATAGTTATAGTAAAGTGGAAATAAGCGAATAAGAGTTTTTTTTTGATTATGTGATTCAAGGTTTTTCGGAGCTCCATGCAATTGTGGGATTTCCTCGGATGGAGGAAATCAAATAAGGTTCTGGGAGGGTTTGAAAAGAATGATCATCATCATCTGATCATTCCGGTTACTGGATGTCATCATAGTGTCTAAATGTATATAATAGTGTATCTTCTTCATTGAATGGTTTTATTTTGAGTTTTCTTTTGTTTGTTATTAACCGTATATAATTAGCAGTACATGCAAGCTGAGAACGGAGATGGTGGAAGATCACGACCCAGAGGCTGACATCTAGCCGGAAAATGTACTGCCCACCATACAATCCAATCTGAGATTTCTGTTAATGCATGATAGTTCAAATGCAGTATTCGATACAAAACTCCATCTAGTTTCCAAATACAATGTATTTGGAACTATCTGAACTAGAATCGTTACAGTGGCGCCCAAGAATAGGCTAGGTTATAACATAAAGGTTACTTCTAAATTGTCGAACTTATCTTTAAAGAGATTTTTTTTATTTTAGTTGACAATTTTTTTAGTAATTTGGAAGAACCATTGTCTTATTAGAATTTTTTTTTTACAAGTAATTGTAATGGCCATAGTTGCTAGTTCTATTTTAATGAGGTAAAATGTTTGGTAGATATTTCTACTTCTTGACTTAGCAGCTGCGATTGACCATTTTAGTTGTATATTCTCACATAGTTTAAAAACCTTGTACTGCTTCAAATTAATTTATCGCCTTTGGTTTCTGAGTATTAATGTTGAACCAGATACAAGAGTTTTAACACTTGCAATAATTTTTGATTAACACGATAAAGAAAATGTTTTCCGCTATTAAGTGTTGGTGTATTACCACCGATTGAATACATAATTTCGATAAGTGTTTTTAGTTTATATCTTCTCAGTAACACATTTTTTTTGGTTACATTTATACATTTATATATACATTTTACCGTTGATGTCCAGTTTACCTTTAAGAATGGAAGCAATGGAAACCTGAATCACATACCATATTAAATACGTGCGCACTAATAATAGTCACATATATTTGACACTTATATTTTATTTTTTGTTTAAACGTACAACTTTTTAGTTGAATTCGTATAGCTTATTTTTTTTGTAAGGTAAATTTACCTTTGTTAATTTATAGTTTTAAAATTTAACTTTTATTGTTGACCTATCGAATATCTTTTGGTGATACGATCATTGCTGGAACCAAAGCAGAAATGGATCCACAGTATTTGGACTGTGATGAATTGCTGATGGAATGCCAGCTAAGAGGTATTAAAGGTACGATACCAAAGAAAATGTTGCTTCTGAAAACAGCTTTGAACGAAGAAGCTGAAGGAAAGGTTGAGGCTGCAAGGGATCCTCATCGGCAAGCATCACGTAACCCAAAACGTGAGTTAAACTTCTGTACTATCAAACTGAGAAAAATTAGAACACAAATAGAAACGGCGATGGAGAGCGACGATGGCATGGATATGGAAAAAACAAATGAAATTTTGACCGTACTCATACACGTGAAGAATCGGTTGCAGAGAATAAGTTCGTCGAAGTCTGTATCAGCTGCAACAGAGCGGATATTGGTATCATGCAACAAATTCATTGAATGTATAAACGAGCTTATAAGTAAACAGATAACGATACCTGAGGCAGAAAACTCGCTGAGAGAAATCATAATTCCTAACGTGGATGAATGAGAAGACACGCAGACAAGTAGCCACCGAATTGAGAAAGGCAGCAAACAACCGACAAACCTCATTAGCGAAATACAAAATAAAACTGGTGTCTCAATATCACAGAATACAGACAAGGATCAGATTCGTAGAGCAGACGGCATTGTCTATATTGACGATAGTAATTCAGAGGAAGAAATAAATGAATCAAATCTAAACGTTGGTGTTCACTTAAAAGGAGGGAATATTCATTCAGGAACTACTACAGTAAGTAGCAATGTAGGAAAGTCAAGATCGATAGAAAACCAGGATCAATTCACTATGGTAGTGGAACAGGTATTGCAAAAATTGGGTTTAGCTGAAACAATTACAAATCAAGGAAATAATACATTTTCTGACCCACCTATCAACAACAATTATTCACCAAGAACAGGAATGTTAGCACCGACATTTAATCCAACTGTTCCACCACCTAATATTCATCAACAGAGTCCCAGTTATGGCATGATTCCAGGCCAAAGTGACGGACAAGCAAGTTATGATAATCTTTGCAATCCAAAAAAGGATCGATTGGAGATCCATAGATGTAATATTTTCTTTTCCGGTGAACCAGGAGCCGTCCCAATAGAGCGTTTTATATATAGGGTAGAGAGTATGGCCAAATCAAATAACTTGAGCATGGAATCCTTAGTTAATAACATAAACGTTTTATTAAAGGGTAGAGCACTGGAGTGGTATTGGCTTTTCAGAGAACGAAATCAAAATTTAGGATGGGATCAGTTACGAAAGAGCATGATTCACCGATTTCAAGATAGACGAACAGATGAGGATATTAGGCAAGCGCTAGAGTGCCGAAAACAGAAACCTAAAGAGCCATTTTTGGATTACTACCACGACATTTTATCATTAACTTTACCATTACAATTCCAAATGCATGAACGAGATATCAAAAACTTGTTACTCAGAAACATGAGACCTGGCCTTCAAGCCGAATTCGCTGGGCAAACATTTATTGATATTGTTTCCTTGGTTAACCGTGCGGTAGCTGTGGAGGATACTTGGCTGAGGATAGGTTGGATTCCAAAAATGAATTATCAACCAAGACGACAAGTTAATGAAGTGGGAGTGGGATGTAAAGAGCGGTTGATAAACGTTAACCAAAATGAATTTTCTGAATTGCCTGCATTTTTCAGCTCCGTATGTGCCGTTAATTGGAACAGGAACACTAAACCTGCTGGTGAAAATGGATCTTCAAATCCAATTATATGCTGGAATTGTGGACGTTTTGGTCACTATTTTAAGAATTGTTCAATCCCCATAAAACATCAGTTTTGTTACGGTTGTGGAGAAAAAGATACAATCAAATGGAATTGTAAGCCATGCCAACAAAGGAGGGTATCGGAAAACTTACAAAGGGATCTCAGGAATCCTGGAGTTCCGAGATTCCAATATCCCCGATCCAGAGTCCCCGAAGTCAGTGTGGAGGAAGCTGCATCGAACACCGATCCGGAATTAAGTCAGATGGGGAGCCGTTACAAATAGGAGAAAGAAAATTGAATACACCACCACTAACCAATAACTCTCCGCACAAACAACTGCGTAATAAATCTTTACATTTAAATCGTTCTATTAAGTATTTTAAAGTGCGGCGAGATATCAAGAGGATGATTGCCGAAGCAGTTCTGCCTCGGTTAGAAGATTCAAGACCATATGCTACGATTCTTATAAATGGTATTCTATATAAGGGGCTATTGGATAGTGGTGCAAGTATCTCTGTGTTAGGGTTTGGAGCAGAACAATTTCTTCGGGATAATCATATCAAAATGCATAGTTTACCTACGTACTTATCGACCGCTAGTGGTGACAAACAAGCCATTTTGGGTCACGTGATAGCTGATGTATCGTACGGTGAGAAAACTAGGAAAATGCGGTTTCATATCGCACCGAATTTAATGCAGACACTATATCTGGGAATTGACTTTTGGGATATTTTTTGGTTAGTACCGGCTTTCATAAACGAACTCGATCACCAATACATTAAATTAGGGGAAATAAGGAAAGAAAATAAACATATCCTGACAGATCAGCAACAGACTGGGTTGGTAGATATCATCAGTGGGTTTCCTTCTTGTGAACATTTAGGCTTGGGACGAACGCATTTGTTAAAACATAAAATCGATGTTGGCCAAGCTATTCCTGTAAAACAGAGGTACTACCCCGTATCTCCAAAGGTACAAGAGGACATGTATAAAGAGCTAGATAGAATGTTAGCACTAAACGTAATCGAAGAAAGCAATAGTTCATGGTCATCACCAGTGACGTTGGTTAAGAAAGCAAATGGAAAGGTTCGTTTATGCCTTGATGCCAGACAGCTAAACTCAGTAACTGTAAAAGATGCGTATCCTCTTCCAATTATCGAAGGACTGTTGGGTCGTCTTAATAATACACGTTTTATCAGTACAATTGATCTCAAGGACGCCTTTTGGCAAATCCCTTCGATATATCCTCAAGAGACAAGACCGCCTTTACGGTTGACCGGTTGACCCCTCTACCAATTCACCGTCATGCCGTTTGGGTTGTGTAATGCAGCTCAAACGATGTGTCGGTTGATGCATAAGGTTATACCTCATCAGTTGCATGACAGGGTCTTTGTATACCTCGATGATTTGCTTATTGTGGCAGAAACGTTCGACGAACATATGACACTTTTAGAGGAAGTTGCTAGGCTATCGAAATTTGCAAATCTGACGATAAACATTGATAAAAGTAAGTTTGCTCTAAAAGAAACAAAGTACCTTGGCTATGTGATTGGTGAGGGATGCCTAAGAGTGGATCCAGATAAAATACGTGCGATAGAGGAATATCCTCTTCCCAAAACTACTAAGCAAATAAGAAGGTTTCTCGGGATGACTGGTTGGTACCGCCGCTTCATACACAATTACTCATCCATAACATCACCCATCAGTGACCTGCTAAAGAAGGGATCAAGGTTAGTTTGGAGTGACGCTTCCAAAGATGCCTTTCATAAGTTAAAACAGTCTCTCATAACAGCACCAGTACTTGTGAAGCCAGACTTCACAAAGCACTTCTACGTACAATGTGATGCATCATCTACAGGAATTGGAAGTGTCCTGTTTCAAAAAACAGCGGAGGATGAAGAACACCCCATCGCTTTCATATCTCACAAGTTAAATAACGCTCAAAAGAACTATAGCGTTACAGAACTGGAATGTTTGGCGGCAGTGATGAGTGTAAAAAAATTCAGGCCTTATATTGAGGGTTATCCTTTTACAATTATTACTGACCACTCTAGCTTACGGTGGCTAATGGAACAAAAAGAATTGTCTGGTCGGCTAGCAAGATGGTCCATGAAACTACAATCGTTTGACTTTAAAATCGAGTATAGGAAAGGAACACTTAACGTTGTTCCAGATAGTCTGTCCAGGGTTGATGTCGAAGCAATCGAACAAGCCGATGACGTGGTTTTACAAATAGATCTAGATTCTAACGCTTTTACAGATCCAGAATACCTCGACCGAATATCCGCCATACAACAAAATAAATTAGGTGCTAGTTCATCAAAAGTGATCAATGGCAGAATATACGTGCAAACGGGGCAAAACTCCGAGACAGATCTTCCGGTCTGGAAGTTGGTAATTCCTGAAACTTTGACCAAAACACTCATTAAGCAGGCACATAATCTGCCATCTGCGGCACACCAAGGAATTGCAAAAACAACGGAGCTTCTGCGGCGGTACTACTTCTGGCCGTCCATGGCTACCCAAATCAAGGACTATATCAATGATTGTGAGACCTGTAAATGTGCAAAAGCACAAAATTTTTCAACTAGACCCGAAATGGGCAAATATATTGAGGTTTTTAGACCATTCCAAAGGATTTTCATTGATTTCCTGGGGCCATATCCGAGAACAAAAAATGGACACACCCATTTATTTATCGTCCTTGACCAATACAGCCGATTTCCGCTTCTACAGGCATTTAGGTCGGCAGCCGCAGCAAAAGTTATTGAGTAGTTGGAGAATAAAGTATTTCATCTATTTGGGGTACCAGAAGTAATATTTTCTGATAACGGAAACCAATTTACGTCAGTTGTTTTCAATGACTTAATGTTAAAATATGGTGTAAGGCACGAGTTCACGCCAAAGTACTCACCACAGGCGAATAAGTCTGAAAGGGTTAACAGATCGGTGTTGGCAGAAGTGCGAACATACGTTAAAGATGACCATCAGTCTTGGGATCGACATTTGGACGAAATAGCTGGAGCTCTACGAAACACGGTCCATACGGCAACAAGTTTCTCCCCACATTTTCTAATTTTTGGCCAACACAAGGTTCTACACGGTTCAACATATACTGTATTGAAGGACTTGGAGTGTCTTCGTGATAACCAGTTATATATAGCTAGTGAAGCAGATCGACTAACCGTAGCTCAACGAGTCGTATTAGATCAGTTAAGAAAAGCATATGAGCAAAGTAAGTCACAATACAATTTAAGGGCAAGAATAAGAAGTTTTGCCGTAGGACAGAAGGTATTTGTTCGCAACTTCGCCCAAAGCATAGCTTCCGATAACTTTTCTGCAAAATTGGCAATTAAGTTCGTACCAGCTAATATCATTAGGAAGGTTGGCACTGTTTCGTACGAGATTGGGAACGAGTCTGGCAGATCGCTTGGAATATACCACGCGAAGGATATTCGATAGGTCTACACTAACATATGCGATTCCTACATATTTGTAAGTAGCTGGGATAGGTGATTTGTTTTTGTAAGCAATTAGGTGGATAAATGCCCGGCGATTGAGACCATTTTCTCATGGGGTGGGTCGTTCCCACGTGTGTAGCGTTTGGTCGTCTACAATGTTTTTTTTTACTCTACTGCATTTGATGGGTAAATGTATGTTTACTTGCATATATATTATAACTATATTTATTCTTAATTCACGCACTATATATGAACGAAAGAAAATTCCATCTGTTGAGTGTATTTTAAAATAATCCTTTTTAATCTAAATGCAATCGAAATTGTATTAATCAACATTTGTTAATCAGTTTTGGTTAATTGTATTTCAAAACTTGAACAATAAAAGTTAAGATTAAATTATTTAAAAATACACAGTGGAATATAATCCGGTAATTTTCATGATTGCCTAAATAAAACCGGAGTTGTGTGTCGTGTACAATATAAATAAAAGCCAAGGTATGTTCTACTTCATATGAGTTGTAAAAGTTTTATATATTCAAGATAGTTTTTCTAAGACTTTCTTTTAATTTTCTTGGCTTTAGAAGCACGCGTGAAAACATCCACGTTCAGATAATAATAAACTAGGATAGTTTCCAAGATAAAATAGACGCGTTGTTTCTTGGTATTGTTTGGCTTGAAACTTTTTACAAAAGCAAAAACTGTAAGTAGTTCTTATAATTTTATATTGTGACGCCGTTTTGTTTGGCTGGAAAATACAGTTAGGAAACTGTACACGGCACAAGACAACGGAGCGAATCAAGCTAGGAATTTTCTTTGGTTTATACTGTTAGTATTATAGCCACAACTCAATATATAAATTACGTAGGCAGAAGATTTTTCTTAAAGGTCGCATCAAATTAGATAAAAATTTAAGATACGGTACGGTATGATTATCAAAAAAAAAGTAATTGAACTTAATGTTACTCTTGTAACGGATTAACGGATTAACCAGCTGATTAGTTGTGAATGCATTTATATATATGTATATATGTTGTTGAATCATCGTTGTTATTAATTAATTTATTTTATATCTGTATATATTTATACGTTAGATAAATTTATATATTTTATATTTTTCTTTATATACATATTACATACTCAATTCCATATAGAAATTAAGATATTAGGTTGTGTCTCGAGAACGCCATAGTATTTGCAATTGATTTAAATTGTTAGTACTTTTAAGTTTGCATGATATTTTCTAAGAACTTTAAAAAAATGTATAATTATATAAATGCTTTATGTTACCTTATGTAACTAAATCATGTATGAACATAATTAGGTGTTTAGTTTAAGAATGTCGTTTTACATTTTTGCGTATAATATATCGGTATTCATATATATTTATAATTACATTTATTTACATGAATAATTAATTAGTTCGATAATCAAAATATATAAATGATTAATATTTTTCAATAGCTACTTTTTTGATAATTTTTACACTAAAGCGTTTAGGTTGAATGTTTTTGTTTACAGCAACGTGGCATTGTTCTAGATAGTTATAGTAAAGTGGAAATAAGCGAATAAGAGTTTTTTTTTGATTATGTGATTCAAGGTTTTTCGGAGCTCCATGCAATTGTGGGATTTCCTCGGATGGAGGAAATCAAATAAGGTTCTGGGAGGGTTTGAAAAAAATGATCATCATCATCTGATCATTCCGGTAACTGGATGTCATCATAGTGTCTAAATGTATATAATAGTGTATCTTCTTCATTGAATGGTTTTATTTTGAGTTTTCTTTTGTTTGTTATTAACCGTATATAATTAGCAGTACATGCAAGCTCAGAACGGAGATGGTGGAAGATCACGACCCAGAGGCTGACATCTAGCCGGAAAATGTACTGCCCACCATACAATCCAATCTGAGATTTCTGTTAATGCATGATAGTTCAAATGCAGTATTCGATACAAAACTCCATCTAGTTTCCAAATACAATGTATTTGGAACTATCTGAACTAGAATCGTTACAGAGCACTAGAAGAGAATGTTTAAAAACATACAAATTGTTTGTTAAAAGTATGTATATTGTTTTTCGGAGGAAATGACAGAAAATCAATTATACGAATGTGAAAGTAATATTTTGGATTTTATTGCTGATTGTCAGGAATTTTATGGAGCAGAATTTATGACCTTTAATGTGCATTACCTTCTCCACATAGTCCAAAGTGTGCGAATTGCAATGAAGACTTGTATATTAAAATTAATTTATCTGTGTATTTAAATTTCTATATTAATAAATTTATAACCATAATTATTTAAAATTAAAATGCAATATTTAAAAATATACTTTTTACTGTTTATTTTTAATTTTTTATTTTATTAATAATAATATAAACTTCCTTATAGTAACAATTTGAATTTGATTTTTTATTTTATTGAAGATCGATTTCGACTTACGTCACCTCAGTTCTTAAATTATTATTCCCTTAAATAATTATTTATTATTATTCTAATATGGAAAACCATAATAACACATATATCATAATTATTTGTTTATTCGATTACGTAATAATAATAGTAATAAATTAAAAGTATGTGTATGAAATCCTACTATACTCATATGTACATAAGAAAAATTTCAAAGTCGTATTTTCCTGTAAGAATTATTCATTTCCTATTGAAACTATCTCAATGTCACCTATTAAACTATAAAAAATCCTATTAAAAATTACTGCAGTGGAATTAATATTTTGAAGGCATATTTTCCTGTAGAAATTATAATCTTCCCATTGAAACTATCCCTTCAAGTCCTTTATTCGTCCAAGTATGGAGTACTGCTGTCATGTTTGGGGAGGTACTTGTCAGTCAACAATAAAATGTCTAGACTCTGTACAGAGAAAAGCAATACGGTTGATTGGTAATACCGAACTAACGGACCAGCTTGATTCACTCCAGCACAGAAGAAATGTGACTGAATTGTCAATCTACTATAAATATAACTTTAGCGAATTCTCTTCTAAAGAAATTCAAAATATCCTTCCATAGTGTGCGCAGTATAATCGACAAACAAGAGCTGCCGAGTTATCCCATCCATTTGTTGTACATTGTCCATTTGTTAACTGTGTCCTTTCAGAACGACTATTTTGATAGAGTGGCCAAATTGTGGAACTCAATGCCTCCCTTTGTATTTCCCGATGAATTTTCCCCTCAGGCATTTAAAGAAAATCTCCATAATCATTTAAAACAATTAGTATAGTCCCTATATCCCCATTCCTTCCATTGTCCTCATCTCCTTCCTTTAAAGTTGACATGGTATCTTCGGATATTCAAAGAGTCTAAATAATGAATATTTCATATTTAGTGTGCTAAACATGTCTAACTAATTAATAAAAAAAAAAAATATTGACGAAATTAGCTTGTACTGTCTATTGGTCTTAAAAGTCGATTTTCATTTATGTTTATAACCATACTTCGACTAATAAACTAATAATAAAATGTATAAACATCGTAGTTAAATTGAAAATCCTTATATGTTAGAACAATATTATAATAATTTGACTTTTATTAAAACTATATCTATTTTAATTTATGCCGGATAGCTCAAACACTATTTTTTTATTCAACAAACCGAGACCCACAAACAAATCTAAATTTGGAAATCTCTTATCTTACGGAAAACTATTTATCTATTTGCTAACATGAAAATCAATTTAGCCAAAAAAAGAAATGAATCAACAATTATACAAAGCAAAAATTAAAAAAACAAACTTACATTATTTTTATTTCTTCAATGTTGTTTCTAAGCTTCATTTTACGTCTTCGTTTATCTTGTGTGATAACTCCCTTTATCAATCTTCCTGGACCACAAATATCATAGAAAAATGTTGGATAAAAGAGGATCAAAATCGCTGAATCCATATATTTTCATGATATGCTTATTGATATTAAGTTTGAGTATATACTTTGTTTCAATCATAGTTATTATCCAATTCAGCATCCGACACAAAATAAGCGGTAGCTGTGTGAGTAGTCTAACACTGCATGTGACAATAAAACACAAAACGATCAGATAATCTTTTTAATATTTGTTCCTCAAAGAAAAACAACCTTTGATTCATTATCTTTTTCTGCTTTTGATACATTTTTTTTCATTTTCATTCTATGCATTAGAATACTTTATCAACCACATTTTTAATTTCCACTAAAAACTCAACAAATCACAACAAATAAGCAAATGAAAAACACCAACTTCGACATCACATAAAAAAATATAATTTAATTTTTTATCATAAAAAAAAACTACATTTTTTTTCTATTTTTAAATAATAATATTTGTTTAATTAACATTATTCTATTCAACATTTGATTTAAATCTTTATTGCTTAATTTGCAAAATTATACTGGCCATTTGATTAAAAATTCTTCTTTTTTATTTCGATTTTCTTTCCGATTTGAATTCCCCCACCAAGAGAAAATAAACTAAAAATACAGTGGTACCTCTGTAATGAGTCCACCGTTACAAAGCCAGAAGAACCGAGGATAATGATGGAGGCTACATCATTGTCCGCTGATTCTTCCTGGAAGGAGGACTCATCACAAAGGCACCACTGCACTTCTCAATCCACCCCCCCCGGTGAAAAAATTCAAATCAGAAAGAAAACCAAAATCTTCACGTAAAATACAAAAAATGTAACTTATTTATTTAATTTCAGATATGCTGAAATTCAGACTTATATATATACCTAAAACTATTTATTGACGACAGCACCCCTAGGGGAAAATATTTATTTATTTAAATTTAAAAATAAAAATATTTGAAACGAAAATGCTTATTTATTGGATGCACCGTCTTACCTTCAAAATATTTATTTATTTTTTTAAAAAACTAAAAAATATTTATTTAAATCTGGATGTATTTGCTTATTTACGAAAAATTTGTATTTACTTAAAATTATTTATTCCTAAAAATTTAATTTATTTAATAAAAATTTTTATTTATTCTCAAAAATTTATTGTTTTGATTTAATTTATTTTTTTATTTAATATAAGATAAGAGATTCCCAAAATCAAGATTCGTCTGGAGACAATATAAAAGTAAGTATGGTTACAATGACCATTTTGTTTAGTAATTGAAGTATCGCGTTCGCGAGCCCACTCCAACAATGCATGTGAGAACCGACTAGAAAAGCCCCTAACGACCAGATTCTACAGAACAGTATCTCCCCAACCTAACAAAAACAATCGCAACTGTCACGATTAGACCCTAGGCCCATTTCTACTGACCCAGCTGCGGTTGTTCTACCTAAAAATAAATTATCATTAAACTAATGCCATAGTCGAAGAACGCTCCCGAACACCAGACTTCAAATCCCAAACTCCATGAAAATTGTCTATTGTGAGCTAAATGTAAAAGTGGAAAAAAATTTTTGAAGTTGTGTGAGGTGAAGCCTCGATCCTGATAAAAAAATAAATTGGTTCTCCTCTTCATTTCATTGAAGAAGCTTCTGTGCAGGGAATGGTACTACTGGTTTGCACCTAAGTACAGACCAGCAGTAGTCATCCCCTTATCACCAGAAAACTCCTTCTGAAATGAAGAGAAGAAACCAATGAACTTCGATCGCATGTCCATAATGGGCAGAGGCGATCTAAGAACATAATTATGTTAAGGGGATAAGCCCCATGGATGGCTTTTTAGGCCTACCGCTGAGAAAAAATTTTAATTACACATAGTAAACATTTATCAAAAAATTTGACAACTATCAAAAATATATAATTAATTCTAATTAGTTCTAAGCAACCTAAACTATAATATTAAGTATGAAACATATATTTAAGTACACAGAAGTTAATTTTAAATATAACAATTGATTTGATTAGGAAATCTATTCCGAAACAAGAACCCTAAATTTCCATTAAATCAACCGATGACTAATTGAATTTTATTTCATATAAGTCATCGGTCAAGAAAACAAAACGAGAAAATTATTATTCATCTCAAAATAGATTTAAAATCAAGAAACATTATTTGTTTTTGTTTAATATAAAAAAAAACAATAATTTATAAATTTTCAGCTGAAATGCTATATACAATACAAAAAGTATTTCAAGACTATCACAAACAAACCGTAAAACTGGTTTTGACAAAAAAAATCTTTATGCCGGTTTCAATATATTTTAATATAAACATTTATTGCGCAAATACTGCTAATAAAAAGATTTTATTTGCACCAAAAAAAATATATGAATACACAGGACTAATTGACAACCCAAAACCGGTTGACAACGCCTATAATCAAAAAAATATACCTTTAACAGAAAACCTAAAGGGTCCCTTTTGTTCGGCGCTACGTATAATAATTTGACTTTTATTAAAACTATATCTATTTTAATTTATGCCGGATAGCTCAAACACTATTTTTTTATTCAACAAACCGAGACCCACAAACAAATCTAAATTTGGAAATCTCTTATCTTACGGAAAACTATTTATCTATTTGCTAACATGAAAATCAATTTAGCCAAAAAAAGAAATGAATCAACAATTATACAAAGCAAAAATTAAAAAAACAAACTTACATTATTTTTATTTCTTCAATGTTGTTTCTAAGCTTCATTTTACGTCTTCGTTTATCTTGTGTGATAACTCCCTTTATCAATCTTCCTGGACCACAAATATCATAGAAAAATGTTGGATAAAAGAGGATCAAAATCGCTGAATCCATATATTTTCATGATATGCTTATTGATATTAAGTTTGAGTATATACTTTGTTTCAATCATAGTTATTATCCAATTCAGCATCCGACACAAAATAAGCGGTAGCTGTGCTACTCACACACATTCTAACACTGCATGTGACAATAAAACACAAAACGATCAGATAATCTTTTTAATATTTATTCCTCAAAGAAAAACAACCTTTGATTCATTATCTTTTTCTGCTTTTGATACATTTTTTTTCATTTTCATTCTATGCATTAGAATACTTTATCAACCACATTTTTAATTTCCACTAAAAACTCAACAAATCACAACAAATAAGCAAATGAAAAACACCAACTTCGACATCACATAAAAAAATATAATTTAATTTTTTATCATAAAAAAAAACTACATTTTTTTTCTATTTTTAAATAATAATATTTGTTTAATTAACATTATTCTATTCAACATTTGATTTAAATCTTTATTGCTTAATTTGCAAAATTATACTGGCCATTTGATTAAAAATTCTTCTTTTTTATTTCGATTTTCTTTCCGATTTGAATTCCCCCACCAAGAGAAAATAAACTAAAAATACAGTGGTACCTCTGTAATGAGTCCACCGTTACAATATATTTCACTATTAAAAATTCTAGATCAAATCCGTTTAAAGTTTAAATCATATTCAAATTCATATTTTTTACACACACTTTTCAACAAACAATGACTTTATACAATCCCTTTGAATGGGCGTGGCTAACAAAATTGTTTTGACATTTTGGCAACCTTCATTTGAGAAATTAAATAAAAAATTAAATTAGAAAATAATTAATTTTGTGACACAAGCTTTTTGTAGTAGGGGAGCCCAAGCGGGGATTTTGCGAGTTACTCGAGCGCGTCAGAAAATCATATGGGGAGAAAACTTGCACCCTGCAATGTACTCCTACCAAATATGAACCCTTAATGTAGTGGGGTGCGTCGAGGGCAACCCGTCAGATTAGTAAAAAAAAATCAATCGTCAGAAAAACTCAAGCGCGTCAGATTAAGAGAAGGTAAGTTAAATACATCCAGAAAAGTGTATATTTCAATAATCTGACAATTTGAACGTGACATAAGGAAATAGGCGAGTCACAAAGGTGTAAAAAAAAACGACACCTTGAAATACTCGAGCGCGATAAACTTTTTTTTAATTTTGAAGGTAATCCTATCAGGATTACGGAAAACATATATTCTGACAGTTTTCATGGGGCGATTCAGGTAAAATCGTCAATAAAAGATGGAGCGTACAGATGCTGAGAGCTGTGTATTCCCCACTCCGCGCCTCACTTCTCTCTCACTCTTTCTTTATCTCTTACTCTCTCGCACCGACTCCACTAGAGCGTCTGTTGGCATGACGCCATCTCAGCTGATCACCATAGTGTACACGTTTTTGGTGGCTGCTAGACGCTTTGATTTGTTTGTTGTATTTATAAGTTATTTTGTGAATTTCGTGCACTGTTTAAAAATAAATTAAAAACACTCCAAAATCTAGTAAATGTTTGCTCGCTTAATTGCAGGAAAAATCAATTGTCAAATATTTCATATTACATTAATTGTAGTAATCGTAATTTTCAATCCAAAAGCATCAATATAACTGAGATAATCCTAGTAACATAAAACAAAATGGTAAATTATGCTTTTTAACTATTAAATTTACTACAGTTGTAGATTAAAAATACTGTTTTTGAAAAAAATTACATAGAAATAGAAACGACAAATAATTGTCACTTTAAAATTGTCAGACGAACAGTACCCCTCCATATAATTGTCAGATTATCATCCTGGAGGACGAAGACATCAAGTTGATCCCCCTGCATAAAAATCTGACGCGCTCGAGTATCTCAAGGTCACATTTTATTTTTACATTTTTCAAAATCAGCCATGACTTTTGGTCACGTTTAAATCGTCAGTCATTTAAATAGGACACTTTTTCGAGTTCACTTTACATAAACCTTGAATATCTGACACGCTCGAATAACTTTTTTTTTTTTTGTTTTTCCACCTCTCTATACGCCCACCTCCCTTTAGTTAATCGTCAGATTTATATGTATCGGTTATCAGAAAGACAAAGCGCATATACTCTATGAATATCTGACGCGCTAGAGTATTTTTATGTGACTGTTTTTTTTTACATTTTTAAAAATTCTTACACGCTCTCCCCCCCCCACTATAATGGAAAACTTGACATAAACTTTTTTCATTTTAGAACGTAAACTTCACAATCCAATAAGTCCCTATGACGCTCTAGTAACTGCAAATTTAGCATCCCGGGCTCCCCTACTATTGTAAATATATTAAAAATATACACTAAATTGTTTTTTTAACATTTTTGATCAAAATATCCTTATCTGATATATGTAGTTTTAGCAGCAACATGCTTTGAAATGTTGACAATTTTTTTATATGTTTTGATGCAGTACGCCATTTTTATGAATAAATAACTATATAAACACAATTAATTGTTGTGAAAATTACAAATGTGAAAAATACAAATTAGCGTATAAAATTGAATTACAATTCAATATTTTAAGAACGAAATTGAGAAAAAACACTCTAGTTTGTTTTAAAATACGATGTAAACAAATGAAATGACATTGACAGTTTGGCAACCTAACGGATTTATTTAAAAAAAAATGCTTCACTGATTATTTGTGTACGTACACGTAGCGACACTTCCTTTTATATTTATTCAATGGGTACGAAATATCAACGAAACAAAAGAAAATTCGACACAGTCGTTCTAGATTCTCTTTAGAATCATCATCACTTAAAACTAAAAATAAATTAACACAAAAAGTTTTTATCATTTTATGAAAACAATATTTTTATGAATTATTATTGTTATTCATGTGAAAAAGTTTTCAAGTGATTAATAAAAAATATTATAATTATACAAAGTGTAATCTTGTTATTATTTAATTTGTTTTTAGTTGTAACAAAAGTTGTAGTGGAAAGTTATAAAGAGAACGACGCTGTATTTACAGCCATATTGGTAAATACACAACACAATCACCATAAACTGGTTATAAGTTAATCCACGCCACCACTACAAACTGGTGACCCCAACAAAAATTAATGTTTTAATTATATTAATTATATGAAAAACGAACACGAAATTAAAAACCAAAACAAAAATTTTTTGAGAGCAAATAAATATGTGAACTATAATGACTTTATGTTATACAAGCCGTTCCGAAAACATTCTGCGTGAACAAGTAAATTTTTTTTATAACACTACAACAAATTGATGACGTATTCAAATACAACAGAAATATGCTGTATTTTCTAAAAACATTTTGTTCGTAGTTTTGTACATTTTAATTCTATCGTAGTCTGCAAAAATATGTTTTTTGATATCCAATATAAATTTGTGCTATATTTATTCAACAATCAACAAGTTTTAAAAATTTTTATCAACTATAAACTTTGTTTTGCGGTTACATCAAGTTTTTTTTCTCAACAATTTTGTTTATGGACCTGGAAATAATTACACTAAATATTCATCTACAAAGAAGAGCAGGAGTCGTAAGATTTTTGCATTTTAATTAATTTTTTGTTTTTTATAAAATTTATGTTTTTTCAACTTATTAACAGCTGTTCTCTTTCTTTTGCTTTTTAGAAGTTTCGTACTCTACAAAATAGCACTTTATCAGTCGACTGAACGTTTGCAATCGTGACAACAACAAACCAATATTGAGTTATCATGAGTTTATTTAATTTTTTTATATAAATTTTTTTAATAATTCTTGGTTTTTAAACATAAACAATATGTCTAATGAAAATAAAGACGAACTCTCTAGTGAAACCGACAATAAAATTGATAAAGTTTCAGTCAAATCACCAACCTTTTGGGATGAAAGTCCTGCTTTATGGTTTGGGTTGATCTAAGTACAATTTGAGATATCAAAAAAAGTTCAGGATTCAACAAAGTAATTTACAGTTGTTTCTAATCTCGACCAGCCGTCGTTAAAATTGGTCAGTGACATAATTACGGCACCTCTTGAAAATGATAAATATAACACTTTGAAAAAAAAAACCTTTAATTGATCGGTTAGCAGAATCGGAAAATTCTAAATTGGATTGGACTTGGATTTAGGCGATAAAAAACCTAGTCATCTTTTAAAAGAAATGATAATTTTGTCAAAAAGGTGCGTTTCTGATGATATACTAAAAAACTTATGGTTACCACGTCTACCTAGGGAAACACAAGCTATTTTATCAATTAGTGCTGAATCATTGGACAAATTGGCAATTATGGCCGACAAAATTCCAGAGACTTATATGTCTCAAAATATTTTGACAAAGCCTCAACAGAACAAGATTCATTAGCTCAAATTACGGAACTGAAAAATGAAATAAAATATCTTAAACGTTCTCGTTTTCTTGGAAGCAGTAAACATCGTTCTACATCAAGATCCAAATCTAGTACTAATAATCCAAAGCCTTTTTGTTGGTATCATTATAAATTCAAAGAAAAAGCAAATAAGTGCGTTGAACCTTGCCCTTTTAATAAAACATCTCCGGGAAACTAAAGGGCCATTCGCAAATAGCGAATTGCGATAATGGCCTGTCTAATTGTCGCTTATTTTTAAATGATCGCTCCACAGCTCGACATTATTTGATCGATACAGGAGATGATGTTTCAGTTATTCCAGCAGCTTTTTTAAACAAACGTAATCCATCAACTGATTTTTCTTTGTACGCTGCAAATTCAACAAAAATGAAAACTTATGGTAAACGAAAATTGGTATTAGATCTTGGACTTAGAAGATATATAAATTCGACTTTTATTATTACTGATGTGTCAAAACCAATTATCGGTGCCGACTTATTTAATTATTATGGTTTCTTAGTTGATATTAAACGTGTGGTGTCCAACCCACCTTTTCACTTTACTTAACAAGTATACTTTACGTATCCAGTGTACGTTAAAAATTATTATATTCAATATCTCATTTCACAATTTAAATATCGTCGTTAAAAAATTAATTAATCAACAAATTCTATAAAATTATTTTTCTCATGAAATAAAATAAGAACCCAAGTTCTTATTTTTCATTTTGTATAATGTTTCACAAAAATGCAAAAAGGGCATTTTTGTCACGTACACCATAGTTGTTGAGGTTCGGTTGAAACCAAGCAAGAATCAGTTGTTGTGTGGTAATAGTAGTGAGCATAGCTCCTAATTTTAAAACGGTTGATTAATTTAATTAGAAGTTCAAGTTTTTTCTAATAATCAATGTGATTAACTAATTTAATTGGAAGTTCAGATTTCATAATCAACGTGAATATATATAACGCACGAAATTACAGTGGTTATAAAATTAAATAAAATAATAAATTCAATCTCAATTTTTTTGAATTCAATGTTATACTAATTAATGTGAATATAAATATACTCGAATGATATCTATGAGTTGTGTTTGATTTAAACAAGAAAAATTACAAACAAGCACCCTATGAGCAGCAGTGGATTGAAGATACCAGAAATAAAGGTAACAGTTAATTTTATTATCTTGGACCTTTGTTAACTAATATATTTAAAAGGAATTTACCCGGGATAAAATCGAATCGTAAATTTGGGAATCTCTTAAATTTTATATAATTAGCCTGACATTCCAAAGAGAATAATTAAACTAAAATTAATATATATATTTACAATAAATACCTTAAATTATTAACTGTTGATTGATGATCTGGTTCTAATTCTTCAATTCCCTTGACTAGCGTTTGATCAATTAATTATATTGGATGAACTAATTTGTGAACATCAGTTGCTGCTGTTGAATTACCCCTTCGTTGTTCGAAATGCCCAATTGAACATTGCATTTGATCCTTTAACTTTTCATTTATATATCTGCCTTTGAATCCATGCGGTTTCAACAACCGGAAAAACCATCAAACAAACGATTGTCTCTAACTGTGGTAATAGCTTCGATCACTGTTATCCTTGCTATTCACACTTTCGATAACATCATTGGATACTTTATCTTCATGTACTGCCACATTTTATAAAGCAGATTTCTTTTAAGATAAATTAAGTAAAAAAAACTTAATGAAAACAAGAATGAAAAACTTCAGAAAAAATGTATATATGTAATCCAAATCACACACTAATGAAAACAGTGTTAACTTTTTTGTTTGATTTAATGTTTAATAACAAAAACAATTGAACATTTTCTTTTGAAAAGCAAAAATGGAATGCATCTTTTTTAAATTGCAAAATGTGATTTTTCTTTTGACATCTTATGATGTCCAAACAAAATCGGGTAATCTTCAAAATTCAGCAATGATTAACAACGACATCTGTTCATTAGTATTGGAAATAAAAATTTAGTACGTTCGTTGGCTTTTTATAATATATTCAAAATCAATTAGCAGTTAAGTTGGGAAAATTTTAAAAGTACTATTAATGTAAAAAATGAACGGAAATTAATGTAATACATTTCTATTGAATTGAAAACAAAGAGGAATTTGATTTTATTATTGTTTTGCGATTATTGCGATCGTTACACCATGAATTCAAGGTAGAAACCAAGATTTCTACTCTTGAAATCACAAAAACGTCGCCATCCCCTCCATGACAGAAACCACCAAAGCACTATTAAACTTAAACTAATAATAGAAATTCTAATAACTAATAAAAAAAATTATAATAACTAAGTAATATTAAATATAACACCTATTTAAATTCTAAAAACCGAGAATTAAATTTATAACTATAATAACTAATGATTAAGAATATATGTTTAATTTATGACAACTAATGATTCTAACACTAAATTTAATTTTTATAAAAAAAATATATTGAAAAACTTAGGCTTGGTATATAGGAAACAGACGCTAGAGATTTCGATGGTAAAACCCGCGAAATCATGACTCGCAATCACCAACAATAGTAAAACCAACTCTCAACAAAAAAAAATGGAGCCAGTACGACGGAAATGTAAAAAGGATGAAAGCACAAAAACGAAAAAAAACAACGAACGCCCAATTCGAAAACATACAAGATTTTCTTGTAAAAACAAGCTTTATAAAGGAACAAAAAGGACCACCGTCGTAGCCAATCTTTGCTGAATCTTTCACAAAAATTCCTAAAACATTATATATGTAAAAGTATAATTAATTTATTTAATTTCAGATATACTGAAATAATTATATATACCTAAAATTAGTTATTGACGATAGCACCCCTAAAATATATTTATTTATTTTTTAAAAGAAAATTGAAAAATAAAAATATTTAGAAGAATGTTTATTTATTGGATGCACCGTCCTAACTCAAAATATTGATTTATTTTTAGAAAAAAATAAAAAATATTTATTTATATCTTGATGTCTTGCTTATTAAGAAAATTTATTTATTTAGTTACCTAAAATTATTTAGATTCTAAAAAAATTATTTATTTACCCAAAATTATTTAATTACGAAAATTTACTTTATTTAATAAAAAAATTCTAATTATTTAATTTTTGAAAAATTTGTTTGATTTATTTTATTTTTACTTTTATTTAATAATTAGATAAGAGATTTCCAAAGTCAAGATTCGTCTGGAGACAATTTAAAAAGTAAGTATGGTTACAATATCCATTTCATTTAAATTTGAAATATCGCGTTCGCGAGCCCACTCCAACAATGCATGTGAGAACCTACTGGAAAAGCCCCTAACGACCAGATTCTACAGAACAGATTCTCCCCAACCTAATAAAACAATCACAACTGTCACGATTAGACACTAGGTCCATTTCTACTGACCCAGTTGTGCTTGTTTAACCTACAAATAAATTACACCTAAACCTAATGCGAAAGTTGAAGAACGCTCCCGAGCACCAGACTTCAAAACCTAAACTCCATGAAAAACTGTCTATTGTAAAGCTAAATGGAAAAATGGAAAAGTTTTTTGAATTTGTATGAGGTGAAGCCTCTGATCCTGAAAACAAAGTACAATTGGTTCTTCCCTTCATTACACCGAAGAAGCCTCTGAGCAAAGAATGGTACTACTGGTTTGCACCTAAGTACAAACACAGCAACACCACTCCTCGACCCTGAGGACTTCCTCGCCGAATGAAGAGAAGAAACCAATGTTCTTCGATCGCATAACCCCGGTGGCCATAGGCGATCTAAGAACGACATCAATGTTAAGGGGATAAGCCCCATGGATGGCTTGTTAGGCCTACCGCTGAAGAAAGGAGAATTTATACATTAACATAAAGTAAATAATACATAACTTATCCATAATCTAAATAATTTCTTATTTAAAAATGCTAAATCGAAACATGAAATACATAATATGTGTTAATAAAGTTTTACATGAAATTAATTAAATTTAATCTTCAGACTAGATAATAAATTGGTAATTTACATTATAAAAAAATTACGATTATTTTAAATTTAAAACTAAGCTTACTAATTTTTAAGTTATTAATTCTAATATATTTGTTTAGGTTAAATCTTTCGCTTTATTTATTGTATCCAAAACAAAAATAAATGTTAGCTAAAAATAATTATTTCTATATTTATACCACTTTTTAAAATTAATCGCAATGAAAAAATAATTCTAAAAAAAAATGGTGGTAGCTAAAATGGACTCATACGAGATCTGTATACGTACATTAGCGGATCAATATGATGACAAATGTAGAGATATTGATTTGGATCCGGCTCACTCTATAAAGTTGATGGGAATTAATTATTTTCAATTGTACTTCCATAAACATAGACCAATAATACTTTGAAAGTAGTGACGAAAGATTTAAACTTATACAAAACTGTTGAAAAGCTGTTTGGTCAATGTTAACCTTTATTACGTTAATAACATCCTAAAACTCATAGAAACATGACTTAACCACAATCAGAAAAACATACGATTAATTTCATATATAAATTAATTGCATCATCCAAAAATATGTACAATATATAAACAAATATATGTACAATATGTACATGGTAGCATAAAAAAAATTCAAAAAAAAAGCTGCTTCCCCAAAGCGGTTTTTTTTCCCAAATTAAAAAAAACAATTAGTATTACTAAAAGCAAATGACAGCACAAAAAAACAATCTCCAAAAAAAATTGCTGTCCCAAAACGGTTTTTTTTCAAACAAGCAACCACTTAACTAATTATACAGTGAGGGACAGGGGCCTCCTGTGGACCAATCCACTCCTCTACCTGTCGCATGGTCGGTGAGATGGGAACCACCTCAACCAGCTCCTCTATTTGAGTACTCTTGGTCGAGGAAGCTCCCAGCTCCACGACCAAGCGACTCTCCTTCTCCTTCTTCCTCCTCTCCTTTCTCTTCAGGTGTGAGCTCCTGTTTCTCTTGACCCGTCTCCTCTCACGCCAGCCCACATTCACTTCCTCATCCACTCCATTCAGCTCCTCATCCACTATCTCACAAATCAAATCATCCAGAAACTCATCATATTTTTCTTCGTAAATATCATCCATCAATTCCAAAAATATTTTATGTTTTACCTCATCCAGAATCACATTTATCATTCCATCCACTACATTCCTCGCCTCAACCATTCTCTCTTTTCTCTCCTCATTCGCTCTCCCATCCACCTCATTCATCCAGGGCTCAAACCCACCTGGCCGACACCTCCTTATCAACCCCTGACCCCTCATAATTGTATACATTCTTATCAAAATTCAAAATATATAATTTCCTAATCAAAACGAAACCAATAACTGGTTTATTTCAAGATACACAAAAAGCTGATTGACAACCACGGCCCAAACCGATTGCCACCACCCTATTACCAAAAAAAACCACAACTGGTTTATCCTAAAACTTACAAAGAGAAACGCGGAATTCTTTAAATTTTTGAAAATATAAATTTAGAGTACTTATGATAAATATACACATGAACACCTTAGAAACTAAACCTTTATTTTTTTCCTCTAGCTTTTTACCAAAATTTAGCTAAATAAACCGACGCGAAAAACAAACTATTAATCTGAATTGAAATAATCAAATAATATATAAATATATAAATATAATAATATAAGATGTTCCACACAAAAAAAAGTTTTTTCAAAAAAAAAAAAAAAACCGGCTTGCCAACGCCCAACCTGGAAAATATTTTCCCACCAAATTATTTATATATATATATCTAAAAAAAATACAAGAAATATAACTGTAATTAACCTAACGGGTCCCTTTTGTTCGGCGCTAGTTATTATGTTGGACCTTTGTTAACTAATATATTTAAAAGGAATTTACCCGGGATAAAATCGAATCGTAAATTTGGGAATCTCTTAAATTTTATATAATTAGCCTGACATTCCAAAGAGAATAATTAAACTAAAATTAATATATATATTTACAATAAATACCTTAAATTATTAACTGTTGATTGATGATCTGGTTCTAATTCTTCAATTCCCTTGACTAGCGTTTGATCAATTAATTATATTGGATGAACTAATTTGTGAACATCAGTTGCTGCTGTTGAATTACCCCTTCGTTGTTCGAAATGCCCAATTGAACATTGCATTTGATCCTTTAACTTTTCATTTATATATCTGCCTTTGAATCCATGCGGTTTCAACAACCGGAAAAACCATCAAACAAACGATTGTCTCTAACTGTGGTAATAGCTTCGATCACTGTTATCCTTGCTATTCACACTTTCGATAACATCATTGGATACTTTATCTTCATGTACTGCCACATTTTATAAAGCAGATTTCTTTTAAGATAAATTAAGTAAAAAAAACTTAATGAAAACAAGAATGAAAAACTTCAGAAAAAATGTATATATGTAATCCAAATCACACACTAATGAAAACAGTGTTAACTTTTTTGTTTGATTTAATGTTTAATAACAAAAACAATTGAACATTTTCTTTTGAAAAGCAAAAATGGAATGCATCTTTTTTAAATTGCAAAATGTGATTTTTCTTTTGACATCTTATGATGTCCAAACAAAATCGGGTAATCTTCAAAATTCAGCAATGATTAACAACGACATCTGTTCATTAGTATTGGAAATAAAAATTTAGTACGTTCGTTGGCTTTTTATAATATATTCAAAATCAATTAGCAGTTAAGTTGGGAAAATTTTAAAAGTACTATTAATGTAAAAAATGAACGGAAATTAATGTAATACATTTCTATTGAATTGAAAACAAAGAGGAATTTGATTTTATTATTGTTTTGCGCTTATTGCGATCGTTACAATTTTTTTACTAATTGGACGCTTGCTGAAGTGCTTTGGGCACAACAAACGGAAACGTCTTTTTGACCCCTCTCATCAATTTATTCAATCGGTAAAATTTCAAAAGGTCCAACATCTGCTTTGTCAACTGTTTCAGAAGAAAATATTAATAAAGACGTTTTTTTACTTTTAAAAAAATTTAAACAAATTACAATAGAACAGGATTTCAAAGAACCAGTTAAACGTAGTGTTTCACATCACATTGTAACTCACGGTCCACCTGTTTCAGCTAAAGCAAGACGTCTTTCACCTGAAAAATTTAAAATTGCAAAACAACTCTTTGACGATTTAGTAAGGCGAGGTATTTGCAGGCCATCTGATAGTCCATGGTCTAGTCCACTTCATCTGGTCAAAAAAAATGGAGAATGGAGACCCTGTGGGGATTATAGGAGCTTAAATGCAAAAACCGTGCCTGACAATTATCCAATTCTACACATTCAAGATTTTGCACAAAACTTAAACGGTTGCAAAATTTTTTTAGTTATTGATTTAGTAAAAGCATACAATCAAGTACCTATTCATCCGGATGATATTCCAAAAACGGCTACCATTACTCCATTTGGATTATTTAAATTTACGCAAATGGTGTTCAGACTCCAAAATGCGGCACAAACTTTTCAAAGGTTTTTGCATGCTGTATTGTTTGGTCTTGAATTTGCGTGCACTTATTTGGACGATATTTTTATCAGTTCAAAAGATCATAAAGAACATTTAGAACACTCAAGAATAATTTTGGAACGTTTACAAAAATTTGGATTAGTTATTAACGTTTCAAAATCAGATTTTGCCAAAACCGAAGTAAATTTTTTAGGACACACGGTAAACAAAGATGATATTAAACATACATCTAAGAATTTTAGCTATTTCCGAGTTTAAAACTCCAGAAATGGTTAAAGACCTCAGACGATTTTTATGAATGATAAATTTTGATCGACGATTCATTCCTAATGCTGCTGCTCATCAAATGATTTTAAACGATTTTCTTAAGGGTTCTAAAAAATATGAAAAAAGGAAAATAAATTGGACAGACGATTCACTTAACGCTTTTAATTTGTGTAAGTGAAGCAACACTTTTAGTCCATTATTCAACAACAACACTTCTTTCAATAATGGTTGATGCATCTGCTTCAGCGATTGGAGCAGTTGTACAAAAAAAAATTGGTAAAATTTGGCAACCGCTAAGATTTTTTTTCCGTTCGGTTAAATGAAACGCAACAAAGATATCGTGCTTTTGACCGTGAACTTTTAGCTGCATATTCATCCATTAAACATTTTAGATATTTACTTGAAGGCCGATTTTTTACATTATATACTGATCATAAACCACTCACTTTTGCATTAGAACAGCCATTAAATAAAGCTTCACCACGGCAAATTCGACACCTTGATTTCATTGGTCAATTTACAACTGACATAAAACATATTTCTGGAATCAATAATGTCGTTGCCGATACACTTTCCAGAGTCAATGAAATCATGATTCCTGAGACTATCGATTATTGTAAGATTTCAGACCTACAAATCAATGATGAAGAATTAAAACAATTGATTGAAAGGAGTGATACGCAAAAATTTTAAAAATTTCCAATTTTCGGTTCCGATAAGGAAATTTTTTGTGAGATTTCAACTGGAACTCAACATCCTTTCGTCCCAGAAATTTATCGCAAACAAATTTTTAATAGTATTCATAACCTTTCACATCCAAGCATTCGTACAATAGTCAAAATGATAACAAATAAATTTATTTGAACTTCAATAAATCGCGACATTAGACTTGGGTCTAAAAATTGCTTAGAATGTCAACCTGCAAAAATTCAACGTCATACAAAAAGTGCAACTGGAAATTTCCAATTGTTTCGCAACGCTTTCATAAAATACATATCGATTTAATAGGACCATTACCAACGTCTAATGGACAACGTTATTGTGTTACATTAATCGATCGTTATTCTCGCTGGCCAAAAGTTATACCAATTCCTGACATCAAAACTGATACAGTGGCCTTTGCTATTTTCAAAGACTGGATTTGTCGTTATGGGGTACCTGCAATAATTTTTACTGATCAAGGTTCCCAATTCGAATCAGAACTTTTTCAGGAACTGTCAAAACTCATTGGATTTAAACGTAATCGTACTACAGCTTATAATCCTAGAGCAAATGGCTTTATCGAACGATTACACCGTACACTTAAAGCTGCAATAATGTGTCATAAAGATAAAAATTGGACACAAATTTTACCAATTGTTTTACTTGGCCTCAGATCTTCGTTTCGCGAAGATTTTAATACATCATCAGCTGAACTAGTATATTGTGAATCTTTACGACTACCTGGAGGTTTTTTTAACTTTTCAAAAAAATTTCAACCTCAAACAGATTTTTTTTCTAATCTTAAAGCTCATTTCAAACTTATTCAACCTTGCCCACCATCAAGACATACAGAAGATTCAATTTTCATTTCAAAAGAACTGAATACCTGCTCTCACGTTTTTATGAGAACAGACGCTGTTCGCAGATCTTTGCAACCACCATACGAAGGTCCATTTAAAATTCTTGACCGCAATGATAAATTTTTCAAATTACTAATCAAAAATAAAGAAATAAACGTTGGCATCAATAGATTAAAACCATGCTTTCCAGACATCGTTGATTTTGAACAGTCTTTGCAAAATTCGAACCATGGAACTACATCGTCGTCATTGTCTGAAAATAAGCATGTGAATTCTAAAAGAGTTACATTTAACCCAATTGTTACTGAACATGTACTCCCACCAAAACAACCAATTACTACAAAAACTGGTCGAAGTATAAGATATTTATAATTTGTTTTCTGTTTTCCATCGTTTCACTAGGGGAAGCACTGTGGCGACATTTCATTTACTATATTTGATTTGAAGTTTGGTAAAATTAATAATTTAATTGCTTTTCCTAACACCACTCAATTATGCAAATAACCGAACGCGCTATTGGATTGTAATGTCACATTTTCCAAACGATATTGGCAACATCGCGGCGCGTGATGGAGAGTTGTACGGAATATCAACGAAACAAAAGAAAAAGAAAATTCGACAAAGTCGTTCTAGATTCTCTTTAGAACCATCATCATCACTTAAAACTAAAAATAAATTAAAACAAAAAGTTTTTATCATTTTATGAAAACAATATTTTTATGAATTATTATTGTTATTCATGTGAAAAAGTTTTAAAGTGATTAATAAAAAATATTATAATTATACAAAGTGTAATTTGTTATTATTTAATTTGTTTTTAGTTGTAACAAAAGTTGTAGTGGAAAGTTATAAAGACAACGACGCTGTATTTACTGCCATATTGGTAAATACACAACACAATCACCATAAACTGGTTATAAATTAACCCACGCCACCAATACAACTCATGTAGATGATTCGTAATATCTAAAATTAGTGTTATATGATTTTAAAGTTTAACGTTTTTATTTTTTGGTTTCTATTTATTCTTATATCTTTATGGTTATTATTGTTCTTATAAATGTATTCGTGTACATCAGGTATACAAAAAATAATTTTTTCTACTTCAAGCTACGAAAATGTCATTTTAATATATAGTAAAACCTATGTGAAAGGGAAACTTTTTCTAAGTGAAAATGTTTTCAGTCACTAGGACTGAAAGTAAATAAGTTTCGGTGGTCGCCTACAGGTGGTGGTTATTTAAAGGATTGAATATTTGATTGAATATTTGAGATTGAATTTGATTTACTGTTTCTGTCGTTGTTTCGGTTGCTGTGTTTATTTCTGTCAATATCGCAGTATTTTGAAGGGATTGAATATTTTGAATATTTTGATCGAATCGAATCGAAACTAATCATTATATCAATTGTGTGTAATAATTAATTAAACTAATAATGAGTGTTTTTTTTTCTATATCGGAGAAATCGGAGCGATAAAATAAAATTTGTATCAGATATATCGTATAATTTTTTCCTCCGATAATTAACTGTCAGATATAAAATATATTCTCTGAGTTCTTTGCGCCAAAAAAAACAAAAAAAAATTTATTAAATAAATAAATAAATTTTATTAAAAAATTTATTTTTAAATGAATCTTTACCTACAATTTTTTAAATTTATACTTAAAACGATGACTTCCAGTCGGTAAAAAAAATATCGGTAATATCTGTAGAAGTTTTTAGAGAAAATATATGAACTATTTTCATTATTCATATTGTCAAATTCATCTACTAAAAACTTACAAAACGACATATCTAAATTGACTGTAAAAAATAAACAAAATTGTATTTATATATACATAGCATTTTTACCAGTGTAAAATAATGTTATTATTGTGTTCGCCTGTTATTATTCCATCTGTAGGCGAACACAATAATAACATTATTTTACACTGGTAAAAATGCTATATATAAATACAATCTTGTTTATTTTTTACACAGCCAAATTTAGATATGTCGTTTTGTAAGTTTTTAGTAGATGAATTTGTAAATATTATCATTTATACTGTAACGATTACAGAAAAATCTAGACGATTACGGTCACTTCCAAGAAAATCAAATCAACAAAATACTACAACAAATTAATGAAATGAATAATGTTGTTGTTGTTGTCCTGTTCTTAGAATTAGGGCCATTGTCAATATAAAATTGAATGATTTTATGAATCAGGTCAGCATAACATGAAGTAATCGAATATTCTACTGTTTTCTCAAGGTTTCTAAAAAGATACCTCGAAATTTCTAGAGATTAAGCAGAATGTATATAAGGAAATTACCTCTTGTAGTTTTTAATTAGTTTTATTTTAAACCTGCGATAGTGAAGTTAAAATTATGAAAGTGATCTTTAAATTAGTTATTGTGAATAAAGTTATAAGTGTTATTGAGTAGAAATAATTGGTGTATTATTTTGAACGTTGTGTTACTGGAAATTTCTACAATCAACCGTTGGAGTTTCTGAAGCTGTTGAAAGAATATTCTAGTTAGGAATATTGTTTGTTGTATTGTTTCCTGTTGTTGTGGAACAATTAAGGAGTTGAATACTTAATAAAATCTGGTGATGGATTAGTTAGCAAACAACTAATCTGTGATCAAACTCGGAAGATATTAGGAATTACATTTATCGAATTGTGAGTTAAGCCAATTCGAAGCAAGGTTGGAAAAACGTAACAATATTTACAAGCGTAGAAAAAATAGCGTTTTCTACGCGTAGTAAAAACGTTTTTGCGTTCCTGAACTTATTCCACTCGACGCTATTGCGTCTCGTGGAGAAACCGTTCAGTCACGCAAAAAGAGTCGTTTTCACCACTTGTATAAAAATCTACTATTTTTGTAACCATATTTTTTTTTGGAAATAACTTAAAACAAAACAAATGTTTATATATTTTTCTATTGAAATTTGATTTGATTGAAAACAGGCAAAAACGATTTGAAGTATCGTATATTTTGTTTTGTATATGTTCGTTCTATTTATTAGTTTTATTTATTTGTGATAAATAGAGAAATTGCAATTCCAGATGATTATTGTTTAAATTAATCTAATGAATTAAATTTAAATTATTTAAATTTTTTGCTCTTAATTTATTTTGGAGAGTAATTTAATTATGATAAAGATTTTATTTTTTTATCGAAAAATTACAGAAAATTTATAGTGAGGCGGCACAGTATAGAAATGTATAACAATTATGCGTTTTGTGATACAAGCATAAAATTTTGATCATTGTTGGTACATTATATGAACTTACTTTTAAGATATTGGGGCACTTTATATTCCATCTGTGAGGGTTTGTATGACTGTTTCAATTTAATGCTAACATTTCTTTGCATTACCCATAAACAAATAAAAATTGCTACCGTTTTATTACTAAACTACTCTCTTTTCTTTTTTCAAATGTTTAAGAATTGCTAAGTGATAATTTCATCTGTATCTTGATAAAGAAAAGTTATGCCCGATTTATAGTCGGTAACGTTAACTTAACGTTAACTTTAACTTAACCGTGACTTAAGACACCTCAAGATATTGATTTATAGTCGGTAAGAAATTACGTATTCATTGACGGTTGATTTGATATTGATTTTGGTTTTGTAATCAATTTTATAAATCAATCAATTCTTTAAAAGTAACAAACTGATTTTAAAATCAAAATTTAAAATAATAAAATTCGAAACAAACATTTGATACAAAATTTAAAAATAAAAAAAATTATTTTCATATTAATTTCATGCTAATATTTGGCTTTAAAGTCGCTCTTTTTATATCCTTTGCATTTTTTAATAAATAAAATTTTATTTTTATGGACACTTGCAACTAAATATGTGTTACTTTTCTTCAGTTTTTATACTAAACGTAAAAAAATCCTTAACAAAATCTTAAAGATAGAATGAAATGAACTTTACGTTAAGTTAACGTTAAGTTTGCGTTAACGACTATAAATGCTTTAGTGCATTTTCATACATTTGTACTTTACGTTAAGTCAAAGTTACCGACTATAAATCGGGCATTAATCATGTCTAAGGAGTTTGTACTCATAGACCCTTTAGCACCTTCAACATCGCAACAACAACCGAGGACGACAAGGCTGAAAAAAAGGTTACTTTCACATTTTCCAGATTTACGATCCTACAATAAGGGTCGAGAAATTTTATTAGCATTTGATGAGGATATTGGTGCTGCCTTAGAAAAGCATATGAAAAGGACAATGACAATGATGGTTATTCTTGCACGAGCAGCACAGATTGTACGTCAAGACATGTTTCAAGATTCATAGCCTTTTGATGGATCATTTCAAGAAAGTTGCCGTGAGAACTCTGTTTCCAGATTCGTGAGCGCCTCTGGTGGCGAGCATAATTATTATAATTGTATATATTTTAATTATGTCAAAATAAAGCATGTCACTTACATTTCTGTATTAGAAGAGTACAGCCGTATTTTATTTAAATCAAGGAGATTTATCAGCAAATATATCAGTGGTGACGAGGGAAATATAATAAAATAAAAAAATTGATGTGGTTCCACGTGTTAGTGTGAGCATAACAAAAGAAAACATTTAATTGGATATCCGTTCAGTTTATAAAAATCATTGAACATAACCTAAAAGTTTTGTGAATTGATTCAATTTTTCATCATGGTTTCAAACAAATTTGAGTGTTTTGAATTGAATGACGACTTTCTTATTTATAAGGAAAGATTGGAACTATGGTTTGCTACCAGTGAAATAAAAAGCAAATTCAATTATTAACTTGTTTGTCGGTGTAGAAATTACTCAGAAATATGTGCACGCCAAGCGCTCCATCCACTAAAACATATACAGAATTAATTGCAATGTTAGAAAAACAATTTGTGGAGAAAACAATCAGTTTCAAGGCAGTTTTATGTGGGTTATGAAGGCGAGATGTGGGCGAGATGGAGAAGTGGATAAGTCATAATCAATAACAAGGAAGTTAAGCAACACTGGGAAGGGTCCCACCTTAAACGGGTGACCGCTTGGGAACTTCATCAGAAAAAATATGGAAATATGATTGCAGCACAAACTTAAATTAATTATATTAAAAATATAATTTATGCTACTATTAATTTATATCAGAAAAATAAATTTTAGAAACACAAATTTAAATTCAAAAATAACCACAAATTCGAAACAAAATTATCCTGCTATGCGCATGTCAAGAAAAAAACAAATTGTTTTATCCACTTTTCTCAACAAGAAAAACAGAGAATAAAAGAAAGGATAGAACAAAAATCACACTTTGTTCTCTTATTATTCATGATTCAAACACTACAAACGAAGTTATATCCGAGGATACATCTTCTATTCGCGTTCATACAATCGGTCCTTAAGTCTATCTTTTATAAACTAGTACTCTGTGTCTAAATACATTTGTATAAACTAATGAAATAAAAATAATTAACAAAATTTCAAATATGTTTCATTAACAGTTAATTTATGTATTCCACCTCCAACATGTATATAAAGTATATTTAGCTTAATCAAGAAAATAACATAGCCGAGTTTAAGGTCATCGAAAATAACATAGTTCTTTTGTATAATTACCGAAAAATGCATGGGAGCAGTTAGCCATCAATTGAAGTATTTAACAGATATACGCACTATATTTCCAGAGGTGGTGGTGAATTCAGCCTATGCATCAGCGATGTCAATATTTTTATGATGATTTTCCATGTGGGTTTTCAAAGAATGTCTTTGAATAAAACCTTTACAACAAATCTTACAAGAATAAGGTTTTTCACCAGTATGTTGTTTCAAGTGAATATGTAAGCCCCATCGTTTTGCAAATTTTTTATCACAGTAACTGCAACTTAATTGTTTAGAATAATCATGAATTTTCATATGTTCCTTATAATTTTTTTTGTTTGAAAACGATTTTTGACAAACGAAACATAAAAATGGTCTTTCTAATTTTACTGTATGGGTAACTTGATGCTTCCTCATATCGCTTGTAGTTAAAAACATTTTTGAACAAGTAGGACACTCAACATGTCGTTCATTCGTATGAGTTAGTTTGTGACGCTAAAATTAAAAAAGATATAATCACAATATTATATTAATCAAATATTTAAGATAACCAACTTTGCTGGAGGCAGAGTGAATGGTAGTAAAATCACATTTATCACATTTGAAAAAATTTTCCCCCGTATGTTTTCGCATATGTATAAGTAAATTTTGACGAGTTTTGTATTTTAGTCCACAATATTCACAAATTTCTGGGGTTCTTGGAAAACGACGATGCATTTTAAGATGGTAGATGAGAGCGTTGAAAGGTACTTGTTTTTTACAAATCTTGCAGGTTTTTGCTTGTACTGGAATATCTTCTTCGTTATATTCAATTTTATGAACAATATATAAATGTTTTATAAGTTGAGGTAACTGATCAAAAGATTCCGTACATAAATGGCATTTACGTGTTTTAATTCGAATTCCAGATTTTGTTTCATATTTGCAACTTAAAAGTTTTCTCTCTTGCAGGTTTTGATTTAATATAGGATTGGGAAAAGAACGTTGGTTTTCTTGAAATATAAGATTTGATACATGTTTGCGAAAACCATTGACTGTTTTAAATAGCTGATCACAAATTTTACATGTTTTTTCTTCTGCTGGAACAAGTTCTTCGTTATAAATAGCTTTATGGCAGCTACGTAAATGTTCCTTTAGAGAAGGTAAAGTGAAGAAGCTCTCAGAACATAAGTAGCATCGACGCCTAGTAATCCGATGGTAGTTTTGGTTTTTTATGTTGTTATTACAATGGCTGCGTTTTAATCTATTCAGGCATATTAGCTTTTCAGGCACTTTTTCTGGTGCAGGTAAATCTTCTTGGGTGTGATCGACTAATTCACTTTCATGTAATTCTGCTGGAGGTTTCTCTTCACAATGGCTGGGTTTTAAACTATTCAGGCATATAAGCTTTTCAGGTACTTTTTCTGGTGCAGGTAAATCTTTTTCAATGTGATCGACTAATTCACTTTCATGTAATTCTGCTGGAGGTTTCTCTTCTTCTTTAAAATTAATTATTCCACCGTCGTGTAATACTGGCTGAAGTTTTTCAAACGACTTTTTGATAAAGTATTCGTTCGATTTCCAGCACATAAGTCGAAATTTATAAGCGTCTAATAATTTATTAAAACAAATGATACATATATTGTTCGAAAAGTAGTCCAATTTAGATATCTAGAAGAAAAAAATAATATATAGCTTAAATGCATACAAAATTTTTTTGAAAGCAAAAGAATTAACCTCCAATCCAATACAAAGCGATATCATCTTCTTAATTTGACCATCTAATGATGCAATTACGTAAATTGATTTCAATTCATTACTTTGTGATAAACACGTTCTACAAAGTTCATTCATTTTCTCAATATTGCTTTTAAAGCGATATTACCGAATTTTTTAATAACAAATGAAATATGTACTTTTTAAAATATTTTGACAGATAAATAATAATTACATCGATATCAAATAAAATAGCTTTATCAACCCAGCTGAAAATTCAACATCGATAACATACGTTAGTTGTGCTCTAATTTCGATCGACGGGCGAGACAAATAAAAATATGTATACATTTTGTGTTTGTGGGTGCGTCAAAAATTAAGAGAATAGGGGAAGTGAAATTGACAAAGAATTAAGAGAGTGGAGGAAATGAAACTATATCCATCAAAGAATTTATAGCTGTTCTTGTGAAATCTCAAGTGGAGCAGAACAGTGTAGAACAGAGTAGTTAGCAACTGGAGGCTTGCTTGCTGACACCGAAGCTGAGTTGACTAAATTGAATTGTTATCCAGAAATAAAAGTCTTGCTTTGAGTTAAACAGTATAGATGAGATTGTAAATAAAATTAATTTGTTCCAAATGTATAATAGATATTGTGATTGGATGATGATTATATTAGAAATATTTTTGAATGTTTTCTGTAAACAACTTCATAAATGTTTATGCATTTTTCATTTTTCAAAAATCAATAATCAAATTATATATACACATAAATTATTTCTGTAATTCTTTTTATTAACATAATAACACTAATCATAATAATTTATTTGCATAAAAAGTTACACTAATTATCCATCAGTTTAGAGCGTAATAGTTATGTAGAGAAAATGTAGATTATTTTTTTTAAAACCAAAACATTTTAGTTAGTGAATAAAAATATTTAGAGAACTTTTAATAGTTTGTAGAAAAACTAGAACTTTTATTATTTAAAGAAAAACGAGAAGTTTTAATATTTTCGGAAAAATTAGAATGAATATATTTTTTTTTTTAATCATCAGTTACATAAAAAACATTGCCAACTCAATTTGAATTTTTTTAAATTTAATTTAAATGTTCGCCACAACACTCCCCCTCTAGTGCCATCGAAGATGGGACGATATAGAAATTATTGTGCTACAGTACCAAGAAAACGAGTAGGGGTACGAGTGGTTCTACCTGCTCGCGTAAATGTAGATGCAGGATGGAATATCTGAGTTTGAGGAATGAGATTGAATCTAACCTTCTTAGGTGAAACAGTCGTTAAGCGTCGCGTTTCCTTGCATCTTCAGAAGTAGAAGGGAAAGACGAGGATGTGTCCGGAAGAGTAGAATGGACGTTATCTGTAGAAGATGAAGTTTCGTCTGCGTGACTGAGATCAGTTCTCAAAGTAGATGAGTTTTGAGTTACGTCATCTTCAGATTGTCCCCTAAAGCAAACTTTTAATCTGTCGATGGAAACTCGAATGTGTTGACCTTTACGGTCAATAACGAAATTTTTATCATCGCGCTTAATAACTTGAAAAGGACCTTCGTATGGAGGTTGAAGAGATTTACGTACTAAGTCAGTACGTAAGAAGACATGCGAACAAGACTCGAGACCTTTGTTATCGCCAATGTTACCATCCCTATTCTTGGAGCTGATTTCTTGAACAAGTATGGTCTCCCAGCAAGCACACCGCAAAAATTTTAGGTTTATTCTACCAATATGCAAACGTTCTGTTACCATTATTATGCTACCAAATGATGCCCTAACCTACCGGTCTCTATAATATGCAACCGCTGTTGGGCTACTGTTATCCTACTATTATGCTACCATCTTGTTCCACCAGAAAAATGGAAAAAAAATTAATATTTTTGTAGTTATTAATTGGTTTTTTTGTCAATTCAGGAGGGGTATACACGGGTTAATGATAACAACGGTTAAGAAGGGGGCCTGTAAAAATAAAGCGCTATTATTATTATAATTTTTTTTGGACTTAACCCGGATTCGATCCCCAGACCTTGTCTACAAGGCAGCAACATTAACCATCCGTCTATTTAAATAATTATTTACATCAATTTATTTATGAATATTATGTTGATGCTTAAGATTGAACGGTCGAGGGTTTGATGCCCGGACTGGTCACTATTTATTTTTTATTATATTTTCATTATTTTTATTTTAAATAACATAAAATTGATTTCTTTTTATTCATAAAAATTCTATTTTACAGCATTTCAATTTATCGATACTGTAGTTTTTTTTTAAATTATATAGACAGAATTTATTCCAACAATAATAACAATGTAGCTATAGTAACACAGAAATAACAATGTAGCTATAGTAACACAGAAATAACAATTATTTAATGTCAAATTCTTTTTGCCTAAACATTGTTCTGACACTTTTTGCTCTCAGATCAATTTTTATTTGGCCAGAAAAAGTGATTTTTTCGCCCTAAAAAGATTTTTTTGAATCTAGATTTTTAGCTAAAGAGCAAAGCTTAAAATTAGTAAACAAACAAAACGTCACGCCATTTACTTATTTTTTTTTTTAATGTGAAATAGTTATACTGTTAATAAATAAATGTTTTGTTTAAATCGTGTTTTAAATTAAAAATTAATAACAATAAATGTTTAATTTAAAATTAAATACAATTAATTACAAAACACAACTACAAAACTATTTAGATCTTTTTTTTCATGAACTTCGCTCTAGACAAAAGGAATTCAACATTAGAGTTTTCGCAATACAAATAGCTGATCATAACTGCTAAGTTGTTTTCCAGTTAAAATGTATTATTGCAATTGCATTTTAGCCGTAATGTTCAAATAATTATCATTTCGACATATAACTCTGTTGTGCGATCGTTGTTATATCCTGCCGATATGCAATTCATGTGCTACTCTATTCTACGACCGTTGTTGCTCTACCGATATGCAATATGATGTACTACTCTGCTGTGCAACCGTTGTTAGCATACCGATATGCGACTATTATTCTGCTGTCTTGTGCTGTCAATATTTTTTACCATTATACTACTCTTCTGCTACCGGTTATGCTACTCCAAATATTTTCACACGACCGCCCAACACTATGCTACCATTGTGCGACTACTTCTGCTACCGATATGAAAAAATACTATTGTGCTACTATTATGTAACTATTATGCTACTAAAAGTGCAAGTTACCGATATGTTACTGTTATGCTACTATCGTGCTACTGAATTCTGCTACTATGTGCTTGCTGGGCTCCTAGTGGACATTAAAAATCGACGCCTCGTCGATCCACTAACATCCTTGTTCATTCTCGCCAAAATCTCCACTTCTCCAACGCTCTCGCTAACAACCATCAATAATGATACGGTTGATATCCAATTTCGAAATATCCTTAATGATTTTAAGGGTATCACTTCTCACAATAATTTCTATATCGTCTCATCTTCGATGGCACTAGGGGGGGAGTGTTGGGGCGAACATTTAAATTAAATTTCAAATGTTCGACACAAATTAAGAGAATAGATGAACTGAAATTTATGTTAAAATTTGAAGTACTTTTTGCACACCAATAAATTGTAGAGGCGCCGTAAATTATTGCATTGAATTCCGAATTTAAGGGTGATTTTGTCCCCAAAATTAATATAAAAAACATAGAAAGAAAATTAATATAAAAAACATACATAGAAAAAGACCGTAAAAAAATTGATAGTAAAAAAGTCCAAGCGGCACATATATCCGCTAGAAATAGGTAGATTTCGAGATCAGACAGTTTTGTGTGCCAGTAGAATCTGACGTATCAGATTAGTTTAAACAAAACAAACTAATTTCAAACAGATATCGAACAAATTTTGAAAAGAAAATTAGCTGCATATAAGCAAAACTATGTAACGGCGGACTGTGTTAATCTTTACTCTGAAAATAATGGTTTTCGAACGCAATAATAATAATATTAATTATCTTAAATTGTGGCTACATTTTTGTGTGCTACTGTTGATGGTTAGTTACGTCACGCAATTTTATTTTAAAAAACATGTTTATTTTTTTTAACTTGATAAAAAGGGGAATTGTTTATGGAAGGGGAAACAAAATCTAAAATGATATAATATAAAACGATCAAATTTCGTAACATGAGGGCAGCATAATTTTGAAATTGAATAACAATATTGTTATTTTTATTAAAAGTAAATGTAATGTGTGTCAGAATTTAATTTATTAAAATAATTGTTTAAGTTTCTTTTGAAATATGATATAAATAAAAATCAGTTTTTTTGTGGAAAAAAATGTTTTAAAAAAATATGATTGTGTTTTGTGTTTGTTGATTTATTTTTCATGAAAAGTAGTGATGATGTGGTTTAATAGAGAATTTATTGGTTCAAAATCATTGGGAACAGTAATTTATTTTGATTATTGTGAGAGGAAAAAGCAAATTATGATTTAAAAAGCGTGGTGATTATCTTCATTGGTCTGAATATTTTATGGCAACTGCATTTCTGGCAGCAAAACGTAGTAAAGATCCAACAACACAAGTTAGTGCCGTAATCGTAAACAACGATAGTAAAATTGTGGGAAATGGTTATAATGGATTTCCAATTGGCTGCAGTGATGATGAATTTCCATGGGGAAAGGAATTGAATACATTAACCAATAAACATTTATACGTGGTGCATGCGATTTTAAATAAAAATTGTTCGAGTATCAAAGGAAGCACAATGTATGTAGCACAGTTTCCGTGTAATGAGTGTGCTAAATATATTATACAATCAGCAAATAATAAAGGGAGTTATCACACAAGGTAAACGAAGACGTATAATAAAACATAAAGACAACATTCATCAGGAATATTAATGTAAGCTTTTTATTAAATTTTACTTTGTATAATTGATTTTTTTTTTATTTTATTAAAATTATTTCCATGTTAGGAAATTCAAAGTTATTATTCTGTGATATTTACAAGAGATTTCCAAGTGTACGATTATTTGTTTGTGCTAACTTCAGTGTTTCAGTTTCACCGTAGTTTTTCAGCTATCCGGCGTAAAATTGAATTATAAATTTTTAGAAAAGTTCAAATCATTATAACTATATCTATCCAATTTTGCAACAAAGAAATATCAAATCTACCACAGAACATATGTGTGACAACTGACAATTTATGACACAAACCTACTCTATATCATATGTCGTGCAATTACTGCAAAATATCAAAATAGTTCATTTCTAAGAAAAAAAAATTAATTTCTTCTATTCAAATCTTTTTATTTTTTTTTTCATTGACTGTTATAAGGTTTTTGGAAATTGGAGTTGGGGATTGTTGCAAATTTTTTGTTGAAGCCAACAAGTCAAAAACCTCTTACTGCAGAGGTTTATATTTATAAGAAACGGATTAAAATGTTACCACAGATTCTAAATTTATGAAGTTTTTAAAAATATTAGTATCCAAATGGCCGTTATAACGGATTAAAAAAACCAATTTTTTTTCTAGTATAAAGCCTCTAGTTCCTTAACCATGTGTCAGATTTTTCTGATTTACAAATTCGTTCAAGATATTAATAAAACACACATTTTTAAGAAAGGTTTTTTGATCTGGCTGATTCAAACGCATTTTGCGTTTTACAAGCTTTTTTGTTGGAGCCGCTCACTCAGAAACCTCCAACTGTAGAGGTCTTTTTTTTAGAGAAACTGATTAAAAAGGTTTCAAAGATTCTAAATTTATGAAGTTTTAAAAATATTAATATCCAAACGGCCGTTATAACGGATCTAAAAAACAGACTTATTTTCTAGTATAAAGCCTCTAGCTTCTTAACCGTGTGTCGGATTTAGCTGATTTACGAACTCGTCCAAGATATTAATAAAACGCACATTTTAATAAAAGGTGTTTTGATCTGGCTTTACAAATGCGACCGTGAGGGTGCCGGTTGTTTAAAAAAAAAATTTGTTTTTGCAAACTATTTTGTTGGAGCCGCTCACTCAGGAACCTCTAACTGCAGAGGTCTATTTTTAAAACAAATTGATAAAAAAGATTCCAAAGATTCTAAATTTGTTAATTTTTTTAAAATATTAGTATCCAAACGGCCGTTATAATGGTTTTAAAAAATCACTTTTTTAGAAAAAAGCCTCTAGTTTCTTAACCACGTGTCGGATTTTGCTGATTCATGAACTTGTACAAGATATTATTAGAATACACAAGTACGGAAATTTGTTTGATCTACCTCAACAAATGCGACCGTGAGAATGTCGGTTGTTTTCGTTATATCTCATATCGTTTACATATATAGTTATATATATGTATATATATATATATATATATATATATATATATATATATATATATATATATATATATATATATATATATATATATATATATATATATATATATATATATATATATTATTAATGATAATAAAATGATCTTTGGTTGAAGCCAATAATTTTTTCTTTTAAATAAAATAAATTATTTGTTTATTTTAGATAAAAAGAATCTTTATTTTAAAAAAGAATAAAAAGTGTATTAAAAGATTTTTGCACTGATGATGTAATATAATTTTACGAAACGTTTGCAAAAAAAAAAAAAAATAATTTTAAATTCTATTTTTTTATTCTTTTTTAAAATAAAGATTCTTTTTATCTAAAATAAACAAATAATTTATTTTATTTAAAAGAAAAAATTATTGGCTTCAACCAAAGATCATTTTATTATCATTAATAAAATATTAAAGCCAAAAAACCAAAATAACATTATTTACGAAATAATATTAACATTAATTACGAAAGTAAATAATGTTAAACCCATAACATTTTATACAAATCAGCATATAAAACGAAACAAGAATAAAATTAAACGCTTAAAAAAGATTCACTAACTTATATTTCTTATCATTTCAGATAAATTTGGATCTATTTCCAGTTGTTTTAAAAAACAAAAATTGTATTTGTTTCAAATAAATAGTAAATGTTTTTTTTGATTACATTAATTTCCTTTAAAATTTTTAAAACAAAAAAAACCAGGGTTGTAACGTATAATACGGTAACGTATAAAACACGTATTATACGTACGTATAAAACGTATAAAACGTATAGTATAAAACACACAATTATATACGTTTTATACCGTATAAAAGTAAAATCCTTAGTCGATAAAAATACATTTATATAAAATTATCGCGAGCGTATTATTCATCGTACTCGTGATATTTATACAGCTTAGTTTTTTGGACTAATAGGAACAGTTGCTTTAGAAAATATAGCGTCGCCATGATAGTTTCTTACCCAATATTCCTGTGAGGTTAGAAAACTTTCCACATTTTCAAAATATAATATAAAAAATTTAGTCTGCAACAATTTGACATTTCCAACCCTACCCATATTACATCAATGACCAAAATTACTCAATAACTCAATAAACTTCTCACTATACTTTTCCGTTTGACGTAAATACATATTTTAGCTGTTACAACTTTTGTATAAAAACAATATTTGCTGCAACAAAGTGGTATTTTCAAACTGTACCTATTAATTAGATGTGGTTCAATCCGGATTTACACAACAAAATTTCTTTAAAACATCTCCCTAAAAATCTCTGATAATTTTCCTAATTGCTATGAAAAAAACGACTTTTATTCTGCAACAACATAATATTTTAAAAGCCTTATTAGATAGAGAGTAGTTGAAGCTGGATTGATCCATATTTCATAAATTCAATAACATTTCATGATACCAAATAATTAATTTTTTGTACGAGTAAACCGTAAAATACACTTTTGGGGTTCAAAAAGTGTTCGTAAAGCAGGCCTTTTTTTCCTATTGAAATAACAATGCCAAAATTGAAATAACAATGCCTTAAATTGAAATAACAATGCCTAAAGTTGTTATTTCGAAAAACTGCTTGGATAAAATAATTTTCTAAATAAATATTTTACTATTTTGTGTAAATATATGCATTGTTATTTATGCAAATAGTACAGAATCTTACTCGTACAAAAAATCTTGTATGCAATTCAGTAATAAAATATCTTTTTTGCTTTCGAGTGATCGGCTAACGCCTCGAGCAACAATTTCACTCTCATGCGGAAAAGACATACTTTATGCCCTTAATACAGAAATAGCTATCCTGGGCCAAACGTTTCTAATCCAAAATGTTTCCAATCAAGTAAATGTTTGTCAAAAAAATTTGGAATCAAAATTAATTTATTTCATTCATCATTCTTTTGACACACTTATAATAATCAAGCTCCTGGTTTTACATTCAAATGCCAACTTTCAAGTTTTCTCTGCATTCAATCTTACTGCTCAATATCATTTAAACGTTTTAAAGCAAAATAAATATACCATTTTTTTTACAATTTTCCGATTCGTGCCTGCGGTTCTTATCATTGATGAAAGCTATTTTCTGAAACAAAAAATTTTGAAATCGCTCTAGTAGCTTTCATTGGTTGTTACGGTTGGTTGGCAGGCCGGCAGTACACAGACTACCATTTTTGTTTGCTTTTTAAGAATTTGTATAAAACATTAATTGTTTATTTTTATTATTTTAATATAGAGGTATCAAAGGACCTATTCGAAAGAATTAGAAAAGAAAATTCCAAACAAATAGTTTTTTTTTATAAATTATAAAATTTATAAATAATTTATAACTACCTAATTATATTTTTACTGAGTATAAAAATTAATAATATAATTAATATCTGAAGTAAGAACTATTTTTAATTTTTAATTTTTTATGAATGAATTTCAAAAATAAAAACATGTTATACGTTTTATACGTTATATACGTTTTATACGTTTTATACGTCACGTATTATACGTGTAACGTATAAAACGTTTTATACGTGTATATTAACAACCCTGAAAAAAACTAATATAAGTATATGCCTAATACTTTTACTTTTAGATTTAAGATATTAATTATTAAAATTTAAAAAAAAAAAACATTAAATAATAGATAAAGTCAATTCAATTTTTTATTATAAACTTTTATTTACAATTAGTAATAAATAATGCGAAGTATAGCAAAAATTTTAATATTAGGCATAATTTTTCAAATAATTCATTGTCAAAAATTAGAAATAAAAAATTTAAATGAAGACCCGATTTTAATAATTAAAACTAGTAATTGCAAAATTCAAGTGGGCAATATTAAAATTGTACACCCAATAAATTTAAAAAATTTAGAAATTACCGTAGAATCAATAAATAAAATTATATAAAATAAAATAGATAATAAAAACGATAAATTTGATTTATATAATATTGTTAAACAAAAGTGCAAACAGCTATGCAACAATTTAGTTCAAATCAAACCCATAAGTCGCAATAGACAAAAACGTTGGGATACTCTAGGATCAGCATGGAAATGGCTGACAGGTAGTCCAGATGCAGTAGACCTGACCCTATATAAAATTAACGAGCTTACAGATGAAAACAAAAAGCAAGTTCAAATAAATAAGCAGATTGACGAAAGGATTCGAATGATTACGGATACAATAAACAAAGCCGTAACAACTACCAACACAGCTAATAAAATTATTATTAGTGAAATAGAGATGATAACGGCCATCATCAACATTGAAACCGTTAACTCAATCTCAATACTGGAAGACATTCAAGATGCCATCATAAGGACGAAAATCGGTCTGGCAAGCAACAAAGTTGTGACAATAAAAGAATTGACGATAATTAAAAACCTAATGACAAGTCAAAAAATTAAGATAACCTTACCTGAAGAAGCATTACAATATGTTGTATCAAAAATAGCCATCAACGAAGAAACTCTTGTTTTTATTCTTGAAGTACCGAAACTGGAAGATGAATCTTCATTATCAGCAATGATTACACCACTAACAGTTAAAGATACAATAATAAAAGCATACCCACAACACGTTATAAAAACAAAACAAAAATTGTTTACCACCACAAATCCAAATAGTTTTGTTCAGAAGTATTCAGAAATAAAAGAATTTGAGGATGACTGTATTAAACCACTCATAATGGGAACGAAAAGTACTTGCAACGTTACTTCAAACTCAGAGGCAAGAATATATTTCATCACGGAAGACAAACTTTTAATTGATAACGCAAAAGAAGAAGGTCTTTCATCAGATTGTGGACCACATAGCCGCACACTAACCGGCAATTTTCTGATAACATTTTGGAACTCCACGTTAATAATCAAAGATAAGAAGTTCCAATCATTTGAAATCAGAAGTGAAGCAGAAGAGATACAAGGTGCACTACATAACTTGGAACTAACACGAAAGTTTATCAAAGCAGTTGATATTGATTTAATTGAACAACAAAACATACAAAACAGAAAACAGATAGCACATATGAACATACAACAAGATTCTGGATATGGTCACTATCAGGCGGTGTTTCTTTATCAACAATTGGAATAATTGCACTATGTGTCTACATTAATGTTCGTCAACATTCAGTAAAAAGTAAGACAATCAACAACCTTAAGATAGAAGTTGCAGAAAGAGATCAAGATACCAAATTCTCAAACCTACTTATAAATTTGGGTATTAAATCAAAGGACGAGGACGCCCTTTCTAAACCCCCGGCGGGAGTTACATTCCCATAAATCCAACAAGTGATGACAACTCACTTTCCAATCATGCACACGCAAGGTGTCAAATGAACTTATGTCTGGAAACACATAAAATGCATAGTTGCACTTTCGATAAACATTAAATGTAATAATTTAAATTTTAGTAGTTTGTTATATTTTTATACTCATTGGGTCGTATGAATAAAAACTGAGAAAAGTAAGCATATTCTCCAAAGTAAAAGATATTGAGAAAAGTAAAGTTGTAGAGTATATTCTCATGTTGGTATGATGTTATACTTTGCTTTGCTCTGAGAATGTACGAATTCGAACATGAGAATATTCTCAACGTAAATGTCATTTTGACTTAAAAATTTAAACTGTTAATATACGTAGTTATGGAGATCGAAATTTTGGAAGCAGAATATTTGATTGAAGAAGCTATTTGAATTTATTTTATTTTAAATGTTTAATGTAGAATCTTTTCCACCTGCTCAATCAAATCAATTTGGATTTATTTTATGAGTTTAAAAAATCAAAAGATTCAAACATTGGTGGAAAATATGTATGTAAACAATAGAAATGGCAACTGTTTGCATTTTAATTCATAAATTGATAGCATTTTTTAATTGAGCATTTAGCAGTGATTAATTGATTAAGTTTCAATATATTTATAAATGTAAACAATTAATTTAATGTCTAAAATAAATTAAGGAAAAAACAATTTTTATATTGATGTTAATCAAAAGAAATTATTTATTTTAAGTGTTTTTTCTAGGTGAAAAGAATTCAACATAAAACTTATGTTAAATATTTGAATGTTTTAAGATATTTTTTTTATATTTGAAGGTATTGAGAATTTAGGTGATTCGCCAAGTGTCAGCAAAGGGCATTATAATGACGTACTATTTATAAGGCTTGTGGAAAAATTTGGCATCTGGTGCTTTTACAGAAAAGCCAGGCTCCACCAATAGAAATAAAAAAACAGGCAGCAGTAAAACATAGAAGTGAAGTATTGCTGCTCGAATATGGAATACAACTACAAATTAAAAAGAAATTCATAACATGAAACAAAGCAAAAAACTGATCGAAGGAAAACCGACAATTTAAAAATAAGTTTAAAAGATCATGAAAAGCTGCTTTTCGAATTATTGGATGGAGAAGAAAACCCTAGCATTACCGAAAGACCTTGTAATATTGTTATATTAGCATTTAAAATATTTACAATAATTTTATTTAAATTTTTACAATTACAGATGGAATGGAAGTCGGCTTAGAAACTCCCGAACCTGTTATAGAAGAAACTGGTCCATCGCATAAACCATCCAATCTTTTCGTCAACATCAAAAAGAAGGCGACTCGTGTCTACAACAAAAGGTATATATATAAGTTATTTTTAAATTTTGTGTTAAAATTACAAATTAATTCATTATTCTGTAGAATGAAGATGACGGGGAAAACAGCTTAAACGCCATGCAACGCCGTGTTCTTCAAGAACAATTAAATTTAATAGCATTTCAAAAAAAATATTAGCGGATCAACGAGAGGAAGAACACTTACGCCATACTGAGCAAATGGAAATTTTTGTTTTAGAAAAAAAATTGCTAACAGCTAAATTACTTAATGAAAACAATTTGTAATTAAATCATAACTTTTTACTAATAAATGTTTTAAATAAGTATTCT